>SNVD02010991.1:0-532311 GCA_013180625.2 Boswellia sacra | reverse complement strand
ATTTTGTCAATGTTTCATTTGAAATTTGAAAATCTGTAAAAACATAAAAGATCTGAAATTTGAATAAGCTTTCCAACGCATCAAGAACCAAGTCATTTGGATATCTGTAGCTCAAGATCTGGCCAAAATACCATTCGGTGCTCAAGTGACTTGATTTTTCTTCCATGTGTCTGTCCACTGACTTGAATGATATTCTGTCAGCCTTCCATTTGAAATTTGAATTTATTCAAAACATAAAAGATCTTCATATTTGAATAAGATTTCCAAAACATTAAGAATCAAAGCAATTTGATATCTCTATCTTAAGATATGGCCAAAACACCATTCGGTGCTTATGTGAATTGATTTTTCTTCTCTGTGTCAGTCCACCGAATTGCATGTCAATTATGTCGGTCTTTCATTTGAAATTTGAATTTCTTCAAAACATATGACATGTGCCCCATTAAGTCATCTTTCTAATGCCGTAAGAACAAGTCATTTTGATTTTTCGTAGCTCAAGATATGTCGAAAAGAGTATTCAGTGCTCATGTCAGCTGATTCCATTTGTCTTTCCACTTGCATGATGATTGGGACGATCTGGCATTAAAATTTGAATTTCAGTACTTAAACTTTGGTGCCTTTAACCTGTAGTCTTCTCCTTAGCTTCAACACTTCATTTTAATAAGCCTCTTCTTGATTTTAAAATTATTTCAATGATCTTACTCTTGCACATAAATAAAAATGTTAGTAAATCTCAATTAATCAATGTGTATTGTTATCATCAAAATTATCATGTAGCCTTAGGGCTAACAATCTCCCCTTTTTTGATGATGACAAACCATTGATTGCTTTAAAATATAATCTAAAATCAAGAATGAAAATAAAATCAACAATAAGCAAAAAGAATGGCACTTGTTATGAATATAAGCAATCCAACTATTTCTTCCCCTTTTGTTATCATCAAAAAGATGTAATCAAATTAATTACTCCCCCTAAATATATTCTCCCCCTTAACATATGCTACCATTCAAAAATTATCATATAAAAGCAAAATTAAGCATATCCAATATGTCTAATTCTTTTCTAATTATGCAAAATCTATCTTGACTAAGGGTTTTATTTGTTGAAAAAAAAATTTTTGTTTAAAAAAGTTCTCACTTGTTTTTCAAATTGACAAGCATCACAAATCTTGTTATTTTCAAATTTATTCTTGGAAAACCATCAACTAAATCATTTTTAGAAGTTTTTAAAATTTTGTCCATGCTAGCATGACCTAACCTTCTATGCTATAACCAAGTATCATGATTAACAATGAAACAATTTTTCACATGATTATTAACATCAATATCAATTGTATAAATATTACCACATCTATTACCAACAAATAATGTCTTATGGTTACTAACATCCTTAATCACACATCTATTAGGCTAAAAAGCAACAAAATATCCCTTATCACACAATTGACTAATGCTACTCAAATCATGTTTCAAACCATGAACAAGCAAAACATCTTTAATAATAGGTGAAGAAGGGTTACCAATATCACCATGTCCGATTACCCTTCTTTTGGCATTATCACCGAAGGTCACATATCCTCCTTTATTCATTATTAATCTTGAGAATTTGGAGGCATCTCCGGTCATAAGCCTTGAGCATCCACTATCTAAGTACCACTTGTGTTTGCCACTCCTTTGTTTCTACAATCAATATTCAAAGAGAGACTTTTTGGTACCCAAATGTTCTGGGGTCCTTGGGGGTTAGTTATGGTACTTTTTGGAATCCATATTTGTTTCAAATTAGGATTTCTCTTACTATAGCAAGAATATACTTTGTGTCCTTTTCTTCCACAATAAGTACATGAATGATTAGGATTATTCCAAAAAGATGCATGAGCAAAATAATTTTTAAAATACTTTTGATTTTTATGAGTTCTATATCCTAAGCCTCTTTTATCAAAAACGCACCTTTGGTTTTGTAACATAGAGTTTTTTGTGCTTTTTGTAAAACTATCAACAATATTTCTCAAGTCATTATTTTCCTTTTTCAAAATAACATTTTCTTTCTCCAATTTATCAAAATCCTTTTGTTGTAAAATGTCATTTCAGTTTTTAATAAATGTATTTGACTTTCCAAACTTTCAAAATCTTTTTGCTTTAAAATTTCATTTTCATTTTCTAAAGCTTCATTTATTTCCACCAACTCTTCTAAATGAGATAACATGATTTTTGACTTCTTTTTGAAAGCATTGATTTTTGAATTTTGTTTATCAACTTGTACATGTAAATTTTGGAATGCTTCAAATAATTAATCATATGAAAACTTAGGATCATAGTTTAGAATACTTACCTCATCTTCACTTAAAGCCATAAAGCACATGTTTGCCATTTCGCAATCTTCTTCTTCGGTGGAGCTAGCTTCACTATCATCCCAATTTGTGGCTTTAATTGCTTTGGATTTCTTGTTTTGACTCTTGAAGTAAGGACAATCCATTCTAGAAATCTTCTTGAATCCTTGGTTTCTTCTAATCATCCTTTTTAGATTTCTTGTGATGAATGCAAGATCTTCATCATCTCCTTCGTCATCGGACTCATCATCTTCTTTTGTTGAAGATTTGAAAGCGATATTTTTCTTTTTCTTGAAATCTTCTTCATTATCCTTCAAAGTGATTTCATGAGTCATGAGAGAACCCATAAGTTCTTCTAATGGTAGTTTGGTGAGGTCCTTTGCTTCTTGAATTGCCGTCACCTTTAGCTCCCAAGATTTTGGTAGACGCCTAAGAATCGTTCTCACCATTTCAACATTAGAATAAGATTTACCAAGAGATTTCAAACTATTAATAATATCTGTAAATCTAGTAAACATTTCAGAAATTGATTCATCTTGTTTCATTTTAAAAGGCTCATAACTATGAACTAGCATACTAATTTTAGATTCTTTAACTTGATTAGTTCCTTCATGAGTTACTTCAAGTGTATGCCATATTTCTTGTGCCGTTGAACAAGTAGATATTCTATTAAACTCATTTCTATCTAAAGCACAATATAACGCATTCATAGCTTTAGCATTCAAACTCAATTTCTTTTTATCATTTTCACTAAACTCTTTAGATTCTTTAAGTATGCATTCCCCATTTTCAATTTTGGTAGGAACAAAAGGTCCTTCCAAAACAATAGACCACAAATCATAATCAAAAGATTTCAAGAAAATACTCATTCTAGTTTTCCAATAAGAGTAATCATTTCCATTAAAAATGGAGGTCTACAGATAGAAAGTCCCTCAACATATGAAGTTGAATTAAAAGTTGTCATAGCTCAAAAATCGATTAAGATTAAAAAATTGAGCAACCTTGCTCTGATACCACTTGTTGACCCAGGTATGGCAACCCAAGAGGGGGGGTGAATTGGGTTTTTATTTATCAAAACGGATTTAGAAACTTTTCTTGAAAGATCAAAATTAGTTCACTCTTTCTTTGAAAATAAAGGTGAAGAAGATGAAATTAGAATTTATCAAAGATGCAATCAAAAGAATAATAATGATGAACAATCACAAGTGCAAGTAAATGTAAAGAGGAAAGGGATAGAGAGAGTGCAAACTCAATTTACGTGGTTCGGCAAACCTTGCCTACGTCCACGGGCTCCTAGCTCCACGAGCTAAGCTTTCCACTAAGTTGTAGAAATCTTTACAACTTGCTTGATGAACAACCTCACCAAGACTTTTTCTTCCAACTCTTGATAACACCACACCAAGAGTTCTTCTTGATGAACAACCTCACCAAGGCAACTTTCTCAACTCTTGATAACACCACACCAAGAGTTCTTCTTGATGAACAACCTCACCAAGGCAACTTTCTTCAACTCTTGATAACACCACGCCAAGAGTTTTTCTTGATGAACAAACTCACCAAGGAAAGAGTTCTCTTAAGGATAACTTTTATCCTTTACAAGAAGATATCACTCTCACCACAATACAAGAACAAAGAAAATTTTTACAACAAAAGTACAACTCTCTTCAAAGAGTAGATAAAGAATATTAAAGCTCTCTAGACTTGATATTTCTCTAATTTTTTGCTTGATAGAATACTTCTCTTTCTCTTCTGAATGCATGGGAGAAGGGCTCCTTTTATAGACAAATAGGATGAACTTAATCAAGTGAAGACACCATCTCCAAATTTTCTGCCCACTATAAAAATCGTAATCTTGTCTGCCTTTTTTGTCAATGTTTCGTTTGAAATTTGAAAATCTTCAAAACATAAAAGATCTGCAGATTTGAATAAGCTTTCCAACGCATCAAGAATCAAGTCATTTGGATATCTGTAGCTCAAGATATGGCCAAAACACCATTCGGTGCTCATGTGACTTGATTTTTCATCCATGTGTCAGTCCACCGACTTGAATGATAATTCTGTCAGCCTTCCGTTTGAAATTTGAATTTCTTCAAAACATAAAAGATCTTCATATTTGAATAAGCTTTCAAAAACATTAAGATTCAAAGAATTTGGATATCTCTATCTTAAGATATGACCAAAACACCATTCGATGCTCATGTGAGTTGATTTTTTCTTCTCTGTGTCAGTTCATCGAATTGCATGTCAATTATGTCGACCTTCCATTTGAAATTTGAATTTCTTCAAAACATATGAAATATGCCCCATTAAGTCATCTTTCTAATGCCATAATAATCAAGTCAGTTTGATTTTTCTAACTCAAGATATGTCCAAAGGAGTATTCGGTGCTCATGTCAGCTGCTTCCATTTGTCTTTCAACTTGCATGATGATTTGGACAACCTTGCACTTGAAATTTGAATTTCATTAAAACATATGAAATGTTATAAATTGAGTAAGCTTTCCAAAGACTCAAGAATCACGTCATTTGGATATTTGTAGAGATATATGTGACCAATTGATTGAACATTGCTCATGTGTCACATTCCTTGAGTCAATCCTTGTTCTTAAACTTTGGTGCCTTTAACATGTAGTCTTCTCCTTAGCTTCAACACTTCATTTTAATAAGCCTCTTCTTGATTTTAAAATTATTTCAATGATCTTACTCTTGCACATAAATAAACATGTTAGTAAATCTCAATTAATCAATGTGTATTGTTATCATCAAAATTATCATGTAGCCTTAGGGCTAACAACACCCGCCCCTTGAAGTTTGAACAATGCATGTTATTGTTGTCAAAAAATTACTAAGTAGATTATCAAAGATCCACCGAATCACCGATATTACTATAGTTACGAAGTTTCAAGAAGACATGAAATCTCTAACTAATTAATGAGATGAGGTCCACCAGTACTCCATGTCCCCTTCTTCTATGGAAAATTAACTATTATTTAATAACGTATATTTATATTACTACTTCATCTTTATACTTGCCTTCATTGCATGCATGCCTAGCTCAATCCAATAAGCCTAAACCAAGATACAGTAAAATTACGAAATACGATCTTATAATATCTATTTATATATACATAAATTAAACCTCAATTTGTAAACCAGTTAGCCCATAGACTACACATGTAATATCATCAAATGATGATCACTGTCCATATGGTCAAAACTTAAAGAATATATGTTAGTATTATTGAAGAGAGTTATATATATGTAAATGTATATATGATCATGCATGAGATGTAAATGCATATGCTCTATGATTGGTGATAAGTCTTTGTTGGACAAGACGTGTGATGTACAACCAGGTCGATCTTTTTTTTTTTTTTGCCTCATTGTTTTGTTAATTCTCTCAATGTTTCAGTATTTATAGAAAATAATATAATTGTCATTTTTGTGTCTATGAATATATTTTAATTTATTAATTGTTTGTCAATTGGAGGACCTATTTGTTATCTTCTTTAATTTGATTGTATTGCATGCAAGTGCTTGTGGCTTTAAAATATGAAAGAGTGCATAAGATACGAGTGTTTATGGATTGCTTTTGTCGTTTTTAAGAATCTTTTTTTTTTTTGGTACTTGTCTATTTCCTACTTGATAATTATTTGTCATCAAGTCATCATAGAATATTAATTATTTCAACTTTTATTTCAAATTATGTGTTAAATTAAGTAATATCTTATTATATGAATGATAATAGGATACAGGAGATATATGATAATATCGTATTACTTGACATATCATTTATAATCATGATAAAGTCAAGAGAGGACAAGGAGGGTCAATTGCCCCTCCTAGTTTTTTTATCACTCATTTAACCCTACTATATTAAAAATTTCTCAACCTTAACCATAAATAAAACCAAATTTAATTATTTCATACTTTTCTTTTTCTTTTATCAAACAAAACTTCAAAAGCCAAAACTACTTAAAAAAAAAAATTATTTAGTTTGTGGTTCATCTATTCTTATACTAATATTAGAATTTGGTATCTACTGGAACAGTGGTAGACCCAGAAATTTTCTTTAGAGGGGCACCACATAGTTTAGAATTAGAATAATATCTAGCTAAATATTTTAATTAATATTTAATTATATTTAAAATAGTTTTCAGATAAATTACAAATTAGATATTTTTTTATTTGCGAATATGTGTGTGTGTGTGTGATATTATAATTTGAAAAAGCTTTCTAATATATATATACATATATATATATATGTATGTATGTGTGTGTGTGTGTGTGTTTGTGTGTGTGTGTGTATGTATATATACATGTATATCTTTTGATTATAATTAAATTAAGATGTTTTGAATAATATTGTTTTAACACATTATATGAGAACTAAACGTATATAATATTCAGATTTTAATGTTCTATAACTAGATTAGTAAATTTAAGATTCTTAAATTTAAGATTCTATGTAAATTAATATATTAATGATGAATTTAGTTCAAAGAATATTTATAAAAATTCAAATTGATGTAGTGTGTGTGTGTATCAAATAATCTTTCAAATCCATTATAATTATGTATATTCTAAATACCTTCCAAATATATTGTATGAATATATATGTGTGTGTGTGTGTGTCTATATATATATATATATATATCATGACATTTCAATCATACAATAACATAAAATAGAGTCACATAAATGAACACACCTAACTATGTAACTCTAAGAGGGTTTAACAGAAACAATACTTAAAGTTAAGGGTGAACCTCCAGTAATTTTTGTATGAAAGTATATTTATTAAAATTAAGTAATTTTTATGTCAGGGTATATTTATAACAGTTGAAACTTAAGGCGTCATGAAATTTCAATGGTCAAAGTGTAGGCTCGCCTCTGTATTGGAAGATTTAAGTGTTTTCTTTTATTTGGATTTTATATTCTTAAACATCGGGTAATCTATTTATATTGAAAGCTTCGAGAGTGTTCTACATATAACAAATTTTGATGAAATTCACTTACGAAATCTAATACGGATTAATGGTTAAATGATATTTTTATTGTTTAATGGTAACTTTAATGGCAATGATATGCCAATTATGATATCACTAACTTTTATAATTTGAAATCATGTTGAAAGCTATTTTATTGTATTAAATAAATATTAAAAAATTATTATTCTTATTAAAAAATTTAAATTATCCTATCGATAGAATTTGCCCCTCCTTAATAAATTTTCTGGAGTGTGTTACATATCAGATTTAAAGTTGCAACATCTTTCAAACAATACTAATATTTTTTAAAAAAAAAGATTCAAATCATATATATATGAAAAAAGGGATTTAACTCATAATGATGCATGTGCTGTGAAAATTTAGTTTGATGAACATTTTCACAACACACACACGTCATTATGAGTTATAGAATAGCTTGCTATAAAAGTCTCTTTTACCAATATACTTTAAATGTTATCAATTTACTATCAATAAAAAAATCAAAATAGGTTATATTTTAGTTTAACACATGTTTATAAAAGGGTTGTATCAAAGTATTTGTTGGATTTTGCCTAAAATAAATGTTTAGCCTCAATTCTTCAAAAAACAGAAAAGAAAAGAAAAAGAATTATACTTCAAATGGGAGAGGCAGAAGAATCTATAGGAAGGTCTGACCTTTAGATAGGAAGAAGAATCCTACTTCAAACAGGAGAGTTCTACTATGATAGGGAATGGATTCTGTTCCAAATAGAAAAAGAAGAAGAGAAAAAGATTTGGAAAACTGTATAAGCCGTTAATCCCAAATTGCTCATATTAGAGATAGGTAGGAAGTGGACATAATTAAACTCACTCCAATTAAAGGCATTTGAAATTGTTTTGAACTCTAGATAATTCTTCTCTTGTAGTTAGAATTACAGATGTGTAAATCCTTCTTTGGTAATTGGAGTAGTGTTACAAGTGAGAATACTGGGATAAAAGTGTAGATATATTAGGGTCAATTTGTATTGGGTTATTGTTATATTGAGAGAGATGAATTTTATATGATTATAACAATCAATCATAGAATGAATAAAACTCTGTCTTTGACAATTTGGGTTTTTTTTTTTTTTTAGAGTTTTCTATCCATGGTTTTTGTCCATACTTCTTTGTTACTATCAATAATCCTACGGAGGATCTCGACGGATTTAAAAATATTCTCTAAATTTTTTTAGTGGTCTTTATTTTATTCGTACTTTTTTTTAATTATCAATAATCCTACAAGAGAGGATCCCGATAGATTTAAAAGTATTCTCTGAGTTTTCTCACAAATATTTACATAAGATATTAATGGTTTTTAACGTGTAGTAAAATATTTTTATTCAAATATTATAAAAAATTCAGAAAAATACAAAAAATTTGATAAAACTCTTAAATGAAAGCACAAGTTGCACGGTTCAATTGAGTGCATATACACAAATAATGATGGCGACAATGATGATAATTAATTTAAAATTTAAAATGGTAAAAATTAAGTAGGAGAAAAGACAAGAAATTGACGAGACAATTAAGAGGAGTTATGGAAGAAGATCAAGATGTTGAAAGTGGTCCAAGATTAACATTTTTGGCCAGGAATGTGGAAGAAGTGGTTGTACCAAATTAAGCAAATTTTTTTTTTTTTTTTTTAATATGAGTCAATGAAGACGTGCAAAAATGAATGAAGACGTGCAAAAATGACCCTACTCCTGAAGGTTGAAGTGAGATGACATAAAAACCAACGTGCAATAAAATTCCCAATCATGTCCCCAGCCTTCGCCCTTTTTTAACTTCAACTGCAACTTGTTGTATAATTGTACAATAATTTATGCTTTATATTTTCTGAAAATTTATGTATGGCTACTTTCGCCACTTTTTTTGTGTTTTTTATTTCTTTTCTGAGAAAAAGAAATTATTTTTTGTTTTCTTTATTTAAGATGAAGAAAATGTGCTTGTTTATTGTTTTTGTGAATTTAAGAAAATAGGAAAAAAAATATTTTTTTGGACTTTTGTTGAGGAAAATGAAAAACGCTTTTATATCACTTTCGAAACACAAAAAAGTAACATTGAGCATGCTTTTATATTTCAAAATACAAGATATAATTTTTTTTTTGTTTTTATTCTTCAAATTTGTTTTTCCAATACAATTTTTTAAATCAGTGTTATTATGTGGAACCAAATGTGTCTCTTGTCCTACATTGTAGCACATATTATTACAAGTCTACTATTCAACAATTAAGAAAATTTACTATTGTAATTTATAAAAATTATCATTACAATAAAATTAATATCAAGGGAAAATTCCGTAATATTAATTTTAACTCATCATAATTAAACCATTAAAATGAAGACAAAATTGTAGAAATAAAATCCAAAAAGAAAATACTCTAAAATCCCAACTTGAGGGTTTGGACTGTAGAACTGCCCACCACATGGAGCCTACTTGTTGGTGGGTTTTTCAGTGGGCTTTCTTGTACTCATGGTAAAACTTTTTCAAGGTTTAATTCAATAATTAAAAATACTTTTTCAGAGCAAGTCATAAAATTTCAAGTTCTGATATAAGAGGAATTTGAATAAATAAATAAAAAGCTCTGCAATGAGCCAGCAGTAGTCCAACAAAGTGCATGAAGACCCTCCAAAAGGCCTTGTGAATGACTAATTGGATTTCTCTTGGGATGGGCCTTGGAGAAATGTAAACAAGCCTCCTTTAAATGGAACCTGGGAAATTCCGCTCACCCTTAAAAATGAAGGCAGTTATGCTTTACGATGAATCACTTAAGGGGAATTTAATAAGTTAATTTTCAAAATATCCATTTTTTTCATAACATATATTTTTTTTGTAATATGGTCCATTATCAAACAAGCCTGCTAAATAAGATTATATTTTCAAAATTCCCATTTTATAGTAAAACAAAGACGCTGCAGTGACAAAATATTAAAATATTAGAATTCTGGTGTTGATTGTACTTTATTCCTGTGCAAGTTTTCTTTAAAATTCTCAGTGTTTCTTTATGTAACAAGTTCTCTTTTTGTTTTAGTCAATTTCCTAAATATTCTCAATATCAAGAGAAACAATTATCAGGCTGTCAACTATCTTGCTATCCTTACCCCTCCAAGCATATGTTAGTATCAACCAACTATTGATCTATAACTCTACTTACTTGATATTCATATTCTTAGAATCAATAGGTTATTAATTATTTATTGGAATAATTACAATAAGTACCATCAAAATTGCTTAATTTCAAACCAGAATGATTATACATTTTTCATTAATCACACCTTTAAAATTGTATTCAAATTATCATTTTCACCTCTCAAATCATTATTTTTAGGGATATGATTGATAAAAAAATGAATAACTTCAGGGTTGTAATTAATGAAAAACACGTAATCGTTCTCTGTTTGAAACTTATCTAAAACTTGATGATACTTATTGATTTCATCCCAGTATTTATTCTTTTCTTCCGCTGCATGAAAAATTAACAAAGAAACAAAAAAAAAAAAAAAGAAATGACAATCTGGTTTCTGGGCATGCTAACAAATACTGACACGACCCGCCCCTAGCTACATGGGCGAATCATGCCTAAAACTGTGGGCTAATGACTGTTTCTTAATTCTTGTCTTTCTCATGGAACAAACTTGAAACAATTCTCATTACAAACACAAATAAATTTTTTTTACTGTTACAATATAACTACTACAACCTTAACACATCCTTGCACCATCACGTGGCTGGGCCTCCAGATTTTCTAACTATATTACATTTTGCTTTCACCTAGCGGGGAGAAAACATTTTAAAAAGAAAGAAAAATAAAACAAAAAAATGAGTATAAAACTCAGTGAGTGGGGATAAAAAATGTATTTGTAAATAATTCCAAAAGAAATCATGTTGTTATAAAATAAATCTTTGCTTTATATAAAAAAATAGTCTTTATAATCTATAACTTTCATCTAAAATGTCATAAAACTTTAAAATAAATAACTATTGAATGACCAAATTCATCAAAATACTAATTATGGTTAAAACAATAAAATAATCATCTTCAATCGTATGATACGATGTTCTTGATGATTATGCTAAAATCATCGCTTCAGTTGTTTACTATGCAAAACATAATTTTCTTAAAAATCTTCTTTCAACATAAACTTTTGTGAATCATACTTCTTTTTCAAACTAACTCATATAAATATATTCAAAGCTCTTTTCATTATACTAAACAAGTACCCCTGAAATTGTCTGATCCTGCCTGGCGAGATCTAACACGCACAAGCAGAGCTATCTGAATTTTCTCATACCTGGTGAGATCTACATCACGCAGGCAGAACTATCTGTACCTGGTGAGATCTGACATCGCGCAGGCCTACTATCTGGTCATACGCATGCGTAGAGCTGCCCCCAAAGGGCTAATGCGCCCAGATCACACGGCCCAAAGCCTCTATGTGTGTCTGAACGGGCCCCAAAGGCCTCTATCTATATCACTGTCTAAGTGATATGAATAACTATTCGAGTATCTGGGTACTAGCTTAGTATAACATAACTACACTTTCTTATTTTCATTAAAAACTGATTTCATTCAAAAACTGCTTTATATGCTAAAATTTCTCTTTTCAAGCAATTTATCAAAATCTGAAAATTTTATGCAAGCTAAAACTGAAAATATTTGTATTATTTGAATTAATCCAAGACAACATTTAAAATGACATTTCTAAATACTTTAAGAAATCCTTGAGTCAAATGACTATGAAAACTTTAAATCTCAATGCTTCCACACTTTCTCTAAATTTACAAAATATAACTTTCTAAAAAAACTAAAATGTACTTCAAATATAAAATCTGATTTTTCTTTTCTAAATGTTATATCTTTGTTCAAAACTAATTTTTAAAAACTAAAATTCATGTTTACAACCATTTTGAAAACTAGCTTTGAAATATCTTAATAATTAAAAGTAAGTATAACAAATGTGTCTATTTACCTTCAAGAAATACTATAGAAACTAACTTGAATTCTTCTAAATTCGCTAAAATTCTCGGTAATTCTATAAAATGCTAAATAAACATAACTAAGTAAATACTAAAACATATTTCTAATTATCCAGAAAATAAATCTTCTACTCTTTCTAAAACTTTCTAAAATATCCATAAAATAAAATACTTTCCATCTCACTATAAACCATAATTTATATTTTTATCTCAAAATCTCATATATCATACTTTAACTGAAATCTTTTTGACTATTCTAAATTTTTCATAATTCTGCATTCAGGTCCCTGAAAATTCTGGAACAGCTTTCTAAATTTGTAATTCAACCCCTGCTGCTGGGCAGTTTTATAATTTGACATTGTCACCCCTGCAGCATTAAATTCTAATTTCTAAAACTTTTCTTTTTTTTAATTTACTATTATTTTGAAGATAAAATCACTTATCATTTTGTAACTCAAAAACACCATTTCTTCAACATATGTATTTGCTTAAAGAAAATAACCCAATACCTCAATTTTCTATACTAATTCATTTAATTATAAATGTCTCTTTTCCAATTATAAACAAAAACTTTATACTTTCCACCAACATATAGCATACACTCATTCTGTAACTTTCACCTTAATTTTATTTTTTCTCTTGTACTCAAAGTTATCGAAACAACATTTACTATATATTCAAAAACTAATCTGCTAGTACTACCCATAACCATCCTTCTATCCAAAATCTAATACTTTATACACACTTATTTTCAAAATACATAAATCACCATAATCTATTCTGAAAACCTTTAATATAACTTAATTAATTTAACTAATAACTTAAATCATATGGAAAACCATAAATCTAATATACTTTAATATAATATGAAATTCTCATAATATAATCCACTCACAATTTGGATGCACAACTCGGTTAGCTCGGATTTGATTCCAAAATCAACATTCCGCCTATCTGGTCACATTCTTCAACAAAGAATTAATCATTCCTTGTCCTAACATCATAAAAGAGCTCATCACAACATATTCAATTAGAAATCAACTTGAATATTTAAAATTCTCAATATCCAACTTCATATCTTAATCCAATCAATCCTAATTAATTGTATTTCTACACTTCTTATACAGAGCGGTTCTTATTCTCTGATTTTTAATAAATAATTGACTTGTCAGAATGGTCTAAAATTTTATACAGACCTTCTAAACATATATATCTAATAACATATAAAATTTCATAGCATTCCAAGTTCATTAAGTACCTCAAAATCTTCATGTTTCTAGATACAAAAATTCTGTAAATTCATTTCCAGAACTGACCTCTTCATATTCCAAAATACATGATAATTCATACTAAATTCGTAAAATCACAAAAATCTCCAGATTTAAACTAGACATATACACAAACTCGCATCCCAAATTTCATAATTTTTGAAGACCTCTAGATATCTCAAATCACTTACCCAAAACTGATTTTCTGCAGAAAAATTGAATTTCCAGTAGTAAACAGTAAACTTCGAAAATTCATATAAAATTGCATACTCAATATTTTTCTGTGAATCCAACTTTAAACAAATCCTTATGATGTCTATTTTAACATATATAAATTTGAGAATCAGATTCAAGGCAAATAAATTACAGGAATTTTCGGAATTGCTACTGTTTATAGAACCCTAAATTTAATTTCAACATCTTAAACCTTCAAATTCACCAAGACAAACCATAAACATCAAGAAAATGATCAATTACCTTAAATAAGACTTCAATTCCATCTTGATCCTCCTTCTCTCTCTCTAGTTTCTCTCTCTAAAAACTCTAAAATATCCAAACATCTCCTTTAATTTCAATCCTCTTGCATGAAAAATACAAAAATAACTTAATATTATCTTGAAATTATAAAAATTACCTGGTTTTTCATCTCCAACAGCCTCAAATTAGCTTCTTCCCCTTCTCTTCTCTTCACCCCGGTCAGCCTTGTCCATTTTCTCTAGAATTCTCTCTCTCTGTTTTTTTTTTTTTTTGTTTATATAATTTTGACAAGAGGGTTGGGCTGGTATATGGAGTGGGCTTGGTTATTTTTTTTGTAAATGGCCAGATAATGGGCTGTTTCAAATACTTCCACTATTAATTTGTTATTTAATATACAAAAATATCGAAGTCTAGAGGAGGAAAAGAGAAGAGTAAGTTGCGCACAAAACATATGTAAACATTACAATACCCACCAGAACCGAGCTTCATTTATGCTGCTAAACTAAATAAGCTTGATGAACTGGGATTCAGACTCACCCTATGAAACCTATGAATAACCTCATACTTATCTTCACTAAAAGAAATAAGAAACGTAAATCAACAATTAAAAGTGATAAAGTTGACGGTCAACTTCTAGGTATTTGTTTGCCGACAATATGACTTGTCAAGTAATAACAGCACACGTGCTTCAGAAATCCAACTATAGCTTGAGCTTTGTTAATTTCAATCTGTGAAACATAAAAGTAGGAAACAAGTTAGTTTATTCAGCATGTTGTTATTTTTTATACTTTGTTTGTAGCAACAATCCTAAATCTTATTTGCATGTCTTATTTATGACATTACGGCTACATCCATCTTAAGAAAAAATATGTTATCAATTAAAAGACGCAGTAAGTTCACTTCTCGGATGCTTATGATGCTTACCAAGGAGGTCCATATGGCCATAGCACTCTGCGTAGACACCAAATTACATCTGAGAACCCACAACCATCAATACCGTGTTATTTGCTGCAGCATTTGAGAACCAGCTGGTTGGGAAACGAAATGCTCAGAACTGAGTGGTGAAGCTCTCATTAGGTTGTTGACACCTACTTGGTTGCTGAGCACTGGTCTGATTATCTCTTTAGTATTATTATTCATATTGTTTTCAGACTCCGAAGATTCCATCACAGCACGTATCTGACAGAATAGGATGGGTAAAAGGAACCACTTCAGTGCCCCATAAGGTAAGGACATAGACTAAATGGACAGATCATTCAACTTGCCACATCAAGACGCTTCTTGTGGAGGTCATTCTGCAAAGTTTCGAAAGCATGATATAAGAAATTCATCAACTAGTTTGTATTGTCGTTAGGTGCTTTATCAAACCATGAGTACCAATACCATCGAATATCAAAGCAAGTAGAAGACACAAGCATAGAGAGACAGATCTTGAATCATCACATTGTATACCAAGGTCTTGAATATGGAAATAAAATACTTACAGATTTCCTATTGTGAGTCTTCTCAATTGAAGAGAATGAGATTGTACCACACCAGGTCAAATATTTATGGATTTCGTCGTGCAGAGTTTTTTTATTGGATATGTGCAAATATTTTTGTTTCGAAGAGATACTCGATTATTATTATAATTAAAATAAATTATATTGATATTGAGTCACATATTAGATTGTTAAGATTGTCACATTATGATAATAAAAATGATGGGTACCTCATCTATTAAGTTAGGTTTCTAAATCGAATGAGTGATTATTGAGTTTCATGTATTAATTTTTTTTTATTTTATAAATGCGGGTCTCTTGTTCAGCTTCTTCTCGACTAATCTCAGAGGGGATACCCTATACCATCGAACGCCAAATGTTCAGAAATATCACATATTAAATATTAAAGGATCTATTTTGTATGGTTCTGAACACAGGACAATGATTATTCAACAGGGTTTTTTTTTTTTTTTTAACATGTAAATGGAAAGGAGCCGTAAATTAAATGGGTGCAGCTAGCTAGCACGTTTATAAATCGGTGCAAGTACCAAAAGATAGTAGTATTGCTAGTCGTCTATTTTAGCCTAGTACAAAAATCAGCAAGCAATAACATTATCAGCTACCCTCTGTCACCTTTTCTTTTCCCTGTTTATTCCCTCAAGATATATAGAAATATACCAGCAAAAGGTCTATGAGTAGCCCAAAGTAAAATAAAGTAATCTGTAGGCTCTATTGCCCTATATAGCTTATAAGAAGACAAATTACTTTAATTAAACTAATTTTAATTATTAATAAGCAGCTTAGTCATAAAACTAAATGATAATTTGCTTTGCTTCTACGTACCACTCGAGGCTTTTTCGTGTTCGCCATTTATTATATATTATCAGTAAACAAAGTCTCAATAAGCGGCTGGGCAAAGAATTTAGAATACATAAAGAGATTTGAATTCTTAAAAAGCAACTAATTCTATGTATGAAAACAAATTAATTTGCTCATATATATATATATATACACACACACATATTAATACCACGCACCTTAACAAGTTCCAACCTTTCTGGAATTATCGCATAGAGGTCATTGAATCTATTGAGCTTTCGAGATCAACTTTCATCCTACCATTATCAAAAAGGATGGATCATTATAAAAAATGTTTTAAAATTAAAAATCAAAATGAAAATCTGAATTTTGGTACTGATCTTCCTGGCGGAGATTAATATACATGCACATGAAACCAGTTAACGGTTTCATAATCTATGTACTTTATTAATGGGATATTTTATTTTCCCTATAGTAATTCCCTCAATTCATTTTCTATATCTAACAAGCGAGCAATCTTCCTCATCTCCGTGTGCTGCAGACCTAGAGGGACAAGATCAGGTTTCTGATCCCCATTTTCAAGCTCATCTGAACCTTTATGATCATCATAATTTTCCCGTACATCGTGAGAATAATGGAAGTTGAAAGCATCCGATATCAAAGGCAAGTTGTTGGTATCAAAGACGTCCAAAGATGATATCAAAGTCCTCTCCATGTGCTGCAGACCTAGAGGGACAAGATCAGTATCCTGATCTCCATTTTCAAGCTCATCTGAACCTTTATGATCATCATAATTTTCCTGTACATCGTGAGAATAATGGAAGTTGAAAGCATCCGATATCAAAGGCAAGTTGTTGGTATCAAAGACGTCCAAAGATGATATCAGAGTCCTCTCCATGTGCTGCAGACCTAGAGGGAAAAGATCAGGTTCCTGATCTCCATTTTCAAGCTCATCTGAACCTTTATGATCATCATAATTTTCCTGTACATCGTGAGAATAATGGAAGTTGAAAGCATCCGATATCAAAGGCAAGTTGTTGGTATCAAAGACGTCCAAAGATGATATCAGAGTCCTCTCCATGTGCTGCAGACCTAGAGGGACAAGATCAGGTTTCTGATCTCCATTTTCAAGCTCATCTGAACCTTTATGATCATCATAATTTTCCTGTAAATTGTGAGAATAATGGAAGTTGAAAGCATCCGATATCAAAGGCACGTTGTTGGTATCAAAGACGTCCAAAGATGATATCAAAGACGTATCATCTTGATCATAAATTTGCATTGAAGGACTCGAGCTTTCTCCGTCGTGAATGTTGAGTCCAACATTGTTATAACCCTGAAGGGGTATCTGCTGAAGCTTCCCCCATGAAAAATCCTGAACATCTTTCTTGTCTTCGGCTTGAAATTTTCTAATTGTTGGCCCTGCATCCGATCCCTGCTGGCCTTGGCCTTGCACTCTTTTGATCAATATTTTTTTCCAATAATTCTTCACTTCACTGTCTGTTCTCCCAGGAAGTCTTCCAGCGATTAACCCCCATCTACCCAGTACAATCGGACACGTTAATGTTAATACAATCAAATATCTTGAAGCCTTACAAGTTCTACTAAATTTCTGAATTACTAATTATAACATAATTGATAACTTAGATAACATCATTAATATTGTCTCACAAAATGTTACATATCGTAGCTTGAATATATCGAAATGATTATTAATTATTATTGTCTCATTTGTTCAAATTTTTGGTGCAAAGACTCACCTGTTACCGAGAAGACGATGAAGTTTGAGAATGAGCTCTTCTTCATCACTGGAGAAGTCACCTCTCTTTATGCCTGGCCTCAAGTAGTTGAGCCATCGAAGTCTGCAACTCTTTCCACTTCTATTCAGACCTAGAAACCACAAACCGTGCATAGTGATTGTATACATGGACATGAAAATATCATAAAACTTCATATCAATGGTTTGAGACTCGCGATCGAATAATATATCGTTCAATTCAATCTCTTACCTGCTTTTTGAGCAAGGTTTCTCCATTTTCCTTCTCCATGAAGCTTAACATAGCGGCTGAGAAGCTCATCTTCCTCCGCAGACCAAGCTCTTTTTTTTACTCCTTCATCCCTCACACTGCAAAATGAACCTGGTCTACTCATTAATCCTCTCCTGTGCAAGCTAGCTAGCGCTTGAATATCGATGATCGATCGATAAGTGACGAATGAAATCTGCTTCAGTCACAGCTCAATATAAGCAACATTGTCGATGGAGCCGCAATAAATATGAGTGGTCACAGTGGAGAGATTAGTAGCTAGCAAAAAGATATCTCACTCTCAAGCGTTGAACCCTAGTCACATTTGCTAATACAAGTTCCGAAATTACTGCTTGGCTTTCTCCAGGACTCGCCGATGAATTTCCTCATATAAACCTCGCACAATCGTTGCAGCATTTTGGACTGTTAGGTGATTACCATTATCTTTCCTCCCTCAGATATTGCTACTGTCACTTTTTTGACCATTTTGTCCCATGTAGAGCAACTATATTGAATGATAATAATATTCTTCAGCTTTTATTGGTCAGGACAAATTGAAAGTCGTCCATTTAGCGACATTTTAACCATGTTATAATGCATTTAGATTCTGGGATCGATATTCGAGGATATTTTTTTCAGTGAACACTTCAAGGAAATTAATAATCTAGCGCATGAATAACATATTAATTTCATTTGTCAGAAGGTATACATATTTTGAATATATTCTAAAATTTTATTACTGAATATTAGAAATTCATAAATAAAAGAGAGAGTATTTAAATGGACACAATACATACTAGTCTTATGTTTCTATTTAAGAGTGATGCTATGTTTATAAAATTTATATACAAAGTTTGTATACAAAATAGATGTGATACCACTCATCAATGATACATGACTCATCGACATTTATCACATTGATTTTTTATATTAATAAATTCATTCACTTGTTATTACATCAATTTTATAAACAAATTTTGTATATAGACTTTATAAATAGTAACATTATTACTCTGTCTAATATAAAGGGGAAGTTAATTGTTCGATTAGAGATTTGTTTTGATTTCCTCCGTTGGATATTACGTGAGAATTGTGAAGCTAATTAATTATTTGATGGCGTTTATGGCAAAAATGTGGAAGCAAATCATTGTAAACATATTTCGTCTTATAACAAGGAAATGCATAGATGCAGCGTCAATAATGTCGCATCATTGTCAAACATAAATTGAAGTCAGCTAATCTCTCACCATCCATGCGCCATGCCTATATTCAAAGGGCAAGAACTTATTAACTTAAAAATATAGTAACATTCAAGAGATTGATAAAAGTGTTCGGTTCCATCCATGGTGGACCATATACAATTAAATCATACTTTTTTTTTCAAAAATATATAAAATTATTATGTAAATGTTGATCTCCACCATTTCATCCACCATCGAAACACTTGTAATAATGACTAATCACTTCTTTAGTATAAAGCTTACATGTGGAGTGAAAATGGCACAATTCTATTAGCTAGAATGGGCAGTGGAGTGCTACATATACGAGGCTTTAGGCTTGAACTAAACTCGTACTAATTTGAGATACCATGGATGCCCCAATGCTTTGATATTAATAAAAGTTCTCTTCATTTGCCTCCTTCATGCTTTCAATTTCTTCATTGTAACCCTTTTATTATGTTACATTTATTTTGGTTAGTTCACAACATATTATCAACACAACACAACATAACTCTGTAAGTATGCAATTGTCGGGATGCTTTATTTTATATAATTGTTCTTATGAGTATGCTCTATGATTGCCATTGAATTGAATATTTCACATAAAAAAATAAGAATAGTTTGTCTATTTATATCATGTTATTTTTACTATCCCTAGGCTACGCCTGGGCATTATTGGAAGGTGCAAATTTGGGAATTCTTTAATGCACTCAATGAAGACATAAATAGATATTTATTATGAGCAAGAAGCATCAAGACACATCTACGAGAAGATTTTTCTTTTACATCACTTGATTGAAGAATTTGAAGAATTAAGCATCAATGCAAGATAAAGCAAGAGCTATGATTTTTTGCTACATTATTTTTGTAAAGAATTTGAAGACTGGTTAGTATTTTACAAGTGAATATCTACTAATTTTGTAGAAGAATTCAAACAGAGTACTAAATCATTGAAGAGATATAATTCTTCTCAATCTCAAGACTATTGGGGGAATTTGAAATTTCAAGATTTTATGATTATGAATTAATTCTAATGATAACTCTAACTCAGCTACGCAAGATCACATTAGAGTTGGAGTTTTGTCTTCAAGAAATGAGGGGGAAGAATATGATGGCAAGAGATTGTTTACTTTTATGCTCAAATTAATTTTGATTTGAGATATATCAAGAACATCACTACAAAAATTCAGGATTGATTTATTTTCTTCTGATCATCAAGAAGAACAACATCTTGTTGTTATGAATTACATTCCTAAAGTGAACGTTTTTATTATGATAACTACAAATATACTGAGTGACACATCCAAAGGATTATCTCCCAAGTATAAAAGTGTCGAAGTAATAAATCTGGCAAGATCGGGATCGATCCACAAGGAAGGAGATTTAGCATTACAAAACAAAAGGATGAGCAAATATAATATGAATAATTCAAATAAATAACAAGATAATATAAATAAATGCAAAAATAGTAAGCAATACAACTAACCATTCAAATGTAGAACAAAAATAAGAGGTGATAAAACCTACCACAGTAAATGAAAAAACAAGTTCATAAGTAAATAATAAGAATACTTAAAATATACAAGTAAGAGAACTCAATAACAATGAAAACCAAGGTTAGGGGATTCGTTCTTGATGCATCAAACAAAGATAAACTAACTCCTTTTATGACTCAATTGGAATCCATATATTAAAGAGGTTCCAATCAGAAATTATATCAATTAAGACCATTTTAGTTATATGAACTATATATATTTCATTACTAATATTTATACCACTTCTTATAGATAGGATTCAAGCATTCAATGTGTCAATCACCATATGTCTACAACAGATCAAGGTTCTTAACTAGACTTGTGTCAATAAGGGAGAACTTAACAACGTCTAGAAAGGATCCAAACATTTGATGTGCTGAGATTGTCTACAATGGATCAAAACCTCTAGTTTTACAAGTGGTGTCAAGATTGATTAAGAAAATAAATATAAAACATATAAAAGAAACTACTCAAGATTATGATTTTTAAGCACATATCAAAGGGTTAGAAAATCATTATTTTTATATAAAGGGTTTAATCATTTCTCCTTAGCAAAAGAGAATTTAGTGAAACATTATGCAAGAAAGAAATAAATTGGAAGAAGAAAAAGATTTATTAATAATATTAAAAGAACAAAACACAAGAGAGAAAGCACAATGTTAAGAGATCCCAGCCAAGAGCAAACATACTTTCTTGAGTCACAACACTCTTTTATTTACAGATACATATAAGGCAAACTGTCAATTTACAAAAGGACAATTGTAAAATATCTTGTTAATAATTTAGATCATCATGTGCATCAACTTTGACTATCAATTTTGGCAACGAAATATTCATAATTTTGATCATAAGTCTTTATGAAAGTTGTAGATATTTCTCTCAGCTTTGTAGAACACTTTAAATCATATGATTTGGATGCGTATTTCAAGAGATACGATCAAAATACGGAGGCATGGTCAGGTTAGATTGAAGCTACATCTGGGTTTCTTCAAGCCTAATTTTGGTCCATTAAACGCCCTAATTTCATGATTTTTGTGATATACAATTTTATAAAAAAATTTAGCAAGCTTTCTACCAAATAAAGATTTGAATCATTCTGATTTATAAATAGAAAGTTATGTCTATTCTACCAAACACATTTAAGTGTTCATCACTGGAAGACATGGTCGACAATTTGAAAATGTTTTTATAATTTGAAGAATGCTTTAGAAGAATTACAAATTTGTGATCATTGAAACGATAGAATCATTTGAAATGGTATATGCAATAAGTCAAGAAAGATGAAGATAAAGATTTACGAAATAAATCTTCTAAGATTGATGAAGATTATAGCATCTAATTTGGGATTTGAATATATATGGATCAATAGATATCATAATGATTTTGAACCAGAAGTTTATAGACTAACAAAATTATCCAATCTCCAAGAAATTTGAAGATTCTGATATCCGATAAAAGTATTCATTTTGCTTTTTTATATGGATAATCGGTTAAATAATCTTCCTTTAGTTCAATATTTTCATACTCCAATAATGTATCTCCAAGTAACTTTTGGTGTATTATGTGCATCATAGCATCAACTATGTCATCTGTGCATATATTATAAATATTTCAATATGATCAAAACCTTTATTGCATATTCTGTCTCAAAGATAGCAAATTGTCACAGCCTGCCCAATTTGCTTGCTAGATTGGCCCAAAATGTGCACAAAGGCTTGGCCCGATTTCTAGAAGGCATACAAACCCAAGCTTATTTTCTAGAAACTCTAGCAAGTCAAATATGTACAACTATCACATGTAAATATACATTGTCAAAGGTAGTTCACCTACCACACCTATTTTAGGTAGGACTCATTTGTGGCCATTGGATGTATTGAATCCTAGCCATTCATTTGGGAGGTGGATTAGTATAAATACCCCTCCAAGGCACATTTGTAAGCATCCAAGCTAATCCAAGCAAATATAATACAAATCATTGTAAGCAAGCATTCTTGTGTAATACAAAGCTCTTTTGCATTTGCAACACTTGCCTCTAAGTTCCTTCTCTTCTCTTCTAGCCTCTAAAGCTCTAAAGCTCAACAGTCCTAACTTCTCCTTGAGCGAGAAGCAAACTACTAGGCTTACTTAGCAACTTTCGGGTTCAAGTTGCTTAAGTACCGCACGAGCGTGCTGCGCAAAACTCTAAGCTCGTGACAAAATGCTCAAAAGGCAAATTGTTAATTTATTCATATGCTACAAGCATGATTGGACAGTTAGAACCATTTCCCTAGAAGAGGAAATTAAATTAAAGATCAATGTACCAATCATTATTTTGCCAACTAAATCGCTATTTCTACTAGTCAATCTCCTTGAAGGATGTTTAAAAGGCATTGGATAGTTTGTTTATTCTTGAAGAGTGGCAAATTTATTGAATTAAAAGATCTCATTTTCCTTGAAAAAAATCAAATTCCACACTCTACAAAAAAATTGTTCTTGTAATGAAATTAATCTCAAAAGTGATCGAAGCACTCAAAAAAGCTGGCAGTCTTGTCCTAGGAGTGACAATGAGTCGGCTAAAAGCTCTTGAGAAGGTTGAAGTCATTGATGAGACAAATAGAGAAATTTCTTTAGCCCTGGGTGAGGCTTGAGTCTTGAAAAGACTAATTGAGAAATTTTTATATATTATGAGATATGGAATCGAGAAGACATGATACTTGATAAGATCTTCTGAATTGCAGTGGCTACTAAAGTCTTGAAAATAGTCATGAGCCACAAACTATCAATGAATGCAGACAAACATTGAATGCAAGTGGAAAAGAAGCACTTTAGCTTGAGTTAGCATCTATAAGAAACCTTAATTGATAAAATTTATTCCCTCACAAAGAATACATTTACAATTAGATACTTGATTGAGCATCAGTCCTTAAAGGATTTAACATGCATTGTTGTGTTTTGTTTCTGCTTGTTAATATCATATACTAGATACTAATATGTTACAGGGAAATCCTTGAAAGAACTTGATTTGATTTGATATTGCGATATGTTTTATTAGATGCTGATATTTTTCGGATAATCCATGAAGGATTTTAGTTGCTTGGAAAAACTAAAGTAAATCTAAGAAACATATATCTTATGAAATTGTAGGGATTCTCATATGGGAATAATCTAGATTTACTATTATAGCAATGTACATTGATATCATGAATTTGAATGGAACTTTTAAAAAGTCTGAGAAGACTGTTGAATTGTTAAAGAGAATGATATGAAACAAGAATCTGAACAAACAAGGTATTTTATTGACTTATAGACTGAGCATAATGCATGTGAGATATTGTTCATTAGAATCGGTAGCTCTTTAATATTGATATAGCTCACCCTTTGAGTACCCACACAGTTGTTCGATCTTTACAAATTTATTTCATCTTATAGAAGATTGTTGTAAAATATTTGGTCTTGAAGTACCAAACATCTCCTATTGAAAATGGAGCATCAGATTTTATAGATTTGCACAACTTAATGACATCACATAGAATGGAAATATATTTTATGCTACAGTTACAGAACCATAGATTTAGAATTATTTTATATAAATTTGCCAATGTAGAATATGATATTAATTGGTTATTTAGATTTTACGTATCTTTCTAATCCCTACAAAACTTGCTTGACAACAGGAATTATTGTTACTATCAGGGGGAGAATTTTTCAAAGAATAAAAATTTGTCAAAGGGAGTACCGATCAAAGGAAGCATATCCTCGACACATGTGCACTATACTTTTTTTCCTTCTATCAGGTCTTGTCCCGTTAGGTTTTCATGACAAGGTTTTTAAAAACACAGTTGCAGTCTAACACGATCTTTCAGTTTATTATATAATTGTATTTCTTTTCTAAAATTTTTATCCCGCTAGGTTTTTCCCTAGAAATGTTAAATGCAATTATATGAAAATAGTAGATCTCCAAAGGGGAATATTATGTAAATGTGGATCGCCACCATTTCAACACATTCTCAAACACCATGGAAACACATGTAGTAATGACTAGTCACTTCTTTAATATAAAGCTTACATGTGGAATGAGAATGGCAAAATTCTATTAGCTAGAATGGGCGGTGGAGTGCTCTATATACAAGCCTTTGGGCTTGAACAAAATTTGTACTAATTTGAGATATCATGACTGCTAGAATGCTTTGATATTAATAAAAGCTCTCTTCTATTTTCCTCCTCATCGCTCTTTCAACTTCTTCATTGTACTCCTTTTATTTTGTTTTTGTGTGTGTGTGTGTGTGTGTGTGTGTGTGTATATATAGAGAGAGAGAGAGAGGAAAGATTAATTACAAAATCTAGAAACAATTAAGAATATATTAATCCATCCAATTTCATATTTGGTTATTTGGCACACATGAATCACGAAAAAGGGTCGTGTGATGATAAATTGGTAACTAATAAGCTAACGTATACTTTCTATATTTCAACTCCTAAGAAAACTTGATCAACATTCAAATAACTTATTCCAAAACTTTAGAAAAGGTAAAAAATTAATCAATATTTAAAAATAAAAATTGTTTGTGATATTTGTTAAAATTCAAATAGTAATCTCGCAGCCCTTTACTTTGCTTGATAACTTAAATTTTTAAATTCTTAGGTCAAATTGAAATAATTTTTTTATTAAAGTTAAAAAAAGTTATGTTTAATTTTGCTAACTATCACATTACTCTCAATATTTATACCACTCATCATCTGACGTATTAAATAGTAGTATTACATGTGAGAAATTGTGAAGAATATGATATCATCTTTGTTGTTGTTATTATTATTATTTTATTAAAGTTAAAAAAAAAGCTATGTTTAACTTTCGATATTTATACTACCCGTTAATCATAAAAAATCTCTAGTATTAAATAGTAATAATACATATGAGAAAATGTGAAGATTATTCTATTATTGTTGTTGTTGTTGTTGTTGTTGTATAAGTAGAAAAATGTATTTTGTGATGTTGGAATAACTAGGCAAAACTTTTAATATATATTTTTGAAGATTCTTGGTGACTTGCCATTATAATCATAAATTTATGGTTAAATTACGATATATCTAATGGATTTATATATCAAATTTTAAATTTATATAAAAATTATAAATAAGTATATAAAAATTATAAATTTAATTTATAATTTATAATTTATAATTTTTATATATTTATTTATAATTTTTTATATATATAATTTTTATATATTTATTTATATTTTTTAAATATTTATTTATAATTTTATATAAATTTAAAAATTAATATATCGATATATTAGATGCACTGTAGCCTCAACCCAAATTTGATTATCACGTAATGAGACCTTTTCAATGTGCTTGCCCGTGCATGGGCTGGCCCTTATAATGATGGTACGAAGGGCTATTTACTGTCATAGATTTTTGCATGGTTGAGCCCCTCTCTATCTCGCTTGTTATTTAATGAACGTGTACGATGAAACGTTACCACCATATATGTAATAAAATATTGTTGTTGAATCTGCATCAATCCTCGATATATTTATTTCTCAAGAATACAAGGGGCACGACTACGATTATTACTGCTGCAGTTATGCTTTACAGAAATTCAGCATGGCAATTAATAATTTTGTTAGCACATCCAAGCTCTTGATTGGATCAGTGGGACCGCGACACGCAAATTTTAGTACACAGTAAAATTGGGAGCGTAAAAATTGAGAATATAAATGCTAGAAAAGAACCAACTATATACACATTTAAATGTTGAAATTCATCATATAAGGTTATAAATTTATAAAAACTTAATTTTAATGCATTAGATATCTTTGAATTAACATTTACTGATATATTATTATTATTATTATTATTATTATTATTATTATTTCAAAAATTTACTGAGAAAAAAAATTCGAACTCAAGTGTACATTATTTTGATATATTGTTAGCAACTTTAGTACATATTAATTAAATTGATGTTATTGATCCAACTTCGTCCTCTTCACCTGGGCATAAACATTAAAGAGATTGCTCCCGAGACCTCGGGACATCTCATGCAGATTGCAGAGAATATATGGACGTCAATGAAACGAAGTGTATATATATGCAATGACAAAAACAAGTAAGTAAACAAATCAAATGATTCCCATCAGGAAACATTAATTAAAAAGTATATTATATGAATATTAGACATGAAATCTGTAGTTAATTAATGAGATAAGGTCCAGCAGTCTATGTGATCCCCTTCTTCTATGGAAAAGTAACTATTATTTAATACTTCTATGGAATATTTATATTACTACTTCATCTTTATACTTGTCTTCCTTGCATGATCAAACCAAAATGCTGTAAAATTACGAATTACGATCCTATTTATAAATACATAAATTAAACCTTAATTTGTTGAACCAGTTAGTCCATAGAGGACGCATATAATATCATTATCAGTTGCTATTTTTGTGTCTATGAATATATCTTAATTTATCGATTTTGTGTCGATTGGAGGAACCTATTTGCTACCTAATTTAATTTGATTGTATTGCGGCCAAATGCATGGGGCTTTAAATATGCCAGTGCATATCATATGTACGCTTATAAATTGCTTTTGTTGTTCTTAATATTTTTTTTTGTATTTGTCTTTTTTCTACTTGATAATTATATTTCACAAAAGTTATGGAATATTAATTATCTTAAATCTTATTTCAAATTATATGTCAAATCAAGTAACATTTATTAAATCTAATAGGGATTAATGGTTAAATGATATTTTTATTATTTAATGGTTTATAACTTAATGGCCATAATATGCCAATTCTGATATCTCTAAGTTTCAAAATTTTAAATCATGGTGAGAGCTATTTTTATTGTATTAAATAAATATTAAAAAATTATTATTTTTATTAAAAAATAAATTATACAATCGGTAGAATCTGCCTCTCCTTAATCAATTTCCTAGCTCCATCTATGTTTACAATAGAATTTGAAACAATAATTTATCATACCGTGGATAAATCTTTGTCTTTGACAATATGCTTTTCTTCATTTTAAAGTTTTCTATCAATGGTTTTTCTCCATACTTCTTTATGACTATCAATAATCCTACAAAATGAGAGGATCCTCTTTATATTTATAAGCATTCTCTAAGTTTTTTTAGGGTCCTATATTTTCTTCGCACTTCGTTTTATTCTAAAAAAATCCTATAAAAGAGGATCCGTGACAGATTAAAAAGTATTCTCTAAGTTTTTTAAAGATCTAAATTCTCAAAAATATTTATATAAGACATTAATAGTTTTATTTTTCTGAAAAAACATGTAATAAAATATTTATATATATATCAGCCAAATTGTACAAAAAATTCAGAAAAATACAAAAAAATTTATATTATGACGGTATTGAAAGCATTTGATAAAGCTCTTAAATGAAAACACAAGTTCCACAATTCCATTGAGTTTATACGTACAAAAAATATTAAATGATGATGATAATTAATTTAAAATTAAAAAATGAAAAATTTAAATTTAAATTTAAAAAAGATAAAAATTAAGTAGGAGAAAATGAAAGAAGATGACGAGACAATTGGGTGGACTTCTAGAAGAAGATCAGGATGCTGAAATCAGCCATCTAAGATTGAACTTTTTTTTTTCCAGAAACGTGGAAGATAACATTAAGCACGTTCCTTTTCAGTCAATTTAAAAGGACAAAAATGACCCTACTCTAGAACGTTGAATGTAACATGGCGTGAAAAAATCAACGATACAGGGCCCACGCCATTTTCTTCAATTGAAACTTTGTCGGTTGCGGGCTTAGTTTTAATCGGCCTTTGCTTATGTATTTATTTAGAATAGCCTATTTCACCCAAATTTTATTTAGAATAGCCTATTTATTTATGTTTTAATCGGCCTTTATACATTGAAGATAAAATTACAATTCCTAAAGATGAAGATAGATGATAGCTAATATTAATTCTTAACGGGTTTGGGTTTGTTTTAATAGTATTTGGGTCGTGTTCGAATTGAAATTTTCAACTCGTTTAATAATTGGATCGTATTTGGGTTAAGAGATTACACCCGCGGGTGACACGAACCCATTTATGACACGAACCCGTTTATGATACGAATCTATTTATGACACAATTAACACTTATTAAACATGACAACACGACTAACACGGATTCACATTATTATTTTTAAAGTGACACAATTATGAGTACAAATTAATTTTAAAATTCATTATATGTTTATTAGATATTTAAATTCAAAGTTGTATTTTTATTTATATTAATATTATATTATTATTAATTTTGATATGATCTTGAACTTCCTTTAGTTTTTTTTACATATTTTTTTTGTAGGTTACTTAAGAGTTAAAAAGATGTAATTGTTTTTTTCTAAAACTAAATTATATTTTAAGTTTGTATGAAACTTGATATTTAGTGGACTTTTTATTGTATTGTGGATTAATTTTGAATATTTTCTTATTATTACTTTTTTAATTTAAAAATACTGAAATATGTTGAAACTTGAAATGCTTAATCGTATCATAATTGTGTTAATTATTTAAAAATGTTGTAATCGTGCCTGTAAAACGTGTCGTAAACATGTCAAATATTTAAACGTGCCACAATCTGTTAAACGGGTCATATTCATGTCTAATACGAAAATGATCCGTTTATTATTTGTGATCGCGTTTCATGTCGTATCACCCGTAAGTCACCCGTTTAAAAATCGGGTAGTATTCGGGTTTAGTCTCCTTGACACGAATACTAAACGGGTCGAGTTCGGTTGGACTAATCTTTGTCGTGTCATAGCTCAACACGACACGAACACGACCCACCAACCTGAATTTTCACCCCTATCATGAGCCACACACGATCAATGAATGCAGACAAACATTGAATGCAAGTGGAAAAGAAGCACTTTAGCTTGAGTTGGCATCTATAAGAAACCTTAATTGATAAAATTTATTCCTTTGTAAAGAGTACAATTACAATTAGATACTTGATTGAGTATCAGTCCTTAAAGGATTTAGCATGCATTGTTGTCTTTTGTTTCTGCATGTTAATATATCATATACTATATACTAATATGTTACAGGAAATCCATGAAAGAACTTAATTTGATTTGATATTGTGTATTAATATGTTTTATTAGATGCTCATATTTTTCAGAAAATCCATGAAAGATTTGAGTTGCTTGGAAAAACTAGAGTAAGTCCAAGAAACATATATCTTATGAAATTGTGGGGATTCTCATATGGGAATAATCTGGATTTACTATTATTGCATGTACATTGATATCATGAATTTGAATGGAACTTTTGAAAAGTCCGAGAAGATTGTTGAATTCTTGAAGAGAATAATCTAAAACAAGAATTTGAACAGACAAGGTATTTTATTGGCTTGTAGACTGAGTATAATGCACATGACATACTGTTCATTAGAATCGGTAGCTCTTTAGTATCGATATAGCTCACCCTTTGAGTACCCACACAGTTGTTCGATCTTTACAAATTTATTTCATCTTATAGAAGATTGTTAGAAAATATTTGGTCTTGAAGTACCACACATATCTTATTGAAGATGAAGCATCAAATTTTGTAGATTTGCACAACTTAATGACATCAGATAGAATGGAAATATATTTTATGCTACAGTTGCAGTACCATAGATTTAGAATTATTTTATATAAATATGCCGATGTAGAATATGATATTAATTGGTTATATAGATTTTGAGTATCTTTCTAATCCCTACAAAACTTACTTGACGGCAGGAATTGTTGTCACTATTAGGGGGAGAATTTTTCAAAGAATAAAAATTTGTCAAAGCAAGACCTGATCAAGGGAAGCATATCCTGGACACATGTGCACTATATTTTTTTTTTTCCTTTGATCAGGTCTTATCCTATTAGGTTTTCCTAACAAGGTTTTTAATGAGACAGTTACAGTCTAACACCATCTTTCAGTTTATTATATAATTCTACTTCGTTTCTAAAATTTTTATCCTACTGGGTTTTTCCCTAGAGAGGTTAAATGCAATTGTTTGAAAATGGTAGATATTCAAAGGGGAGTATTATGTAAATGTGGATTGCCACCATTTCAACACATTCTCATACACCATGGAGACACATGTAGTAATGACTAGTCACTTTTTTAATATAAAGCTTAAATGTGGAGTGGGAATGGCAAAATTCTATTAGCTAGAATGGGCAGTGGAGTGCTCTATATACAAGCCTTTTGGCTTGAACAAAATTTATACTAATTTGAGATATCATGACTGCCCGAATGTTTTGATATTAACAAAAGCTCTCTTCTATTTTCCTTCTCATCATGCTTTCAACTTCTTCATTGTAACCCTTTTACTTTATTACATATATATATATATATATATATATATATATATATATAGAGTGAGAGAGAGAGAGGAAAGATTAATTACAAAATCGAGAAACAATTAAGAATATATTAATCCATCCAATTTCAAATTTGGTTATTTGGCACACATAAATCACGAAAAAGGGTCGTATGATGATAAATTGGTAACTAATAAGCCAATGCATACTTTCTAGATTTCAACTCTCAAGAAAACTTGATCAACATTCAAATAACTTAATCTAATACTTTAGAAAAGGTAAAAAATTAATCAATATTTAAAAATAAAAATTGTTTGTGATATTTGTTAAAATTCAAATAGTAATCTCGAAGTCTTTTACATTACTTGATAACTTAAATTTTTAAATTCTTAGGTCAAATTGAAATAATTTTTTTATTAAAGTTAAAAAAAGTTATGTTTAATTTTGTTAACTATCACATCACTTTCAATATTTATACCACTCATCATCCCACGTATTAAATAGTAGTATTACATGTGAGAAATTGTGAAGATTATGATATTACCTTTGTTGTTGCTATTATTATTTTTATATTAAAGTTAAAAAAAGAATCAAATATGAGAAAATGTGAAGATTATTATATTGTTGTTGTTGTTGCCGTTGTTGTTGTTGTTGTTATTGTATAAGTAGAAAATGTATTTTGTGATGTTGGAATAACTAGGCAAAACTTTTAATATATATTATTGAAGATTCTTGGTGGCTAGTCATTATAATCATAAATTTATGGGTTAAATTTGATCATATGATGTATTTATATATCAATTTTAAAATTTGTATAAAAATTATAAATATAAATTTTATATATTTATTTATAATTTTTTTATATATATAATTTTTATATATTTATTTATAATTTTTATATAAATTTAAAAATTAATATATTGATACATTGAATATACCGTAGCCCCACCCTAAATTTGATTATCACATAATGAGACATTTTCAATGTGCTTGCCTGTGCATGGGCTGGCCCTCATAATGATGGTATGAAGGGCTCTTACCGTCATAGAATATTTGCACGATTGAGGCCGTCTCTATCTCGCTTGTTATTTAATGAACGTGTACGATGAAACGTTACCACCACATATATAATAAAATATTGTTGTTGAATCTGCATCGATCCTCGATATATTTATTTCTCATGAATACAAGGGGCACGACTACGACTATTACTGCTGCAGTTACCCTTCACAGAAATTCAGCATAGCAATTAATAATTTTGTTAGCACATCCAAGCTCCTGATTGTAACAGCGGGACCGCGACACCGTTGCTCTTAATTGCAAATTTTAGTACTACAGTAAAATTGAGAGCGTCAAAATTGAGAATAAAAATGCTAGAAAAGAACAAACTATATACACATTTAAATGTTGAAATTCATCGTATCAGGTTATAAATTTATAAAAACTTAATTTTAATGCATTAGATATCTTTGAATTAACATTTAAATTCTTGTCCAAAATGGGTTCTAATGTGTTTAGCAATTTCATTATCTATAATTTTTCACTTGACAAAAGTCAATACTCCTTTCATGTTGAAATACATATCCACATACACGAGATAACATATCAGGTGGAAGCAATGTTATTATTATTATTTCTAAAATTTACTGAGAAAAAAAAAAATTCGAACTCAAGTGTACATTATTTTGATACATTGTTAGTAACTTTAGTACATATTAATTAAATTGTTGTTATTGATCCAACTTCGTCCTCTTCACCTGGGCATAAACATTAAAGAGATAGCTCCCGAGATCTTGAGACATCTCATGCAGATTGCAAAGAATATATGGATGTCAATGAAACGAAGTGTGTGCATATATAAATATATGATAACAAAAACAAAGTAATTAAACAAATCACATGATTCCCACAAGGAAACATTCATTAAAAAGTGTATTATATGAATATTAAAGCAAATCGGATATTTGCCAGCAATTTCAATTGGGAATCCAGAAACGCGCCCCCATCGGCCATTGGTGCTCTTTAATCTCACTTAACATCATATATTAATGAACATAACCGTTGCTGTTGTTCTATCAAAAGCTGATACGCGTGCATGGATGCATGCCATGGACCTCCCTAAAGAGACCATGGTATTCGAACTTGTAATATAAATTAAGATCATTAATTACACGTCCAAATTTTGTTAATTTAAATGTACATATAATTAATTGGCTGAAGACACGTTCCGTGCAATGTACTGATGATGAGAAAAATTTTAAATTGAAACATATATTATGCTTTAGAGGCTAGCATTGACGAAGATTAATGCTTAATTATTGTTTACACTTATTATCATTACTTCTCTTTTCTTTTGTTCATGTTGGTGAGCTCGTTCAGACAGCATGAGCCTTCCAGAATCCCTCCCATGTGATTAAATTGTTAGTCAAATTAGTTAGGCACCTCCCATTTTGAAAGTTAAAGGTAGTGGCCAAATTGATTTGAAATTGTGTGCAGAATTTTCCTATAAATATGAGACGAATTCTGCCTTGTTTATGCATTAGAGAGATTCCAGAGAGAGTCCAGGTTCCAGAACCAGAGAGTTCTGAGTGTTAGAGAGCCTCTTTGAGCTCCAGGAAATTTAGGGGAGTTTTTGTATAATTCTTGTATATTGATTTTCTCTGTTAATACAAGTCATTTTTCTCCCAAATTCTATTCTGAGTTTGCATTACATCCCCAACAAGTGGTATCAGAGCCTCGTTGAGCTCCTGGAACGTCAGAACAGAGAGAAAAAATTCAGAGAAAATTCGTCCCCTGTTTCTGGAAAATTTCGATTTTTCGGAAAGTCATCGAATTCCGAATTTGAAGTGTTCTGTGTGTTCGTGACGTCGTGCTGATCATTCTGTAATTTTCCGGCGATCGAACCGACCACCAGAGACGCTGCACGCGCCGACGACCTGAACCGCGAGTGGGATTCACTCGCCTCAAGCGCCACACGTGCGTCTCAAGGAAGAAGACGACCCACGTCAGCGCCACGTTAGCGCACTTTTCGCCACGTCAGCAGACCACGTCAGCAGCTAGCCACGTCAGCAAGGCCACATCATCGTGCCACGTCACCTGATAGTGTCACCACGTCATCAGACACGTCATCTGAGTGGACCCCATCTGCCACGTCAGCAAATCGTTGGAAAATTTCATTTTGGCCCCTGTATTTTTGGGTAATTACATTTTGACCCCTGAGTTTATGAAATTTATATTTCAGTCCCTAGGAAATTTCAGTTCGGCCCCTGTAGTTCTGGTGAATGACATTGTGCCCCCCTTTAGTTTCTGAAATTTCAGTTAGCCCTTAAGAAATTTCAGTTTAGTCCTTAAAGTTTCCAAGCTTAGTATTTATTGTATAAAAGGAATTTTTGAGCCCCGGAAGAGACTATTCCACCTAATTTGACCGTTCCGGACGTAACGGTGGGCTCAGATTTTTGAAATTCAATTTCTATTTTAGTGAATTAATTATTCTAAAATGGAAGAATCATCCGGAGCCATGATTAAATTGACTGCTACCAATTACACACTATGGAGGCCCAGGATGGAGGATCTCCTTAGTTGTAAGGATCCATATGACCCTATAGAATTTGAAGGGCAGAGACCTGAGATAGAAAAAGAGGCAGATTGGAAGAAAATTAACAGAAAATGCATCGGTCAGATCAGACAATGGATCGACCACAGTGTCTTCCACCATGTAGCCAAGGAAACAGATGCATATTCTCTATGGACAAAATTAGAGAGTATATATCAAGCCAAGTCAGCACGAAACAAAGTCATCCTGATGAGACGGCTTGTAAACTTGAAGTTGCGGAGCGGAACTCCTGTAGTAGAACATACAAGTGAGTTCCAGAACTTGGTGAATCAGTTGACAGTAGTCGAGTTACAGCTTGGAGATGAAGAACAAGCCCTTCTACTTCTCAGTTCCCTTCCAGATTCATGGGAGACGTTAGTGGTCTCCATCAGTAATTCAGCACCCGGAGGCAAACTTACCTTATCAATGGTTAAGAATGCCTTGATGAACGAGGAGGCGAGAAGAAAAGATGCAGGCGCCAATCAAGATGAAGCCTACATCATGGAGAATCGAGGAAGACAGTCTCGAGGTGAAGACTGGAGAAGAGGTAGAAGCAAAAGCAGAGGCAAATCAACAAACAAAAAGGGCAGATCAACAGATGGGCGGAGACCCACCTACAAATGCTATCATTGTGGCAAAGAGGGTCATATGAAGAAAAACTGTCGCAGTCTTCAGAAGCAGAAGCAGGAGAGTTCACAAGCACAAAGTAGCGACGAGCCACGAGTTACAGTGGTAGAAGATGTAACCATCTGTGCAGAAGAGACGTGCTTCCACACAGCAGACCAAAGAGTAGAATGGGTAATTGACACAGCAGCTTCCTGCCACGTCACTCCTTGCAGAGAGATCTTCACCACGTACAAAGCAGGAGACTTTGGGATAGTGAAGATGGGAAACAACAGCACCGCTAAAATCATGGGAATTGGTGATATCCAATTCCAAACGAACGTCGGATGCAAAATAACTTTGAAGGACATTCTTCATGTGCCAGATTAGGCTTGGGCATTTGCCCCGGCCCCACCATTGACCCTACCGGACCCGGCTCAACGGGGCGGGTCCGGATCACTGTAAGGGGCGGGTACGGGGCTGCATAGAGTCTGCCCCGTCCGAGGCGGGTCTGGGGCCGGGTCTTGCCTCTAGACCCGTTGGACCCGTCCGGCCCCGCACAGTTAAGGGTATAAATGAAAAAATTCAAAATATAGGGACTTAGATGTAATTTTAGGGGGTTATTTTGTTAAATTTTAATATATAAGAATTTTCAGAATATATTTGTTTTTTATTTTTTTTTTGGATTTTTGGCCGTGACGTAAGCATATTGATGATATTGTATGAAATTATGGATGGACTTAAAAGAAATATTGTAGGTGATGAGATTGAAAAATATAAATATTATGGGGTGTAAATGAAATTTTGCGGGGCGGAGCGGGGCGGGTATGGATCTGGCTCTTTTTTTTTCTGCCCTGCCCCGCCCCGCCCCGCAACGGGGCAATGGGGCGGGGCGGGGCAGAAAAAAAAGAGACGGGGCGGGGCTGGATACTTGCCGCCCCGTACCCGCCCCGCCCCGGTACCAAGCCTATGCCAGATCTTCGACTCAACTTGCTCTCGATAAAAGCCTTTGATCAGCAAGGCTATGAGAGTTGCTTCACCAATGGTACATGGAAGATGTTGAAAGGGGTCATGGTGGTTGCTCGAGGTAAATTATGTGACAATCTTTACAGGACTCATGTAAAGATAAACGGAGAGAGCCTTCATGTAGCAGAGCACATGGTACCTCTGGATTTGTGGCATAAAAGGCTCGGTCACATGGGTGAGAAGGGTTTATCAACTCTTCAGAAAAAGAAGCTGATCACTGTTTCCAAGGATGCAGCGTCTCATCCTTGCGACTATTGTTTGTACGGGAAACAACGGAGGGTGTCATTCAGCTCCTCATCAGTGAAGAAATCAAAGCTATTGGAGCTAGTACACAGTGATGTATATGTGGACCTCTCGAAGTCGAGTCCTAGGCGGTAAAAGGTATTTCTTGACCTTTATTGATGATGCATCTTGGAAAGTGTGGGTGTATTTCCTCAGGACGAAGGATGAAGTTCTGGAGAAGTTCAAAGAATTTCACGCCATGGTAGAACGTGAAACGGGTAAGAAATTAAAATGCCTTCGATCAGATAACGGAGGCGAGTATACCTCCAGAGAGTTCAATGCCTACTGTCGAAGATATGGCATTCGACATGAAAGAACGGTCCCACGCACACCACAACACAATGGAGTGGCCGAGAGGATGAATCGAACCATCATGGAACGAGTCAGAAGCATGCTCAGATTGGCTAAGTTACCCAAGCCATTCTGGGGGGAGGCAGTTCGCACCGCCTGTTACTTAATCAACAGAGCACCATCGGCACCACTGAACTTCAAGATTCCAGAAAAGGTATGGTCTAATAAAAAGCCCTCCTACAATCATTTGAAAGTGTTTGGTTGTTTAGCCTTCGTACATGTATCCAAGGAGCTCAGACAGAAGCTCGATGCAAGAACTGTTCCATGTATCTTCATCGGTTATGGAGATGAAGAATTCGGATACAGATTATGGGATCCCAAAGAAAAGAAAGTCATCCGGAGCAGAGATGTCGTATTTCACGAAGACCAAACATATGAAGACGCTGAAAAGACAACAATATCTACAAATCCCACTAGCAGTGCCCCAGATATTGTTGCAGATTCTACCCCAACACCAAATGCTACAAGAAATGACAAGGTACCAGAAGAAGTTCCAGAAGCAGATCAGGAGGAGGAAAATGAAGAGATTGCTGAGCCGGGGGAGCCACAATCACCTATAGAAGCTGCTGCACCTCCTAGAAATGAAGAACCTCAGCTACGACGATCTGAGCGAGGTCGGATTCCGTCGAGGAGATATCCGGAATCAGAGTACACACTGCTTACTGATGAGGGGGAGCCAGAAAGCTTTCATGAAGCTTTATCTCATCCAGACAAAGAACGATGGCTGCATGCAATGCGAGATGAGATGAATTCTCTTGAGAAGAACAAAACCTATGAACTAGTCGAGCTCCCTAACGGAAAGAAGGCACTGAAGAACAAGTGGGTATTCAAGCTCAAGAAAGATGGAACAGGAAAGGTGATGAAGCACAAAGCCCGATTGGTGGTAAAAGGATTCCTTCAGAAGAAAGGAATTGACTTTGATGAAATCTTTTCACTGGTAGTAAAAATGTCCTCAATCCGCGTCATCCTCGGATTGACAGCAAGTCTTGATTTGGAGCTTGAACAGATGGATGTGAAGACAGCATTTCTTCATAGAGACTTGCATGAAGAAATCTACATGGAGCAGCCAGAAGGGTTCGAGGTTCAAGAAAAAGAACACCTCGTGTGCAAGCTCAAAAAGAGCTTGTATGGCCTCAAACAAGCACCAAGGCAATGGTACAAGAAGTTTGACTCCTTCATGGTGAGTCATGGGTACAAAAGAACCGCTACAGACCAGTGTGTCTACTTCCAGAAAGTTTCAGATGGAGACTTTGTTGCACTCATGCTATATGTGGACGACATATTGATCGTCGGGAAGGATGCAACAAAAATAAAGCAGCTGAAGAAGGAACTTTCAATAACCTTCGATATGAAGGACTTGGGACCAGCTCAGCAAATCTTGGGGATGCACATTCATCGAGACAGGAAACAAAAGAAATTATGGCTGTCTCAAGAAAAATATGTTGAACGTGTGATTCAAAGGTTCAACATGGATGGTGCTAAGCCAGTTAGTGTACCACTGGCTAATCACTTCAAACTGAGCAAGAGATCATGTCCCTCATCCAAGAAAGAGATAGAGGACATGGCGTCGGTGCCCTATTCTTCTGCTGTAGGAAGTTTGATGTATGCCATGGTGTGTACAAGGCCAGATATTGCTCATGTTGTAGGAGTCGTGAGCAGATTTCTTTCCAATCCAGGGAAAGAACATTGGGAGGCAGTCAAGTGGATTCTCAGATACCTTAAAGGTACTTCGAAGATATGCTTGTGTTACGGGGGAGCTGATCCAATCTTGGAAGGCTATACAGATTCAGATATGGCCGGAGATCCTGACAGTAGGAAATCTACATCAGGTTTTGTTTACACTTTTGCAGGGGGAGCTGTATCATGGCAGTCAAGACTACAGAAGTGTGTTGCGCTATCCACGATAGAGGCAGAATATATTGCCGCAGCGGAAGCTGGAAAAAAAATGTTGTGGTTGAAGCGGTTTCTCCAAGAACTTGGGATTGAGCAAAAGGAGTATAAAGTACACTGTGACAGTCAAAGTGCTCTGGATTTGAGCAAGAATTCAGTGTACCATTCTCGAACGAAGCATATCGACATCCGCTATCATTGGATACGAGAGGTGATGGACAAGCAACTGTTGAAACTAGTGAAGATCCATACTAAAGAGAATCAGCCGACATGTTAACAAAAGTGGTCACCAGAGACAAGCTAGAACTATGCAGAGACATAGTTGGACTAAAAGCAGTTTAATTACTTTTGTTGTTACTCTCTTTCACATGGGATGGAGGGGGAGAATTGATGAGCTCATTCATGACAGCATGAGCCTTCCATAATCCCTTCCATGTGATTAAATTGTTAGTCAAATTAGTTAGGTACCTCCCATTTTGAAAGTCAAAGGTAGTGGCCAAATTGATTTGAAATTGTGTGCATAATTTCCCTATAAATATGGGATGAATTCTGCCTTGTTTATGCATTAGAGAGATTCCAGAGAGAGTCCAGGTTCCAGAACCAGAGAGTTCTGAGTGTTAGAGAGCCTTGTTGAGCTCCAGGAAATTTAGGGGAGTTTTTGTATAATTCTTGTATATTGATTTTCTCTGTTAATACAAGTCATTTTTCTCCCAAATTCTGTTCTGAGTTTGCATTACATCCCCAACACATGTTACTCTGTATATATGTATACATAGAAGTGATATATTTAAAAAGTATTCTCTAAGTGTTTTTAGGGCTTTATATTTTCTCCGTACTTCTTTTTTATTATCAAAAATCCTATAAAAGAGGTTATGCGACAGATTTAAAAGTATTCTTTAAGTTTTTTAAAGATCTAAATTCTCAAAAATATTTACATAAGATATTAATAGTTTTATTTTTCTGAAAAAACATGTAATAAAATATTTATATATATTTCAATCAAATATTATAAAAAATTTAGAAAAAAACAAAAAAATTTATATTATAACGACATTGAAAGCATTTGATAAAGCTCTTAAATGAAAACACAAGTTGCACAATTCAATTGAGTGTATATGTACAAAAAATAATAAATGATGATGATAATTAATTTATTTTTAAATTTAAATTTAAAAAAAAAGATAAAAATTAAGTAAGAGAAAATGAAAGAAAACAACGAGACAATTGGGTGGACTTCTAAAAGAAGATCAAGATGTTGAAATCAGCCATCCAAGATGGAACATTTTTGGCCAGAAACGTCGAATATAGGTAGTTGTACCCCATTAAGCACATTCCTTTTCAGTCAATTTAAAAGGACAAAAATGACCCTACTCCAGGAGGTTGAATGTGACATGACAGGGAAAAACCAACGACGCAGCTTCAAGTGAAACTTTGTCTGTTGCGCGCTTAGTTTTAATCGGCCTTTATTTATGTATTTATTTAGAATAGTTCTACTCCGCCCCAAATTTTGTTAGGATAGAAATGTAATCTTATAAAATTTATGATTTTAATTTTAAAAAGGGTTATTGAAATTAAGTAGAATTTTAAGATCTTGTTACATGTATCATGCATTCTATTAAATGTCTGAGAAATTTTAATGACTTGTTAATTTGTTTCCTTTTCAAATGCAAATATATATATATATATATATATATGTGTGTGTGTGTGTGTGTGTGTGTGTGTATATTATTATTTCCATATGTGGGCATGTTAACAACTTTTGAAGTACATACCGTTACATAAGTTCTACTATCATCTTTAACTTTCACTTGCCTATTTTAAGGACATGGAAGGCTCAATCATGTAAGATAACGGTTGATTGCAAGAATCTTTTTTTTTTTTTTTGGGACCATTTTTTCACAAGTCTATAGAAATGAGATTTTGCTTTCGATCATTACTACAGTACATTGCAGTATAAGGACAAGTTTATATTTCTAGTTTTATAGAAGAACAAATATCATTTTAAAGATGATTTGAGTTCCAAGAACATAATGTTAGTATGAGTACTAATACATTGAAGATAAAATTACAATTCGTAAAGATGAAGATGGATGATAGCTAATATTAATTCTTATTTTTATTTTACTGTATTAATATAACTAAAAAGGTGGTGGTAAATATTAAGAAAAATAATATGTTTGTTAAGTGCAGATATTCAATTATTGAGATAAAAAATGGGATCTGAATAGATCTGCTCTTTTTTTTATTTTCCTTACTATATCTAGTATAAACCATATAGCATGCAACAGGGACAAAAGATGGGGATGATATTATTTTTTTCATAATTCTAGATTGAGATTTGCTTTGCTTTGAGGGCCTTTTGTTTTAAATAAATAAATTAGTAGTCCTATTCAACCTCATTTTCCATCTCGTTAGCCCCTCACCTCTTATTTAGTGAGAGTATAATTATAATTTAAACCATCTTTGTCAAACTCAAATTTAATTTTAAATATGTTTATGGTAAGCTTTAATTAAATTATCATTTAATTTTAATTAGCCCTCATTTTTAATCTCATTAGTCCTCACCTATTATTTTATGATAAACTTAATTAAATTATTATTTAATCTTAGTGGCGTTTTATTTTTTTTCAATCTTCTTATAACGGTTGCATTTCTTAAATTTAAATAATTCTATCAACGATACATAAAAAAAGAAAAAATAATTATTTTAATAGCAAATAATTATTTCTTCTTATATTATTGAATTCTTCAGGTTCATGTTAAAAAAAAAATCAATCAAATTTTTTTAGTTTTGATATCAGAAAGGGAGAGAGAGAAAACAAAAATAGATGATTTGGTTTTCAAATCTAAGTTACGTGTTTGTTTGAAATTTAAAGAGAAACATAGATAAATATATTTTAATTAAATAAAAAATATCAAAGTCAAAAAGACAAAACGATAATGAAATCTACAAGAGAAGAACATAATTTTATTGGTTTTAGAGAGAAAATAGGAAAAAAAATTATATAACAAGAGAATCAGATTTTTTAAAATCTATTTATTTCTTATTAACTATCTTATTGATTATATTTTTATTATAATTTTATCTTTATTTAATTTTGAAGTAAGATATAAAATGGGACCGTATAAAACTATTATAAATAAATAAAGGCAGAATAAAATTAAGCTCACAAACGACAAAATGTCACTTAAAATAAAAGGACTTTGGTACCTGCATCAAAGTCCCAATCATGTCCCCACCCTTCGCCCTTTTTCCAACTTCAAATCAACTGCAACTTGTATATAATTGTCTAATTTATGGTTTTATATTTTCTCAAAATTTCTATATGGCTACTCTCACCACTTATTATTATTATTTTTTTTTCGTACTTCTTTTTTTAGAAACGAAAATTACTGTTTGTTTTCTTGATTTAAGATGAGAAAAATGTGCTTGTTTAATGTTTATTGCTTTTCGTGTAATGTTTTAAGAAAATAGGAAAAAGAAAGAAATATGCTTTTGGAGACTTCTGTCAAGGAAAATGAGAAACGCCTTTAGATTGCTTTCGAAACACAGGAAAGTAATATCAAAAATTCTTTTATACTGCAAAATACAAGCTATAATTTCTTGTTTTTAGTCTTCAAATTTGTTTTCCAATATAATTTTATAAATCAGTATTGTATGAAGTCAAATGCTTCTTATCCTATATTGTAGCTCATATCCTTGCAAGTTTACTATTCAATGAATAATAAAATTTACTATTATAATTTATAAAAATTATCATCACTATAAAATTTAATTATCAAGGGAAAATGCCGTAACATTAATGTTTACTCATCATAATTAAACCATTAAAACGAAGACAAAATTGTATAAGTAAAAGACAAAAAGAAAAAAAAAAATCTAAAATCCCGACTTGAGGGAAGTGCCCCCAAATGGAGCCTACTTGTTGCCGGGTTTCTCACTGTGCTTTCTTGAACTCATTCATGGTAAAAAATTTTCAAGGTTTATTTCAATAATAAAAAATAATTTGAATATTTATTCTAAGTCCCGTTAAATATCTTTTTAAGCTCCATCTCTTTTTTCTTTTCCATGAAAAGAATATCTTGAATTGAAATTATCGAAAAGTATATTCATAATTATACACATTATTTGTTAGGCTGATATAATTTGCTTTCAAAATTTATTTCCATAATGCCATTTCCTTACGAAAATTAAACTCTTTATGTTTTTCTAGATTTATTTAAAATACCTAAATATTAAAACTGCTTTTCAGAAACCTATATCACATCCTTTTCCCATTTTTATTCTTGTTTTTCTATGTCAGGAACTTTACCAACATAATAAATTTCTATTGTTACTGGTGTCTTGCTGCTTTTAATTGATAGAGAACAAAATAAGGCTTCTGTTTTATCTTTGCAATGAAGGGGTAACTGGTAGGCAAGCTAATTGCAGGAAAAAAAAATCAATAAATAAGTGGCATATATCAAATTTAAGTAAATGCTTTTCATATGCAATATGCAATTAACATTTTTCCAGATGGCCAATCTTTCTCCAGGGACCATATCACTCCTCCCTGCGTTAACAATATACATTTCCTTTTAAATTTTGAATAATTTAGAAACAGGAAGAAAGATAAAGAAACTTTGAATTATTTATATTGTAATGAAAATATGCTCAATTCATATTGCCAAAATTCAAGTAAGAACTGATTGGTCTTATATCTGATAATTCTCAAATGAATGAACAAATAAATTTGGATATAACAAAACTATCTTCTCTTACTTAAAAATAAAAGGACAGGGTTGCATGGTAATCCATTTTTCATTAACTTTATTTTAACTGGGGATTAAAGAGATTTAGAAGGGCTTAAACAACAACACTCAGATAATTTTTCAGAACAAGTCATAAAATTTCAAGTTCTCATATAACATGAATTGCAATAAATAAGTAAAAGCCTCTGTAATGCGCCAGCAATAGCCAATAAAGAGCATGAAGACCCTCTGGAAGGCCCTTTGGATGACTGATTAATTATACTTCTCTTGGGATTTCAATTTGCAGAATTCAGTTATGGGCCTTGGAGAAAATGTAAACAAGCCTACTTTTAAAAATCAAAGCAAATATGCTTACCGATAACTCATTAAATTTTCAAAAATATCCAAATTTTAGTGTGGATCCCAAAAATATTCCAATAATCTTGTCCGATAAAGTATCCGACAGGACCGACACTAACAGTCTGACTATGAGCATCGAGTATTGGATAGATCATAACAAAAAATGATTTTGAAACTAGTCCATTATCAAAGAATCCCACCGTAATTATATTTTAAGATTTCCCATTTTAAATTAAAAAAAATGCTACAGTAACTAATATAAAAGGGCAATCACACTAACCCTCCCATTATTTCTAAAACATCACCTCCCACGTTGGTTTTATTAATAATTTTTTTATTAAAATAAACTGATAATATTATAATATCATTTATGACCTTATCTCTCAAGTAAAACGACATATTTATCTTTTAAAATTTTATAAGTGTTAAGATTCTAATATGATACCTATAACTTATAAAACAAAAGCTCTGCCACCAAGCTAAAGAAATAATTTGATTTTAAGTTAACAAAAACATTACTTAACCTATTGGAATGAAATAATTTAATTTCTTTCCAATTTATTTCTTTTCTTTTTTTTTTTTAAGAAAATCAGATAGAAAATGGAGACCTAATCAAATTAAAAAATATATATATCTATTTGATATAATTTTTTTTCTCATTTTGACATAGATTTTATTTTTTTCATTTTGATATAGATTTTATTTTTATTCGATATATATTTTATTTTTTTCGTTTTAATATAGATAGTTTTTTTATTTTTTTTTATTTTGATATAGATTTTACTATTTATTTTGATATATATTTTATTTCATTTTGATATAGATTTTATTTTTTATATTTTTTTTATTTTGACACAGATTTTATTTTTTTATCTTCATATATATTTTATTTTCTTCATTTTGATATAGATTTTAGATTTTCATTTTGATATAGATTTTAGATTTTTATTTTGATATAGATTTTATTTTTTTTGTTTTGATATGGATTTTATCTTTTTCATTTTGATATAAGTTTTATTTTTTTATTTTGATATAGATTTTATTTTCTTCATTTTGATATAGATTTTCTTATTTTGATATAAATTTTATTTTTTTTATTTATATTAAGTTTCTACTTTCTATTTGATTTTCTTAACAAAACAGGGAAAAAAAAAAAAGAAACACTAGTGCCGATTGTATTTTATTTCTGTGGTGTTTCTTTGAACAAGAAGTTTTGTTTTTGTTCGAGTCAATTTCCGTAATGTTCTCAATATCAACAGAATCAATTATCAGGCTATCAACTACCTTTGCTATCCTTATCCTTTCAAGCATCAGTTGGCATCAACCAACTATCGATCTATCACTCGATTCCTGGATATTCATATTCTCAGAATCAACAGGTTATCAATTATTTATTATTTCTTCTGCTGCATAAAAAAGCAACAAGAACAAAAACAGAAATGACAATCTGGTTTCTGGGCATGCTAACAAATACTTCCACTATTAATTTGTCATTTAATATACAAAAATATCCAAGTCTAGAGGAGAAAAGGAGAAGAGCCAGCTGTGTGTAAAAAATATATAAACATTACAATACCCACCAGAACCAAGCTTCATTTATGCTGCTAAACTAAATAAGCTTGATGAACTGGGATTCGGATTCACCCTATAAAACCTATGAATAACATCATACTTATCTTCACTAAAAGAAATAATAAACATAAATCAACAATTAAAAGTGATAAATTTGATAGTCAACTTCTAGGTATTTGTTTGCCGACAATATTACTTGTCAAGTAATAACAGCACACGTGCTTCAGAAATCCAACTATAGCTTGAGCTTTTGTTAATTTCAATCTGTGAAACATAAAAGTAGGGAACAAGTTAGTTTATTCAGCATGATGTTATTTTTTGTACTTTGTTGCAGCAAAAATCCTAAATCTGATTTGCATGTCTTATTTATGACGTTACTGCTACATCCATCTTAAGAAAAAATATGTTATCAATTAAAAGACACAATAGGTTCATTTCTCGCAAGCTTATGATGCTTACCAAGGAGGTCCATATGGCCATAGCACTCAGCGTAGAGACCAAATTACATATGATAACCCACAACCATCAATACCGTGTTATTTGCTGCAGCATTTGAGAACCAGCTGGTTGGGAAACGAAATGCTCAGAACCGAATGATGAAGCTCTCATTAGGTTGTTGACACCTACTTGGTTGCTGAGCACTGGTCTGATCATCTCTTTAGTATTATTATTCATATTGGTTTCAGACTGTGAGGATTCCATCAAAGCGCGTATCTGACAGAATAGGTTGTGTAATAGGAACCACTTCAGTGCCCCATAAGGTAAGGTTATAGACTAAATGGACAGATCATTCAACTTACCATATCAAGACGCTTCTTGTGGAGGTCATTCTGCAAAATTTCAAAAGCATGATATAAGAAATTCATCAACTAGTTTGTATCATCGTTAGGTGCTTTACCTAACCATGAGTACCAATGCCATTGAATGAGACAGATCTTGAATCATCATATTGTACACCAAGGTCTTAAATATGGAAATAAAATACTTACAGATTTCTTATTGTGAGTCTTCTCTTCACTTGAGTATCCCGGAAGCGTCAAATGCAAATTCTTCTCTGCACATAATTTCAATGCATCATATTAGGGTTCTGCTTTTGCCCAGAAGCAAAAAAAAGAAAAATTAGTAAATTTAGCTCCATTATGAGTTATGAGTCACCTACTTATTCCACAATCTGAGCCAAAACAAGGAATTAAATAAATATAATATTTCTGAATCAGTATTTACTTCTAGAGTTGTGTGACATAAGGTTTCAACCAGTACTAACCTCCAAATCACATGCATGAGCATACAACAGAGAGACAGAGAGAGAAAGAGAACTAAAGGAACCAATTAGCTGGTAGGCAGAAACCGAGTTGTTTCATAACCTAGATATCTACTTCTAAAACCTTATGAGAAATCTACCTCTGAAACATTATGGGTGTGTTCTTTTATGAATCCAGTATTTTTTTTTCAATTGAATTTAGAAATACATGATTGATTTTGAATTATTTTGAATTTTAAAAAGGATACGTGGTTGAGATTGAGTGTAATTTACATTGAAAAATGTGCAACACAGAAAACAGGATTTTGATTCATAAAAGAACAGAGCCTATATGACCACACAATTACTTGAGTAATACATAATAATGAATCTGTAACAATATGGGAAGCAACATGCATCTCTAGACGAGATTGACTCAATTCTAACAACTTAGCACATCAAAACAAAAAAAGAAAAAAGTTAAGTATGCAGGAGATTAGTCCTTATAACCTAGACTGCTGCTCAAGATAACAGCCGAAGAACGATCAACCTTGCAAAGTTCTGCCCAGAAAACCCTACTCAAGGGTCCCACCAACCCACACCTAAGATTCCTATGGTCAATCGTCAAGCCAGAACAGCACAATATTGACAAAAGCAACATCCTAAAACCATATAAACTGCACAACCCCAAGGTGTTGGGCTAATGGTAAAGTTGTTTGGCTTTGGTACCCAAGAAGCATTAGGTCTAAAGATTCAACGCCAATTGGCCCACCAATTCCTTGGGGCCATGCCTATGGGCTAAGGCCCAATGTTTGCCATCTATGTTGAGGGGTGCTTTTCACAGGCCTGCAGGCTAACAGTTAACGGCTGTTAAAAGTAAAATATAAAAATTTTATAAACCACAACGAAACAGGTTATATAGACATTACACAAACATATCCAGGGCTGGAACCTAATGAAGACAACTATAACCAATCAAACTCCATATGCTGGGCATGCAAGAACTTCTAATAATCCCTTGCAAAATTGGCTTTCTACGGTACATTCAAGCGTACAGCATATATATCTTTTATACATATAGGTAAAAGCCCTTTCATATAGCTAAAGAGCAAAGTACCAATCGAAAAGAAAAAGAATATACCAGACCACCAAAATGCATTGGCTGGCTGAATGCACACTTCACCCAAGAAAATAAAATAAAAATAAAAACCCCCATTTTCACTGCCCTTTTCACATCACAAACAGTCTAATATATTCTAGATTTCAACCAGAACATTAACCAGTAAAATCAGTGGTAAAAGATAAATAAAAATAAGCTAAAATTAAACATATGAAGAACCTTCTGGTGCAACATAATATAAAGCAATACAAACCTAAATGTAGCAATATATCCTTGGACTCTAAAGTTGAAGATTTCCGGTGCTTTGCCAAGCTACAAGCAAATGAAGTAACCTGCAAAAAAATTCAAAAAATAATTTCTTCAGAGAAGATAACCCAACAACTCTTTACTTATTTATTTAGTTTGAGAAGCTCATTAGCTAGTGGAGATTATATGATGTATATCGTAAAAAGGGTGGACGTGGACTACAATGGCCATACTAACTACTTGATATCACAACTTGCAGAAATGCCATAATCCAATGTAAACAGGTTCCAATCAGGATGCACCATACAATCTTCCAAAACAGTAATTGCCAATCCTAGAATCTTATTCACAAATCAGAACTCAGAATTTGACCTGCTGACTCACACCTTTATGGGCTCAGATAAAAACAGCTACCGAAAGAGTTTTTTTTTTAATAAGACAAATTTTTATTAGAATAAAAATAAAATACAAAAATGTCAACCAGAAGTCCACAACATAGAAGTCAGAATAAACAAGAAGTCAATTGAACCCCAAGCAGGAAAAAGAAATTCCAGAAAGCTAAGTTAAAACAGCAATCCAATCCCTTTTAATAAATACAAAAAGGGGGAATTTAACCAATTACGGATGTCTGGAAATTAAATTAGGCATGTAGACTGCAGTATGACATTAATTTTGCTGATAGCAGGAGCAACGAACAAAGGCAGATTGCCTGACCAATACAAACCAAAGTTGGGGGAGGAACAACACATACACCAAGAAAGACACACATAAGCATTAAATAAAATAAAGACAGACAAAAAAAGGGTTGGTTAGCTTAGCAGGGCTTACAGAGTCAATGAAGTCATCAGCAATCTCTAAAAGAAGATCTTCAACTTCAGGAGCCAACCTTCCCTGTGAATCCACCTGAGCAGCAAAAATTTGAAAAACGTGAATAATTTTCATGGAAAAAAAAAAAAGCAATATTTCAAAAGAGAACAGTTGTAGGAACAAAATTATGAGTGAAAAACAGCAAAAACCTGGGAAACAAGATCTTGTATCTTTCTCTTGCCAAGGACCTGATTAGTTGCTTCTGTTCCTTGGCTTGAACTCCCCCCAGGTGTGGTGGTACCAGAGGCTGTGGCATCTGGTTGTGATCCTGTCAAACTAAAAGATTTTTGGCCTGCAGGACCAGGAATCCTTGGAGACTGCTGCTGCTGCTGTTGCTGTTGGTGCAAGGTTGGTTGCTGTTGTTGTAGTTGTTGTTGCTGCTGCTGCAGCTGAGACTGTTGTTGTGAATGTGACAGCTGCTGTGATTGATGAATCTGCGGATGCCCCATTGATGGCTGTTGCTGCACAAGCTGTGATAACTGCTGCGGGTTCAAGGCCAAAGAATTCTGGTGTAACTGGGGAGATGAAGCCAGTTGCTGCTGTAAGAGGACCTGTGGCTGCCTCTGATGTTGTTGGAGGCGGAATGAAGGTGAGGCAGGACCAGACATTGCCGGAATTTGCTTCAACCACTGCTGCTGAGAGATAGAATTTTGCATCATACCAGGCTGCCCATTCTGAGCCAACCCAGATAACTGAGGGTTCATGAATGCCAGATTTGATGTCCTAGGTAAATTTTGGACCTGCAGATTTTGAAAATACATGGCTGTCAAGTTCATTTTAAAATAAGAATACAAATTTGAAACCCACAAAAAAAGAAATTTTTAAGATTCCATCCCAGGGAAAAATCTTAACGAATTTGGATCTATTGGCACAGTTTATTCTGCAAACTGCATAGGTAGAATAGTGTCATAATTCTTTTAGTATATATAAAAGGCAAACAATTAAGGTTCGTCCCAAGGTCAGCCCACTAATTGCAACAAGCAGAGAAATATGCTTGTCTCCAAATCAAAAGCATTCTAAAGGGAGCATAAAGCAAAGCAGATGACTATTAAATCTTTAAAAAAGAAATGAGGAAATCAATATTTATTGACCTGTCACATAGGCCACGTATAACTACTGATCTTCCAACGACTCTCCATTCACTTGTATAAATATAATAAGTAAACCAAAATATTAAGAAGCTATTACATCTGTGCAAATTCACCCATCACCAGGGAACCATAGACATAACCAAATGAACAGTTGGAAAAAAGGGCAAATCAGTACTAGAAGGAAGTTTACCTGAGGAGAAGCGAGAGCATTCTGTTGTGACAGTTGCTGCCTCATTGGGCCCTGGGCCATACGCTGTTGAGCATAAGCAAGGGCTCCATTAGTCCTCAGATGCGAACTCAAATTAAGTGAACCCATCATCCCCATTGCTTGCATGCCTTGCAAAGGCTGCCCAGGGGAATTACCAGGATGGAATTGGGATCCCTGGACTAACCCAGCTTTCTGCCTCGGCTGCATTGATAACCTCACTTTTATCAGCCAGGAAATTAGCACTGAGACCATCCATATTGTTCCACTACGATATCTACCAATTCATAAATTTCTTACCATCCCATGCAAAATCAATTCTGCTGATTAAAAAATCAAGACACCAACTTTTTTTTCATATTCATATCAAAGAGATCAAACAATTAGGATTGGCAACTCAGACATCAAATATTATGAAATAAGCTTATAAAATATGATTTTCAATCTTTCTAAAATTTGAATAATTCAAGCTCTCACTTATGACTTCACTTGATCATCAAACATAAACAGGTATATAAAGCAGAGCATTGAGGAAAATAATTTGCATTTAACACTACTCGCTACAAAGTTACAAAACTTATCAAAAATCTCACTTTCCAAAGCGACATACAAGCAAATTGACGTTACGATTCTTACATTGCAAAACCACAACGAAATAAAACCACTCCATTACTTCCTTTTAATAACTCAGAATTCTCAAGAAACTTAAATTGAAACTAGAACCCGTTGGATCCGTTTAAAAGTATTAAATTCATGGACTTTCACCAGCTACGAGACCTATGCAATCACTCTAATAACCTTTCAGGATCAAACTAATCAAAATTGCGTTTTCAAAGAAAGAAAAGGAACTCGGCAAATGCAGATTACAAAAAACAACAATTTCAAATTGACAAATGAAAATCCAAAATATCAATACCGAAGCCAGCAACTGAGACTGTAAATTGAACTGGGCAGCGGCGGCGGTCAACATGGGCAGGTGCCCGGTCTGCCCGATAAGCGCCGACCGCGACAAATTAGAAGAACCCAGTTGCGCGTTCTGCTGGGTCTGCTGCTGACTCTGCTGATTGAAATTCATCTGCCCATACAAAGGCTGCCTCAAAACGTTTCCGTATCCAGGATTCTGTTGCTGCTGCTGCTGCTGCTGTTGCTGTTGTTGCATCTGGTTCATGCGCGAAATCGACTGCGATCGCTGCAATGCTGACGGGATTTGATAGTTAGACATACCGGCGACGTTAACGTTAACGTTAACGTTCTGTTGTTGGACCATTTGCTGCGGCATTTGTTGCTGTTGCTGTTGTTGATGCAGATGTTGCTGCTGCGGTTGGGGTTCAAGTGACGGAGACTGAGACGGGTTTTGAGCGACCATTAACGGCGTTCCTGGCGCCGTTATTTGATTAATTGTGTTGCTTTGATTTGCGACTAACGACGAGGCGGGTGACGGCGTTCGGGTGTTAAAAGTTGCTGGTGTCGGTAATTGGGAAGGTTGGGCTGCGTCTAGCATAGGGTTGGAAGGAGATTGGAGTGCCTTCGGCGGCGGAGATGTTTGCATCGCCGATTGTTGTGGCGTTGGTGCTTGCGGCGGCGGAGTTGCTGATGCCGTTGGCAAGTTGTCTGCCATTTGTTTGGAGTTGCGTGGTGGTGGCGGTGGGTTAGTTCATGGTGGGATTTTTATGGGTTTTTATTTTTATTTTTTTTCAGGAGGAGGAGAGAGTGTTGGACGAAGAAGGTTGAGGAGACTAAGGAGACCGAGAGAGGATCTGGAACGTACACGTGTAATAAGTGGACTAAGCAATTTATGATTATAATTTTACGGAGAGTCAAACCATACTTAACTTTATCTTCCAAATTTATTTGATGGAAAATTTATACAATTATCTCAATGGTATGTTAATTTAACATCCACGTAAAATAAACTTATAATATAAAGACTTTAGATAATTAGATTCATCATAAATAATTTATTTTTCAATTTAATAAATGCATCCTAAATCAACAAATAGAAATATAATAATGTTGGATATAAGAATATAATCAACAAAGATTTAAGTATAATATATCGAAAAAAACCTTTTATAATCATTTACAATTTTTGTAATGAAAGTTGCCATATATATTTATTGTATGATATCAACTGATAAAAGGATCCATATTTTAAAATAGTTTAGTCTTTTTTTTAAATAAAAAGGGATAAATTATCTTATCTTCTATCTAAGATGTCGAAGAGGTGCTGTTCCTATGCTGAACAAATAAAATAAAAAGAAATAATGATTGTAAGATGGATTGACTAAGCTTACTGCAACACTAAATAGATAACAGATTGTATACAACAATTAAAACACTATGGAAGTAGAAGATGTATCTTCAACATCGATCACAACAATGTACAATCTACATCTAGTTCTACTTCTACTCAGTTATTTCTGGAGGCAAAATTGCTGCCTTTCGAGAAAAGCTTTCTACAGTAAATATGTACTCATCGGATTGGCAAACAAATGCTCTCTGTATCCCATCTTTGAATTTCTGAAATTGCTTCCAAAGAGGTTCCCGAGAAGGGCAGGAGCGCCGGTGGATGTTGTTTGTGTCATCTTCCTGACAATGAGGTGCCCGTCTAAAATCATCAGCTGCAGCAATTTTTTACAGCTCTGCATAGAATATAGATATATGCATTTAGAGTAGTTAGGACAAAAGAGCATGACAATAGATCATCGAATAAGTTTGTTCGACAAAGCAAAAATTGCAGGTGGGAAATGACTCGACTCTTTGAGATTGGAATATCGACATGGCAGTACAAGCATCACTGATTTCCAAAATTTGTTCTATTCAATCTTTCTATTTTAACAAATTTATGGAATAGTACATGTTATCATTGGCTTAAGTGGTCTGATGTGAAACATTCAGGCCTACGGAATTCGAGGACAGATATATGCTTCCATTCCAACATTAAATTCTACAAATATGACATACGATATGTACCTGGGGGTTTAACACGTCCATCTGGCGGATAATCTCGCCCTGAAAAAAGAATTTGAAAAGCAAAACTGTAAGATATATGTTTCAGACCTTGCAAGAGGACAAAGTTCTACACAATTATTTGAGACAAACTTTTGCAACTCTGCAATAAATACAAGTTACCTTTGAACTGATTCTACATACTATGAAAGTTTCTGCTATTTCTTAATAGGTCATAAGAGGTTAAGAAGGGAAAGTTCAAAATTCCAAAAATGGGAACTAGATGAATGACATGCACATATAGAGAAGCAGGTACCTCTAATATCCCAGGATTCTGCATAACCATACCAAGAACACGACGTAGAAGTCCATTGTAGACAACATTGTTGACAGTTCCATCCCCATTTACCCATGGCAATATCGGTGTACATAATTCAGCAGAAGAATATTTGTAGCCTTCACCCTCATTATTATTACTGGGCAAAACACCACCCTGCATACAAACTTCCACATTGCTAGGTTCAGTCTCATTTAAGGTTTCAGCAGCATCTTCAGGAAGATTAAGAATGGTAACTTTGTGCACATCACCAACATTCATCTTTATCTGCCCCTGTGAATTAGCACCATCAGTATCATGGATTTCAGCCTCGCCTGAATCGCTATTATTAGTCCCACCTAAAATCTTCGTCAATGATGGTGTATTAAGATCTTGATGGAAACCAGCCATGGAGGTCAAGAAATACTTGGAACGATATAAAGCATCAACAACGCGAACAGAGTCATAAGCATTCACCTGCAGAAAAAGCATTAGAACGTTAGAAGAAACAGCAAGAGGGGCCCAAGCTCACACATCTCCTTAAGCACCAGTGTCAACAAGATACAGAAGTACAAAAATGTTGACTGCAGTTCTAGTCCAAAATTACTGAATCATCAATAAATCAACCTTAAGTGCCAGTCCAAATGCTTGAAGCACATCAATGACACATTCGAGGTTCTTTTCTCCTGGAAAAATTGGGCAAAATCAATAGTAAAATTTGTGTACAAGTATCATTTTCCTGAAACACAATATCAGTTGCGGCATGTATGAACATGTCCATGAAAGAAAAATATAGCGATATACCTGGCACCTCCACAACTTGGGAAACTTCCTTAACACTCAAACCTTGGTCACCAGCCTTCTTAATAGCAGCATAAACAGCCTTAAAGACCGGAGGACTGAAGAAACTAGCTTGTTTGGGTTCAGATTTCAACATATACTCAGCATAGGCTGCCATAGCATCCCAAGGTGACTCATTTGAACTCCCTGCTATAGGAACAACGCTGCCAAATTTGAGGCTTTCCTTCACAAAGTCAGACTGACAAGAACTACCACCATTTTTCGGACCCAAAGTAGAGTTGATTTCAGCATTCCCATGAAGTTCACCAGTGCATGTTTCCCCATCTTTAAACAAATCTAAAGCATCAGCCATTGAAATTGTTGCACGATGCATGGATACCATGATACCGGGAAAACCCTTTTCTCGACGAGAAACAAGTTCACCTTCTGTCAAGTATTTTAATTTCTTAGTCTTATCACCGTCAAGAAAATCATTTTCCTCATTCCTACGTTTCAAACATCTCAAATCTTCAGCCTCTCCAACACCATCATCCGGTAAGGACGGAGAAATGTGTAGTTCTCCGGAAGAAACTAGAGAAAACAAATGAAAAATTTCTCCACATTGTAAATCTTCATTTAGATTAATCCCTCCCTCGATAAGATCTTTCCCGGTTTCATAAAGCCAACTAGAAAATTCCGCAGCTCTCTGGCCAGTATTAATTGGAAAGGGAGATTTTGAAAGACTAAGTAAGAACTGTTGAGAAAGTACAAAAGGATTCCCATTACCACCAATCTGTCACACAGGGAAGAAAGTTCAAAGTTAGAAAACCTTTTCATATTGATAAAACACAATGAAGCAGAAAAAAGAGACAAGAATGAAGCTAATGAATTGGTCAAATGAACAGAAGAGGCAAAGCATTATGGCAATAAGAAATAAAAGCATCAAATGCGGGGAAGAGAGCAAGCGCGATCGAGAGAGGACAATTCCAATTATATAACTATAACAAGTTTCAATGAAAAAAATTCAGAGTGCAGGAACATGCAATAAGTTTCTACCAACACGCTTCCCTTTCCCATAATGAAAGGAAAGGAAAGAGATGTGAGAGTAATACAAAGTCCTCATTAAAATTTAACAGAAACATGTAGTTGACACCAACTACTAAAAATTTAAATTCCCTTTCCAGCTAAATATTATAACATATTTACTGAATTAGAAATTTCCATTTAAATAGTACACTACGTTTGACTAAAATGAAAATCTGAAATAATGATTGTGGTAGAATTTACTAATTACTGTTGCATCCATATATTTTCCCAAAAATTATGACCGACTTAAACTGGTACAATTTTTGTTCAATATCTACCGTATAAGCCATGAATAAAACTCAATTACCATGAATTTCCTCTCCCTGAGGTAGCTAAAGGCCGCAAAAAGATCATGTTCTGAATAACGCCGTAGAGTTTCTGCCAGCAAATTTGGCACTTCTGGTGCTGTTGAGGTGCTCAAGAAGACGAGCTTAAGCAATTCTATGGCATTAGAGACAGCCAAAGATACGACTTCTCTACTAACATTCATCCCTTCATTCAAAAGCTTGAGAAACTTTTGCTGAAGGAGATGACTTTTTGTTCTTCGAGTGGTATCTTTATTTTGTCCCATTCCAGGGTTCTGATCAGTACAAGTGGTTGAAGAAACCAATCCAGATTCCTCATTGTTCTGCAAGTCAAATATTAAGCATCAGCTTGAAACTACACAACAGAGATAGCTTATGATCTAACACTGGAGAATAAGGTTGGCCAAAAAGGAAAATGAAAGTAGACCCTTTCCTAGATGCTACAACAATAAGAGACAAGCTTTTCAACACCATTTTGAGCAAATTATAAATAAGAAAGGTGGTGGAAGAGAAAGATCCTCCAGAATCAAGTATGCATCAGAAGCAGGAGATCCTAACCCATGCATGCATCAATAGAGAGAGAGAGAGAGAGAGAGAGAGTTTTGACTTTTATCCCTTAGATAAAATTTTGAAGATAGAACTTCAGATGCAATTAACAGTTAAAAATGTGATTATACAATGTCTTACAATTGAATACTCCTCAGAGGCTGATCCAACTCTCTTAGATGCCTCTGATTTAGTCATCTGCTTCAATTGAAGGACCTCCTCAAGCGCTCTCTTGTTATTTTCATCATCAAAATCATCCCACTGTTTTACATCAAGAAGCTCATCGTTGGCATATTCAACACCATTTGAAGAATTTGGTTTACAACCTTCCTCGGACAAAGACCGCACAAGCACCCGACAATCACTGTTGTTCAGTGGCATGTTCTGGGTTTTCTCCAAGTGCTTCACATATCGTTCACTAAGCACATTACAGAGCTTCATGATTGCTTTTCTAACTTTTGTGTTCCTTTTCAGCAATGACATTCTTCTTTCACAAGCTCTAGGAGATGCTGGTAGGTTATCAAGAGAGGCCCAATCCACACGGTGAAATTTTGCCCCAAGAAGTGCACGTTGTCTAGCATATTGAATCACCAATTGCCTAAGAGGAAAACAAATAAATATGTGAAACGAAAAGAACTATAAATATCCCATAGGCGAAAAAACAAAAGGATACTATTTTTCCTATCTAAAAATAATGGCCTATGCATTAAGAGGTAGACCAGATAGAAATAGATATCACACTCAAGCGCAAAACAAAGTTAAAATTCCCCAAAGTTCCCAATCAGGTAGTGTTGCCAAACTATTTTATGTACCACCATGTTCCTGTAAACTTCTCACCAGTGTCAAGAAATCATACTGTTAGACCAAGCTCTTTTAGCAAATAAACAAAATAGGTCCTCCTTTATGGTCCCAGGACCCCCATAACCTTTCCATGATACTTTGCTGCACTTATAATCTGGGGAGTCAATTCATTACATTTACCTATCATCTTCAACTCTCCAGAGGAACCTTTTCTGACGTGATTGCTTCATATTTGAAAAGGACTGCTGACTGGAAAAAGGAGGACACTCTTCTTCTTCTTCACTTGGTCCCGGATTTTCTACAGTTTCTAGATGATCATCCTCCTGATATCCGAGCAAATGAAGGTCACGTTCTTCCACAAATTTGTTTGCAGTAACAGGTAATTTAGCATGCCTCTGACTAGCCAACTGTCCAGTTGCAGCATCAACTCTTCTATGTTTTACCAATCTTTCTTCTTGAGGATTTTTTCTTTTCTGTGATGAAGAATATCTATTCTTTAGTGGTTGAGACTCCTTCCCAGGGGCAACAAGAGCACCCTGAAATCTGCTAAAACGCTGTTGGTGCTTATCATTATAAACACGCAGCACCTGCAAGCCACGTTCAGAGAGTCAAACACATATCAGTTCAACCAAATATACCATAGAATAGAAATAAGTGATCAACCAAATACCATAGAAATAAGTGAGAAAAAGGAGGTGCACGGTACTCATGTAACAACCACAATTACGAACGCAAACCTAATGAACACCACAGAGCACTAACAACCAATATAAATATATATACACATATAGACACCCACAAAACTAAGAAATCTAACCTGCTCTAAGGTCAGATTAAGATCCTTTGCAATCTTCTCACACTCTTTGTATGGAATCTTTCCATGAACATTGTCCTTCACCATACGCTTAAGGAGCTTAGCACGCTGATCAGCTGTCATTACCCGAACTGAGGCCCATGACCGGAAATGAAAAACCTGTAAGAGCCATTCTGCCTTAGGCAACCTCTTGGACTGATACTTACTATAGCAAGGAAGGGTGCACGAAATGAAGGATTAAATTGACACACAAGTTTATGCCAGTCATTCACCTAGGATCTTAAGTTTTACATGAATAAGTGCATAAATACATTTCTTCTTAAGCTCGCGCGTTATAGACAAATTAAAGAATAAAACATCGGTAGAATCTCTTCTGCAACATTGCCAAATGCATACCTCATGAACAGCTGATCCAGGAAATGCATGTAAGGCTGCTCTTGGATCAGCAGCAGCATAACAATACTCTAACGTTTTCCAATATTCATTAACAGCTTCTTTTGTTGACAAGAAAAAATCATGTCGTATTCGTGGGCGAAGATCAAGAAGCATGACATTGGATGTCACAGCTATTGATGGTGGTTCCTCTATGTATGGTCTAAGTTCCATTGCATGTGTCAAACTGGCACGCAAAGTCTCAATTCCATTGTCAGAATGTCCATTACTTACCAGCCGAATCAACTACATCATAAAATCAGCTGTTAGGCATGAGAACATTGATCTATAACACAAAGAAAGTTAAAAAACTATTGACTATAATTCTCAAGTGGATGAAAACCCTATTTTTCAAAGAGGAAAAAATTCACAGGTACGAGAGAGAACAAGCTACTTCCCAAAAACTTTGCAGTTGTTAAAGTTTTCACTAGATCACATCAAGGTCTTATCAAATTTGAATTTAATCAGAGTGTGACCCATTTAAGAAACATCAAATTCAGGTCCGTCGCTCAATTAGTGAAAAAGTTATCAGAATAAAATCAAACCTAAGAAATCAAATTTGACTGGGATAAAGAGGATCACTTGAGAATTTTATAAGAGTACTTAGAGTTATTAACAGGCACCAAGTAATTTTTCTATCATTTGTTTGCGCTCAAGTTCAAATTGATCAAATCTAACCCAATTACGGTCACTTAGAACCTGCCAGTTTAGATATAGACACAAATCATGATACAGTTGATCAAATTTTGGATTTTGATCATACTAATCTACATTCAATTCTACCATTTATATTATAGATTACATCATTTGTATGAAATACATGTACTGGAGCTCATACCAAATATAGTTTCCATATCAGAATTAGTCATCTGGATGAAAGGAAAGAGTGTTGCCACTTTCTCATCGAAGACTAAGACATTTAAACAGTCTAAAAGATAAAAACTGGTGAGACAGTTAAAATGAACAAAATGCAGCAAACAATTTGAAAGGATAATGGCACTTGCACAATGAATTTGATATAAACATGACCAACTAATAATACCTTCAACCTGCGCAGAATGTCAATGATCAATGATAGTTTCCCAGTTGCCTTGGTATCCATTAGACACCTATATTCTTGGATAGGAAGATCAGAAAGACACAAACCCTTCTTACACTTCTCAATCATATCATCAAATTTTTGAGTAGACCCTGCAACTTGTAAGAAGAGTTCAAGTGGAATGTTCTTAATGGCTGCTTCCAGTGAAAAAAAATTGCAGGAGCTGTGGGGATTTTTTAAGTCAGGCACATTTTTTCCAGAAGAAAAAGTATCATCCCAGCCAGGTGATCTACTGAGACAATCCCACAGAAAGTTATGCAGCAGCTTCGCACGAACCATCTTCGCCAGCACAAACCCATTAGCACGCAATGCTTCTGACCTTACAGCTTTGTCATCTGAATATAGACGGCTCTGAGTTCTCTGTACACAATCCAATACAGGGACTAATTCATTCTTCTTCCCCTTAGATGAGCCCTGGCCACGAATTTGCATTTCAAAAGACCTTAGCCTATCATGAATTTCACCAAGTAGATCTGGAGTCAAATTTTGAATAGATGGGTGCAGAACAACCCGAGTTATGCGGCTACGGCCGCAATTTGTGACATTAGGGACATTAATGTCTAAGCATTTGCACTGTCCCTGCTGCTGAAGCTTCATTAATATTCGTTCAATAGACTTCCTGTCCACAGCTGTGCACTTGTCCTCAAGATTCGCAAGCCATCTTTGTAGCTCAGCTCTCAAAATGAACTTTTCATCCTAGAAGAAGAACAACAGAATAATGATTATGTTTTCTTTGAAAAATAAATAAATAAAGCAGCAGAAAACAAGAGTCATCTTCCTGGTTAATGCATTCACTAAAGGGTGGATTACATAAGACCTGTAAGCGTTCAAGTATTGACTGCTCCCTTCGCAAACCATTAGGAGTTAGAGACAGTGATGGATTCATAAGTGCCTTTGACAGAGCAGGATGTTCTGTTTCTAGCGTAGGAGTATTTGCTTCTGTTGTCATACTCACTAAAGCAAGTTCTCGGTCAGGAACCCAGCCACTTGGCTCCTGAAGCAACTCTTGGTTGGGGGAAGGAAGCATATGATTAGTTTTATCATATCCAAAGGAGCCAGGAGGAGTTTCAGTAGTAATTTCCATGTCATTTTTTCCTCCTAGGTTAGCAGAATCATCTTTAGAAGTTGAATGATTATACTCGAGAAGGGGTTGAGCTGCTCCATGAGAAAAATCATCTGGATAACTAATATCAAGAGGGGATATCCCATTTTCACTATAAACAACTTCTGATTTGCTTTGAAATGCGTTAGATGATTTAGAATTAGAATTTCCAGATGTCCAAACTCGATATGCCACTGTTCTTTTATGGTTTTCTGCCTGCAAATGCATTCCAAATTTTGGGACCAGCCTACTAAACCGAGAATAATTCTTCTTCTTATCAATTCCAAGCCTGTCACACACCTGCTAAAGCAAATGTGATTATTCAAAAGTAAAGGCCATGCATTTGCAGAGATGGATCGCACAATTTAATGCAAGAAAAGTTATCTAACTCATTGTTTGAAATTAAGAAATTAGAACTATTTCTCTTCCTGTTGTGGTGGTCTTGCAGGAGAATCAAATGTGCAAATATGTAAAGCTTTTTTCATGTATAACCTAGGAAACAACAAAATTAAGCAAAGAGAAGAATGAAACACACCTCCATAACAGCCAGTCCGTCAGACCCCTCAGCATCCACCATGTCATAAATTTGATGCTCAATAGGAAGCTCCACAAGTTGTTCACATTTTCCAACTCTCCTTCCAAATTTCATTTCTTGTTCTTTCTCAAAATTATCTCCACATCCAAGGGAGTTCGGCTCAAAATTTTTCAAAGAGAACCCTTTCACTAAACGTATGCAACGCTCAACCTGCCAAATGTGAAACCACATTATGTTAATGAACTGAATAAAGAGACTCTCTCTCCACAAGCAGAACAGAATTTCATTCATCTTCTACAAAATAATAAAATTGTTTGCTTAAGACAAGACAAGAATTAAATCGGCAACATCTAAACAAGAATATGACCTCACAAAACCAAAATCATGAAGAAGTTGTTTACCTTAAAGATGATATAATACAAACTAAAAAAATAATCCTAAAAATAAACCACATCACCTAATCTCAGGTAGAAAAGCAAAGAAATCATTACATATCTTCCAATTTCTTCCACTTGGAAACCAAATGTTGCAGATATGGTGTTGTTCTTCCATGAGAACTCTATTATAAAATATATGTGAAATGTGGACTCGCCAAAAAAAATACAAAATAAAATAAATGAAGATTTTGGAATCGTTGCTCTTTGCTTGTTTTTAGGCAAAGGATAAATAACCTATTAGATGGAAAAAGAAACGGGGGAACATTGAAATCCAAAAATCAGTCCCCAGGATGTAGAATCATCATGCTTGTTTACATATAGGTAAAGGACTTCTGAACAAGTTTTGAAGGCTAAAAGGAGCTATGTTGAAGAGTTATGTTAAAGGCAGGCAAAGATTGTAAAATTAAGTAAAGCAGAACATTCAGTTTCATATCATAAAAGGAAAAACATAAAGAATACTCAACAAGCAGATTTATAACTAACCTTCTCATTCACTTTCGCATCAAACTCCTCAGCAATACCAGCATCTTTCAATCGCCGACAGATCTGGAAGCACATGGTCATTAAAATATGGGAATCAAAATAATGAATAAGTCTGCCCCTCACCCACCCACATTAAAAATAAAAAAATAAAAATGAAAAGACCTTACAGCTCTCCAAGCCTTGTGTTTCGGAGGTCCAGAATAACCTAGGTCCTGTTTGATATCTGAGACAACAAGAACCTTCAATAAAAGAAAAATCAGCACAATGGTAAAAAGAGAATACACGGCCTGAAAAGCTTCTAAAAAAACTAACCTTGCCATTAGCTTCTTCAAGTTTATCACAGATAGCTTTCATTGCAGGTAGATAATCCTTTATGTGCACATCTTCTTTAACATTTTCTCCAGGAAAACTATCCCCATTTGAAGCATTTTCATTTGCATTCCCAAGACTCTCCACAATTGGTCCCTCTTTGCTGATCTCAAATCTTTGTTGGGAATCCAAATGCTTTGCATACCGGTATAAGTACATTAAATTGGTGGTCACACACGAACTGTTTTTTGACTCACCATCAGCAGTAGCTTCTTTTGTCTTCACAACTGCCGGTTGCCTCACAATCAACCCTTTGCATTCAAGGTTCCTCACTGTATAAAAGAAGTTTTTCCCTTCAACACCGAACTCCTTAGCAAGTTGACTTTGTGTTATTCCATTTGATCTGCGATTATCCAATATGTTAGTAGCCATCACAATCTGTGACTGGTAGCTTTGGATTCAAAGTCCATAGAAAAGAGTTGAGCACCATTAATATAGAAGAACAACAGGGACAGAAAAATTAGAATCAATAAATAATTAAATAAATCAATGTTGTTTTCTCACTTTAATATAACTACTATAGTTAAACAAACAATTCTAGCATTCAAATGCCATTAACCAACATGTTCATAATGAAACAATAAATTCAAAATTGACTTAAAACCATCAAACATTCTAACATCCAACTTATTTAATTTGACAAATAATTCCCATTGTAACAACAAGTAGAATTACCTTAATAGATTATGTTAAGGAGCAATCTAAGAACATTTGTTAAAAAGATAGGAATACAAGCATTAGAATCCAAATAGATGCATCGTCTCAAGACTCAGTGTCGGGAGTCTACCTATGTTCTAACCGCCCCATTAAAATTTGCAAAAACAAAATACACACGTTCATACAACAATCACTAGTTTCCGCATCATGAATTGCATCTAAACACAAGACTCTTGCACTTCATACAGTCAACTCCAACACACACACACACACAGATATCACCTAACATCCTTTTATAGGGAATGCTGTGCTAGCAAGATAAAAATCTCCAGGCGGCCATTACTGCTATCAATTTTGATAGCAATCAATATTAAATTAATAACAAAATATCAACTACAACAAACACGTGACGAGCTCCATGTTACTAAGCACGTATTTACTAACAATTACCAATATGTTAGAAGGATACTTAAATTTTCGAACACTACTCTTGAACTTCAAATTTCAAGCATTAAATTATCTCTCAATTTAAGCCAAGTTAACTCAAGAATGCGATACACAGAAGCTAACCTGACCATAGCGAGTCGTTCAAGAGCGCGAAGCTCATAATCAAGCGCGGAACGTTGAGAAGCCGAAAGACCAGAACTGTTAATCGACATGTCGTACAAGCCAAGGAAGCTATCTCTGAGCTGCGGACCGGCAATGATCTTCAGACCGAGCTTCTCCGCATCCTCAAAATGCTGAATCGCGGCGTCGTTCGCGTCAAACGCCCCTTTTTCGTCAGACTGGAACTTGAGAGAAGGAATCTTCAAGAGTCCGGAGTAAATCGAGGCTTTGACAGATGGAGATAGAGATTGAGAGTTGTCCACGTTGAGTTTGGTCCAGAGAGACGGCAGCGCGAGGCCGCCTCTGCCTTGCAAACAGATTTCTTCGAGAGCGGAGGAGATAATGGAGTCCATTACCGAGTATTCAAAAAAATCAAGAGTGTTTGGATGGAAGGAAAATCTTTTTTTAATTTCCTCAGCCGAACTCGAATGCTCTTTTGTAACAAAGTTTTAAACGCTCTGATTCACCACTAACTCTAAGCATCGCTTTCTCCTGTTCTGTTCTTTCGCTTCATTCCCAAGCCTCCAATCTATTTTCACTTCATGAGGCCAGTGGAGGGGTAAATTGAACAATATCCAAGTCTTGGGGTTGAATAATTCTCCAAAACTTCTCAAAACAACTAAATTTAACTCATTTTAACAAATATACCCTTTGCATCAACATTCCCCGGCCTCGCCTCATCGAGCACACCGTCAAGCATGTTTCTACATCCATCAAGCTCCTGTTGAGCATGTCGAGTGTGTCAGCATTTCATTAGATTTTCTTTAAAAGAGTAACGAGTTTAGCGAACTAACTTTTCATACGTAATTTAACTAAAAATCTTTTGAGTAATATGCCAAATCACTATGAGACATATTTGATAAACCATATTAAAGGGTATATTTGTCTGGATGATTTAAACTTTGCAAGAAAATGAACCAAAAACACTATAAATTTGCTAAAATTCTTTGCACTCCAAAAAATTTGATTATTTTGCTTATTTCACCCTAATTAACGACAGAAACCTATGATTTCGCAGCGAGATGGAAACAACCCGCGAAGACGCTCCGACTCCGAAAGTGGAAAGAACCTGCTTTGATAAGTTGTTGGTACTCACAACCCGGCCCCGGAATTTAAACCCAAAATGAGAAATTTATACTGATTTTTTTATATTAAAAATTATGTTTTTCTATACTTTGTTAATTTCTAACTTATAAAATGGATTTTGAATACTTCATTAAATTGTACTTCGGATATGTTTAGTACGCGATATTGTATAGTACTATTTTACTACATTGTATTAAATAATGTAATATATATGTTTGATACTAATTTAGCATAGTATTAATTAATACAAAGTATAACCCTTAGATGCATCAACATTTGATTAAATTATGTAGAGTTAATATATGATATTAGCATTATATTGTATAACACTAATAAAAATATCAAAATGATCCCTATAAAACTATATATATCTAACAATACCCTCTAAATTTTAAAATTTTTAAAATAAATAAGGATGTATTTAATAGATAAATTATAAAATCAAATTTATTTTAAAATTTATTTTCTAAAAATAAAGAAGGGATGAAAGGAGTCACTACCCCCATGGGTGACACCAGAGGTCCACTGCCTCCGTTAGACTAATTAGCACCCAGCATGCTATCATAAACTCAAATTTTTCTAATAGGTCCAGTAGGGGCATTGGAATCGAAGTAATTTTTTCAATAATTAGCAACTGTTCGATAAATTACTAAATAACTAATTTTATAAACAAACTAAAAATATATTTATACTTTGTATATCTTTTTTGGAAAAAAAAAAATCTTACTTTTTTGTACAAATTAATACAATACATGAGTATACCAAACATTATGTAATTTTGACATAACATAATTTGTAGTACTATACAATGCAATACTATATAATACAATACAATACTATACTACACAATATCATGTACCAAACATAATAACATTAATTTTGTTACCATTTTAACTTGTTATGTAGATTCATATTAAAAGTATTATTTTAAACATCATAAAATTACAATATATATTATATATTGTATACATGATATATAAAAATGATTTTTAATTTAAAAACTGAACATCTTTTTTTAATAATCAACCCACAACTAACAAGTAATCAATCAATACACCATTTATAACTCCTTATACACAATTATGTAGCGTAAATAAAGTTGCTAACACCATCACTTTTAAAACAACAAAACCACAATACAAATGTTAATGTAATGGTTTCTATCAATCAATCCCAATATCTCTAACTCATCGCAAATATTGAAAAGTTCTCTTGAATGTGCCTTGCCATTGATTTACCTTCAAATTCCTTCAAATATTTCACTCAAAAAGAGTGTTGGGTAAGTTAAAAGTTGAGAATGGGTGTAATTGAAATTAGAGAGGATGTCAATAATTTTTCTCTTCAAAGTTATTTTCATTTCATCGATCAAGCACTATTTATTTTGAAATACCATCATATATTATATAAGTTGACTTTAAAATGGATCGTGTTATTTCATTAACCCAATAATATGTCATATAAATAATAATCTTTACATTATTGATTCAACATTATGATCAAATCATTATTTATCATATGGAATGACCCAAATCAATAGAGAGGTCAAATTCGAGAGAGATAGAGAGGGAGACAGAGAGGAAAAAAAAAAGAAAAAAATAAAAGAAAAGGCTACTTGAAGTTGTAATATTAATCACCCAAAAACTCAATACTTGCTTGATAAACATAAGTTAATTAAAAATTTTCAAGTTAATGGATGATTTTAACTTTTAACAAAATCCTAATATAATTTTTTTAGTTGTTCTTTTCGATCTCCATTTTTGAACTCTTGAGCCCTTACTTCTAAATTTACTCTATAAAAAATTTTAAATCCTTATATTGTTCTCATTAAACCTCATTAGATTCTAAAATTACCCTTCTAGGATATAATTGAGCTTGTACGTTCTACCCGTTATATTTTAATGTAACTTGTCTAAAATAACACCCATAACTTTTCTAGGCAACACTGCTCCATCTCCACGACTTCGCCATAAAAAATATCGAATGATAAGAATATAAATGTCTTCGATACTACGGTACATCGGTTGTACCATACAATTGTTTTCAATTTTTTTTGTAAATTTAGTGTAAAAGTTATAAATTTTTGTATAAAAATCGTAAATGTGAAAAAAAAAGTTGTAAATGGATAATTTTTTATATTTACAACTTTTATACTAATTTTACAAAAAATAAAAATAGCTCTATGATTATTTATTTACAACTTTTTTTTTACACATTTACAATTTTTATACAAAGATTTACAACTTTTACACTAAATTTACGAAAAATTTGAAAACAGTTGTATCAATACAATCAATGTACCATAAACAAAGCCTGATCATAGTGTCCATTATTAAACTTTTCAGTAGTCAGTCTGTTCTGCTATATCTGCTATAAGAGACCTACTCAAGGTTCATTATCTCACATTTGTTTTATGATCAGTCTCCAGAAACTCCTTTGGTTCTTTTATTTTTCAGTTCCATCAATGAAACTAAGAAGATTTTGTGCTTCAATAAAAGACATTTTTTAATTTTTCATGGTAGATAGTTCGCTTGTTTCAATTTTATGGAAAAATGAAACACACATACCAAAAGGGATAACTTATTCAAAGATAGAATGGGGGCTATTTTCTCACAAAAATACATTAGGATTGATTGCAACAATCCCAATATTATGAATCTTAAAAAACTTGATACTTGTTCAATATTTTTTTTTAAAATGAAATTTAGTGTTCTACGATTTTTTGTTTTGAGAATTAGGGTGCATAAAATAGTATTTAGCTGTATTTATAATTAACTTGTCCTCTTTAATAATTTCATTCTGTAGCAAAATTGTCAAAAAATATAAAAATAAAAGAGTTAAAAATTGAGAGTTGAATAGAATAACCATTTTTTCTTTTTTTTCTTTTTTATCCTTGACCAAGTTTAACCTTTAGAAATAAATTTGAAATAAATGAATTTAACAAATTTCTAACAGTTATGTGGAGAGTAAATTTGTCGTTTCTCGTCAGGGCCTTAGAAGTTGAATTTGACCGCACCATAGAATAAAAAAAATTTTTGCCATAATTCAAAAGAACCGTTCCAATGCTGCATTGTGTACGACAATTGATTATTGGCTACTATTGCTCAAGAGTTTTATAAGCCCCAGAGAAGCCCTAAAACTTTCCAATTTTTCACATCTCCCCCAATTCTAACTTGTTTCACTTCGTCAACGAAACTAACAGACTCAAGAAAGAAAAATTTCCTTTCCATATCTCCCAACTTTCACTTGTTTCTCCTCCTATTATTTCCTCTTTCTTCTTGTTCATGTTTCTTCCCTTCCCCACCAAACAACACAACACACGGCCACAAAAACAACAAACAAAGCAATCAATCATTCTACTTTGTCTGTATCTGGAATCTTTTCTTCTCACACTGTAGGTGATTTTTCAAAGCCTCTGTTGAATCTCTCACTCACCCCCGACAAAGATTTTCGTTCAAATTCTCTTTTTCTTCATCCTCATCAACATGTGCTGCCATTTCAAGGTGAGCAAATGAAAGTGAAAGGCAAAGAAGCCTCTTTATTTGGTTTCATAGCTTGGTGGGTCTGTTTTGGTTTTGGTTAAAACTGTTGTTTCTGCTAAGTTTTGTCAATCGGGTTGGTGTTTTTATGTCTTTTGATTTGTTTCTTGGTAAGTTTTGGCTCTTCTGTTCTGATTTTTTTTTGGCTGGTTGGTTTCTGCAATTTTTTTTCTTTTTTTTGGTTTGGTTTTTATCTTTGAGATATGATATTGATCTCTTTATTTGTATGGCAAATTTAGACTTTGTTTCATGCATACACATAAGAGAGAAAAAAACATTTGGATTTCTAAAACAGAAAAACGTTCTTTATTTTTATTTAATAAAGAAAAAAAGTTATTTTTATTTGAAGGGTTCAGGCTTTGATGAAATAAAACAATCCCATGTCCTTTTATTATTTCTCACAAATTTTTTCTTATGCACCTTCGCTAATTTTCTGTATGTTTGCTTAGAAAGAAGCAAAAGCAAAGAAAAATAGGAAAACTCACCTCAACTGTGTCAAATTCTTGGAATAGGCTGAATTTAATGGAGGGTTTATTGTGAAACTCTGATTTCAATTCTTTTGTTCTTTTTCCTGTATTTTTTCTTTCAGCAGAAAGTGCAAGCTAAATGATTCTATGGCTTTTAAAGTCTGCATTTTGATTATGGGCAAGTCGTGTGGCTAGATTTTTCCTCCCCTTCATTTGGCTTGATTCATACTAAATTTTGGTGCAGGAGTAGGGCTGTTTTTGATTGAATAGAGTTAGAAATTGAAATGGAAGGAGATGTATTTTCAGGCATGAGTAACGGAACGCAAGTAGATGGCAAGGTATTGCAGACATTCCAAAAGAGTTTTGGGCAAGTTCAAGACATTCTTGACCAAAACAGGTTGCTAATCAATGAGATTAACCAGAACCATGAATCAAAGGTGCCCGATAACTTGACAAGAAATGTTGGACTGATCAGAGAGCTTAACAACAACATTAGAAGGGTTGTCAATCTCTACGCCGATCTCTCGAGCTCGTTCACCAGATCAGTGGAGGCTTCATCAGAAGGGGAATCAGCTGGCACATTGAGGTCAGATGGAAAAGCAAGTCAAAAGAGAATTAGATCCGGGTAGTTTATTGAATTTTAGCTGCGTTCTGGTAAAGTTTTATGTTCTTTCCTGGTGGAATAAGAAGAGTATTTTGATAGAAGAAGGAATGGATTTGATGAGATTCTACAAGTCTAGTATGAATGAGTTATTGTACAATGAGGTCTTGCTTCAGCATAATTTTTAACCATTCCAATTGAAATAGCATTTTGACAAAACTTTTACCATTGTAATTCCTGTAACTGTATTATCTTATTGAAATCAAGTATGCTCTCTCTTAGCATTTTCTGCTTGTTAAGAATCTTGGTTTATAAATGTCTGGTTAATGTTATATTTCTTCGCTCCTGTACTTGGTTTTGGTTTTTTTACATGTTACTTGTAAGGTTATGTCATTTGTACTTTATCCAATCTTAATTATTGTGCAATAGACTTTAGCTTGATTTCTGCACTGTCATCAGAAAAAGAGTTAAGAGCATTTAAATTTTTGTTATCTTTTAGGTTGTCAGGGAAGCTTAGGTCTAATATGGTTATGATTATTCAACTTTTATCACCTTATCTGTATTTTCTATGATATCCCATGATCTACTTTTGATGGAGAACTTTCAACAACCAACTTTATTCCTTTCCCATGTTTGTCAAAAGAGATTCCTTTTGTACTGTACTCCTGTTAAGGCTATATTTGAGAGCTTGATATATACTGTTATTGTAACCCTGAGATTTTAGGTTATCTATCTCTAGAATTTCCTTTCTCTCCAATAACTCAAATTGAACAAGTGTTTTTGTCAGGGGACCCAATGAGAGTTTAGTTTAGTGTCATTTCTTCTCTATGTATGTTCTGTGAACCATTTATTATTTTTCTAGATTCGGGTGGAGGGCCCATGTGAATGATTGCTGTTGATAGCTGGTTTTTGGTTTTTATTTTGAACTTTTGTGATTTTTATCACTCTAATTATTGGTGTGTGATAGGCATAGGCTTAGGTTTCTTGCTTCACTTTGGACCTCACTCTCCAAAGATTACCAGAACTGCTCTTCTCTTCATTCATCTTTATTGATAAAGGGGCTTGAAATATTAATTGTTTCCTTCAAGTTCTTATGAGGCTATTTCTACTTTTTATAGAATTTGCTTTAAGGCACTTGTGGCTTTTATGCTTTTATAGACACCTACTCTAATTCATACTTGTAGCTATTTATTACATTTTCATACTGGAATTAATACTCTTTGAATATTGGTGCTGTTAGAGAGCTACAACTCATTTTGAACTCTTTGAAACCTCTTTCAACTCATGTAATGCACCTCTTTCCTTTACTTTTTAGACTGATCGGCTTTTGCAAAATCAAGTGCTTGTTGGATATATTGGACCGAATATGACTTTTAATGAGATTGTTCACCCAAGAATATGATTTTAAAATCTAATAGATCTGTGAGATAGAATCAAGAAACTGGACATCTAATTTTAAGGTCTAATGGATCCACGAGACCGAATCGAGAAACCAATATTCAGTGGCATATAGGATTCAAACTTGAAACATTTAAGCTCTTCTATTATGTTAAGAAATCATGTGACCTAAAACTTAAGCGAATAGAGATTATGAAAGAAGATATAATTAGTCAGGGTTACATCAAGCCACGACAAATAAGGTCTAAGGAACATGGGGACAGAGAGATATTCTGTTTATTTTTTTGCTTTGCAACTTTCTGCATATACATTAGCATAGCAATAAAGTCTTTCTTTGAATTTTTTATGCTGATGGTGCATCAATGTTGCTTTTTAACTAGCATATTTATAGCAACTGTAATCAAAAGGTTAAATTGCCATCTATACCTCAAACGGGTCTTTGTTGACATTATGGTCATTATTGCATTGATCATTAATTAATTCGTGTTCTAGCGTGAATCACGTTGTGGGGTGACATTGTTATTCCGGTTCTGCTTGATAGGAATATTTTGCTTTTGTTATTTTATGCAGACTATACTTTTCGAGTCAACATTATGCAGTTAAGCAATCCCCTGTTCAGAATCCAAGATCCTCTAAAGCCTCTATAACCGATAGATCCAATGCATTGTTTTGATCAATCCATGTGATTTGAAAGTATTTAAAAGGAAAACAAGAAAGAAAAGAACGAGTACTTTTTTTGTGATCTTGTTAATACAACACCGAATTTTCTGCTAAAAGATATGATGAGAATATTGTTAAAAGATAAAAATATTATTTCTTTGTGGAAAATAAGAATGGGGAATCTCAAGGCCTTTGATAAGGTTTGGAAGCAAGATTTTTAGCTTTAAAAATCAAAGGCATACACCATGCTTTGCTCTCCACATGAAGTGGAGGAATCAGACAGTAAAGAATATAAGTGTGTGACTCTACTCACAATGTTTGCTTTGTTCCTTTTGATTTTTATGTCAGGGGAGAAGTTCTGATTTCTTGCTTATCATGCAGATTGCCGAAAGAGAGAGAGAGAGAGAGAGAGAGAGATTGCTCCTTGGCAAAGGGAAAAGGCCACTCATCTAAACAAAAGACTAAAACTTATGAAAATGCATGAAAGTTGTAAGAGACAATCTCATTGTTCACATTGAACCGAAATCTTGTATGCCATTTTCTATATTTTGAGGAATCTAAAATCCAGCTGTTTCCACCTTTAACTTCTTTTTATGATAATTGGTAATTTTCTCAAAGTATTGAAAACTGGTAGCATTTTCTGCAATTACTTGGTAATGGCTATTTTCTAATCGGCTGATTGGCTATGTCTCTAGGAAACATTCCAAATGCTTCTCCAATTTGGAATGTGACATAACAATAAGTGAGCTCATAATGCAGATAGTCCATGGAGAAAGTGACAAACCATTTCATTGTAACAACATTAGGTAGATTCTTTATCAAACAAACAAATTAGCACTCCCTTTCATTCCCTTGTAGAGCCATTTATAGAAAACATCAATATTAAAAAATCAAAGCAAGTGGTAGGAAAATGCTACTCTGCTTTCTTCATCAATCTAGTCAAACACTCTTTCCAATCTGAAACCTTTTCCTCTCCGTTAACAACCTATAATCACAACAAGAACCAAAGTCAATAGCCTAATTGCCTATGAAATCAGAAAAGAAGAAAAACAATAAGGGCAAATGACATAGTCAAGATACATAAACAAGGTCCTTTCTGGGATGTTGCATTATAAATACAATTAGCTGGTTGTCTTTTTTAGATTGTCTTTGGAACAGGTCCACTTATTGTGTTTTCATTGAATGTTCTTTGCAAGGACTCCAAGTTTGTTCTGTTTCTAAGATCTTTAAGCATAAATAATTAACAATAAATTAAAGTTACCACATTGGATGGGCCATTACTTTTTTCTTTTAATTTTATTTTTTATCCCTCAACCTCCTCATTCTTCACCAAGTTGTAAACTAGAGGTTACTTTCATTCCTTACAAGTTTGGTAATCGGGAAATATATATATATATGGTGATCTCTAATCTTGAAGGACAGCATAGATCGCAACTTGAGCTAACAATAGTTGAACCAAGTTCTCACCCAAACAAATAAATAAAAGAACAGTATATTCACCAAACCTCAAACGTTAATCCGCCTTGTGGGATTGTTTCAAGAGCTTCCACACAAATAAGGGCAGCATCCTCCTTGCTGAGACTTCCAGTTGCTGCGCAACCCTGGTTGAAAAGCAGAAAAATGTTATATGAATTCTTAAACTGTTATCTGTAACCAAGATAGATAAACACATCTAAGATATATAGAGCTTTCCTTTAAAGGTCAATTTGTGAATCACAATTTATCAACAAATTTAATTGCTTTAAGGCGTACAGATAACTAATCACTGAACAGCTATGAATTAGTACCAATTTATACCTCTTCAAATCTGAAACCTTGCTTTCCACCTGGGGTATTTTGCAGTGAGCCAGTCCTTATAATGGTGTAAGGAACACCCGAGGCTATAAGCGTAGACTCATCTTGCTCGGCCAATTTTCTGGCATTGCCTTTCATGAGAGATTGAATGCCACTACTACCTCTATAAGCAGACAACTGCAGCCTTATTAAACCACAATAATGTACAAACTTAACTAGATTGATGATGATTTTTTCTCTTTACATTCACGTCATCTGTTTTGTGTGTGTTGAAGGAAGGGGGGGGAGAGAGAGAGAGAGAGAGAGAATACCTGAGATAAGAGAATTACATGCTTTACTCCTTTCAAGCTTCCAACATTAGACAGAAAGCCTTCCTGTGAAAGAAGTAAAGAAAGGATTCTTGTAAAAGTTGAGGGCCAGTAACAATTGAATGGTTAATAAACCTGTGGGAAATGAACATAGTTTTGTTGATCAAATGTCAAACAGTTAAAAGAAAAATAGTGAATGGCAGATCATTTATGTGAGACTTCCAGAGTATAAGCTTATAGATCACGAAAACTTGAAAACAAACGCTTACACTTGGGCATATTATTGCACGAACACCTCTTAGAGCTTTCCTTAGTAATGTCTTGTTACTTGTATCTCCAGCTATTGACTTTGTGGAAAACACAACAGCCATAAATCACCAGCCATTTCATTAAGGAAAATTAATGGTAAAACAGGTTCATCCTTAAGTAAATCTGACTACATACCACCTACCTCAACGTAAGTTCCAAAGGATTCCATGGCACGTCGCTTATCTTTAACCAGTGCTTTAATCGGAGTCCGTTTCACAATCAATGACAATATTACCATCTGCGCATTTACAGTAAAGAACACATGCTAGGTTTAAAATTCTGAACTCAGAACTAACAAAATCACAAGTTTCATATCCCAGACAGCTTTAGTACAATTTCAATACATAAAAAAAATAGTAATCAGTTATGTGTGACTGAAATCCTTAACCCAATTTCTAAGTTTTGATCTAATCCAGGTTGTTTGGATGCTGAGAAAATGGGAGAAGATTCAACAAGAATTCTGAAGAGCTGAGAGAATTGTAGTTGGAAAATCGATAAAATTGACCAAGAGTTAATATGCAATGTGCTGTGTAATAAAGGATGAAAAGCACAATCCCTGGTGCCATATCTGAAATTATGCAATAAGACTCAAATAGTCAAGTCTTATACATTGATGTATATATACATTGAAGCCATTTTCAAAACCATGAGGTAGGCAAAAGAAATCTATAATACTATAATGGAGAGCCTTATCAACAAACTGTGAAGCCAGAAAAACACAAACCTGACCAATCTCACTATCTCCATCTGTTACCAAAACTGCATTCGTATCTTCTTCTGTTTTGTTACAAACAAATTAACAGATCTTTAATCTTTCAAGACAATGATATCTAATAAACACAAACACCCAGATCCTTAATATAGTGCATTTTCGCATGTAAATTGTAATTTTGAAGGTGTAATTAAAACATTCAATTTTTAAACCATAAGTCACTCAAAATTATGTTTTTCAATCATTCTTTCATATATAAAGTTACCTGGGACCTCATCATCTTCATCAACCTCTTCCTCAACTGATCCATCTTTTGGGAGGAGGTCAGGTGCCCCATACCATTTCCTCAACTTGGGACCTCCTATAAAACACAACAGAGAAACACACACCACATATACAACACGGAATCAACATAAATATGACACCAAAATGTACTCAGAAACACATTCACGGAAGTGCAAAGCAAATGTATGCGCATGTAAGCATTGCATAGTGTTGTTACCTTCAATATAGTCTAGAATTTGATCAACAAAGCTGATCTTTTTCTTGGCAGAGCAACGAACAAGTACCCTTCTTTGAAAATTTAACGTGAAGGATGGCGAAGTTGTTGGTTTGCATGGACTGTTGTTCTGAGAAGGGAAAGAAATGAGAGAAGTTTGGGAGAGAAGAGTTGAAGGAAGAGCAGTACCCGCCATTGAATGATAGAGGCTTCACTCTTCTGGTTTCTGTTAGGAGCGTATCAACCAACCGTTATTTTTTTATTTTCTTCATTCCCGCTTTAGTGGATAATTCTAAGGATAAACATGTGCAATTCCTTATACACCCCCCACCCGACAGCATACTATATTTTTAGGTTTTTTGAGGGTTAATTTTTCAGTGAGTTGTTTTTCTCCATTTAGAAGATCATTTTCTTTCTTAAACTTTTCAAAAAAGTCATTGTTATTAATGGATTTTATCGGAAATAATATAATGTTAGATCTATGACTCATTTATAACTCATATTTTTTATAAAATTGAAAATAAATAAAATGAGATTAAATTATATAAGGTAGTAATTATTCATCAACTAATATTTTGTCAACACAGGTTGTAAAAAGAAATTGGTTATAAATGAATTGTAAACGTAATATTGTTTTTTATCAATTAATTTAATATCAAAGAAGGGTAAAGCTATAAAACAAATTATTTGATACTTCTATCATGATCTATGAGGTTTATAAAGTGTTTATTTTTCCCTCTTTCAATGGTTTGAAATTTGTTAATAAGTACGTATTTAATGATCTTTTGAGAGGCCGCAACCATCACAAAGAATATTGATAATTTTTTTTAATAAAGAAAAACTATGGATATTCTTAAATTTTGTATTCAAATGATAATTTGATAAGAAATTACTACATTTATAATTTTTTTTAAAAAAAACTCTCGGACACAAACTCATTTAGTTTTATTCATTTATTGATATGTCATCACTCTTTTTTATACTTTTTCATACTTTTGTCAAATTAGTATAATATATTAGTCAAATTAGAGAATAAGTCTTCTATTATTTGATTTGATATATTATTATGATACAGATGTTGATTTGTTAAATTAAAATAACAGTGATTGAGTTTATTGAAAATTAGTATAACTTCCTACAAATCACATCTTACTTTGAGATGTAAACATCTGATTTGAGAATTATAGTGATACAATTTATTTTAAACTATATTTCTCTACCTAAAACAAATCGTGAGAACGATTTTAGTGTTTTTTTTACCATAAAAAATTTGATAATATTCTCACCATCAAATAAAATATTTATTCAATCCATTTGGATGGTATTTTATACTTTTGACTCAAACAAATTAAATTACTTATATTATTAAAAGAGGTTATCTTATAAATATTATAATCCATAACATAATCAATCAGTATCATATTACAAGATAAATCCGAATATTTTACATTTTGATCCAAATCAAGATATCTAAATTTACTCCTAAATTCTCTGTTTTACAGTTGTTTAATTTACCGATTCACATTCATTATTATAAGGTGCCTTCGTGTCTCAAAGCCTATATATTTTCAGTACAATCCAATTTACTTTACAGTTGGAGTCAGTGCACCAATCAAACTGTAACCAGTGTTACATAGCCATTTGCAGATTCTCTTTCATCTTAATTTTCGTCTTTTTATTCAGCAAAAGGAAAGCAGCCATTTGCTTTGTTGGTTCTGTTTTCTTCTTCTCTTTTTGTGGTGTATAGTTCTTTAACTTGTTTCTGGGTTAGTTTGTTGGTTGATTGTTGTGTTATTCATGAAGCCAAGCTGCATCATGTTCTCTGATGTATGCATGCTTGCTGAAGATGGCTTCTCAGGCCTTGAAATTATGGTGAGAAACGTTGTGTGACATCTTTTCTAATTACCCAATTGGAAAAAATAACAGCTTTTGAAGTTTTATGCACTGGGATGTTCTCTTTTGTTGTCTTGTTTTGTCATCAAACATGGCTTTACTGATCTTGTTGCTTTGTTTACTCTTTCAGAGAATTCATCAAGTTCAAGTTTTGGCCAGTGCCCAAATGCTTTTATTTATTTAATTTTTTAAGTTTCATTTAAACACGTAATCTTTATATCAGTTGTTTGATGTTGCTTGGTGGAAGCATTGATTTTACTCTTTCCCTTGCCCCATAATGTTATGGGCTAAGAGGATCGACAACAATGCAACATTTTTTTGGAGTTTGTTAGTCTCTTTGAACTTTGTAGTTCTTGGAGTTCGGGAACTCCTAAATTTTTCTTTACTTTGTGAATTCCTTTTCAATAGAACATTCATATCTGTACTAAACATGGCTTTTCTGATCATTCATATCCTCCATTCCCATGATTTCGAAGCTTGGAAATGCATATAAATTGAAGGATTTTTCTCTCTTTTTTTTTTTTTTTCCCCTGTACTGCTGTTTTTGAAAGTAAACTTCCCATCAAGTATGTTTTATTATGTGATGCTTTTCAATATCCTGGATATGATTATGTTGCCTTTTAAGGAGACATCTTTATGAGCTTGTTCCATGAGCTTTTCTTTGCTTGTTTCAGATTTAGATGAGCTTTTCATTGGTTGTGTCAGATTAGTGGAAGTTTTAACAGATTTGCATTCATATTGTTAGCATTGATTTAATCCTCCGTTTCCTGACAATGATGGACTAAGCGGATCCACAGCAATGCTTAAATTAAATTTGTAGTTTGTTAGTCTCTTTGAACTTTTTTTCTAGTTCTCTGGAGTTCGGGAACTTCTACATTCTGTTAATTTGTCTGCTGGAAATCTTGTACTAGTAAATTCTTCATAGTTAGCATTGATTTAAGCCTCCCTTTGCCTAATAATATAGTTTGAGTGGATCCTTTGCAATGCTTAAATTGATGCTTTTTTGAGTTTTTTTAGTCTCTGTGAACTACAATATTTCTAGTTCTTGGGGTTCAGGAACTCCTACATTGTAACAAGCTACTAGATGTCTAACCTTTAATAGGAGTTGGGTTTGTATATAAATCACCTGTTTTGCTTCTATGATCATTTTTTTGGCATCAGGATATTCGCAATTTCATATCTAATGATACTCTTTTGGGTAGGGATAGTAATAGGTGCAGTTATTCTTTTTATTTTGATATCGAAAATCAAATTTTAAACATTAACAATGATCATCTGGGGAAACTAGAAAGTTCTTTTTATACTTTTCGTAATTCTAATTATAGGAATAATTGATTAAAAAGTGACAATACAGATTATGATCTCTTTATAAGGGAGATAGTAAAATTTCTACCTCAAATATTTGATCTATGAGATAAAATTTTTGTCATGTTTACTTTTTATGTAGAAATTCTAATTTGTATCCAAATTTGTAATCTTTGTGGGCAGCTCAAATAATGCATTGCCTCTAACATGGATTCACAAAGCAACTCTTGAGCCAAGATGCTTCTTGCACAGTCATAGCAACTCTCAGTTGATGGTTTCAAAGTATGGACAGAGGCCCTTAATTCTAAGCTGTAAGGGGAATTGCCTGTTGAGTGCTAAACTATTTGCTGCTTTTACTTTGTCTTTGAAATATGTAACGTTTTAGTTTCTTGTATAATCTTTGCAGGATGGATGTTTGTGGTATGAAAGTCAAGGCCATGCTTTGATTAGGATGCAAAGGGTACTCATTCCCGGCAATGTTCCTCGACCAACTCACCATCTTCTGCCCACCAAGACGGGGAATAATTGCTGCAACCTGCAACACCACTTTTGGATAAGGCAGCAGCAGCTGGGATTTGCAGCTTTAGCTTTGTTGTGTTTTGCTAGTGGCAATACCTCAATAGAGATGTCATTTGTCAAATTGCCAATCTTACTTTTATGTTTATTTTGTAAATCTTTTTGTAATTCTATTTAATAAATCAGATTTTAATCGTTATATTTATATAATGTTTATTTCTGAATAGTCTTATATTATTTTTTAAGTTTTTACTTGATTTCAAATGTAAGACGATTATTTATTTTTAATCGATCGCACTCTTAAATTTAGATTAAAATAATTAATTTTATCTTTGGGATCATCAATTTTAAAAGAGTAAACGATAAAAATGAGGGATTTAATTGTTGAAAAATATATAGTTAGTTTTTATTAAAATTAAGTCAAAATTTTTAAGTATTTGATATTATCTTATTATTTGATAGAGATAATTTAAAAAAAATTAGATTTTTCAATTTGCATAAAATTTTAAAATAAAATTATAATTTAAGTTGACTTGAAACAAGTATCCCCAACTATATAATCTAAAATATAAAACATGGGAATTTTTCTCAGAATAAAATTCTGTTTATTATTGTTATTTTTAAAGCTATTATTAAAAAAAAAAACATTTTAAATCAGAGCAGCGTGCGAAACTTCACAGCCAATGAACCTAACAAAGAGCATCCGCTACACCGTAGCGAAATGAAAGCCAATCCGGACTCTAGCCTGTTTTATCAAATTCATTTTTGGGAAAATTTCGATTCCGGAACTGTACCACGCACACTATACGCAACTTGCTAACTCACGCGCTCGCGCACGCAGAGACTCTCACACACACAACACTAAAGCGTCTCTTTTCTCGTTCGCGAATTTTCTCAGGATCCGAGTCCTTGCATTCGTTGAGTCGACTCGGTTGCTGCTTTTGCGTCAGCCACTACACTCCTATGGTGAGTCAAAAAAAAAATCGGCTAAATTCTTTAGCTTTTGCTGTCAAATTATGGAAATTTGAGCTCTTTCTAAGCTAGTTTTTAATTTGGTGAGCTGAAATTCGTCTATGAATCTTTGAAATGAGTTTTTGTTTTGTTATTCGGTGTCGTTTTGGTTCTGAGAGAATTAGGGAATTAAAAAAAAAAAGTTTTTATCGAATTTTGTTTGCCTGTTCTGAATATTGGAATTGGAAAGTAAAATTGAATTCATTTCGCTTTGCATGTAGTGGATAAGGTGGTAATATGTGGTTTTGAAAATTAAAAAAAGTATATTTATTTTTTAAATTTTGGGTAAATCTGTTTATTGGTTTGTTAGGTTTGAACTGGTTAGAGTTGAATTCCATTTCCCGGCTTTTGGAAATGGAGAGAGACTCTGTCAGCAAGAGAAAGTTTCTGATAAATTTACCATAATTTATGGGAGGATTTTGTTTTGCGGGATATTGGTTTCAGCTTTGGAGAGGAAAAAGATTTTAACTTCTGTCATGCCATTTTGTTTTGTTCTGGATTGGTGTGTGAGTTTATTATTGAACTTGAGCTGTATATTCTAGAAATGATTGATTTTATAGATGATTTCTAGCTTTTATAGGAAAAAATTGACTTGTTTTCTCCTTTTTCTCTCTATTTTTTTGGTTGAGTTTTCAGTTTGTGTATTTGAGTTGCATGTGCTGGATTTTCCATGGAAACAGTGGTTGGAGTTGAGGGAAATGAGGAAGGGAAGTTAAAGGAAAGTGAGGTTGAGAAAAGTAGCTCTTCGTTGTCTTCTCCGAAGCTGTGTGCAGACCCGGTTGTTTACAAGCTTGTTCGGGTACATTTTTATATATGTAGAACTTTGATTTTTGTTGGTTAATGCTGTTTTATTCTATAGTGAGGAAATTTAACTCTGTAATCTGTGGTTGCTCAATGGTTGTGCATTAAAGTTGGACTTAGAGTTTTGAGGGTTTTTTTTTTTTTGCTCTCATAAATTTCTTAAAATAGGCAAGCTTTATTTTGCGTTTAATGGAATTATTCATGGTTAGTTGTACAACTTTGAAAATCATGCTTTTGGTTGTTTACTTGTAGAGTATTTTTTTACTAGAACTGTATGCTTGCTGAAGTACCCTTTTACCATTGGGGAAGTATAAACTCAAAGGAATCTGAGAATTTCAGGAGGAGCTCCTTTTGTCACGTTCGATAAATGTTTTATGGTCTTGGTGAGAAATGAATAACTTTGAAATGATGTCTTATTTGTTTTTCTCTGTTAAGCAATTTATGGTAAAACATACAGGTGCTGATGCTCGTTTAATTTCAACCATTCTCTTGATCAATGTTAATGCATCTAACTCCTTATTGTTTGTTGAGTTTTTCCTCATTTAACTGCCCTTAATAGATTGTAGACTTGTCATTTAGAAACATATGATGGGTGTTTACTATCCTCTGATTAAATTTGTTTGCTTTTTTTGTCTGAGGTAAGTAGGTAGTTAGGTTGATTTGAGATCTTATACCAAACTACTGATAATAGTTTGTCAGTGTCAGTAATGAGGTTGTTGTAGGGGCATGGCCTCTCTTTTTCTAAAGTTGTTTTGCAATCGTGCTGTTCTTTGTTTTCAAAATGATCAAGAAGCTAGCAGAAACTATATCTAGTGATATTATCTCATGAGTGAATGCTTTGCAGATATGGCGGATTGATGGGTCTCAATATTTTCATTTCTGTCTCATTAGCTGCTTTAAAAGTGTTCTCTTTTAGTTGGGTTATGATATACTGATATTCTATGTGATTGACAGGTTGAGGGAGATGGGAGGTTAGTGCCTGCAACAGATGATGAACTTATGGAGGTTGGAAATTTGCTTGCTGATGACAAGATTGAAATGCATCTAGTTGCAGACACTGGGCAGATTGGAGGGTCCATAGACAATGAAGGGTCTTCTTCTGGGATCCCCCAGTTAGAAAGCTCAGAAGGTCTATACATATAATAGTGCACAAGACATATTGAACATTGATTTTAAGATGGTATAAGAGAACATACTGCATGAAACATTTTGAACTTTAGCTTTAGGAAGAAGCAATGTGCTGCTATGACTGTATATTACTTCTACTATAGCAGCAATGACAAGAAACATTTTGAACCGTATGTCTGCCGATGAGTTTTATGAAAGTACTTCTAATCTTTGATATAGTTTATTTTTTTTTCTGGGTTCTGTTTTGTGCATGGCACACTGCACCACGCATTACTCAGGTTTCCGAACTGCATATAAGCAAAGTAGTGTATTGAGATTTTCGCTGTTTTTTATTCCTTCTTCCAACTTATGGACCTGAATATTCACTTTATGTTTTATCACTTTAACATCTTGGCTAATCAGATTATTGTTGATTGCATTTTGTTTTATCACCGTATGTTGTTGGTTCTATATGTTTTCAATATCTGAAGTATCTACATCTCTCAGGTTTGTCACATTCTGAAAACGCAGAAGTTGATCCAGGAAAGTCAAATGCATGTCTCGAGGTATTGAATGGCTTTAAAATTTCTTGAAAATGGGACATAGAAATTCTTTCTTGTTTATTTATTTATATTATTATTTTTTAATAAATTTATGTTGAATCTGAACTGAAAACTTTGTATTTAAAATTATAAAAAAATTGAGTAGATAAATCTGTGGACCAGCTGTATATCAAGAATTAAAAAGCCAATGAAGGGGAAACGAATCCTTTGTTAATTATTACTAGTGCTTAAGAGTACTAGCACTGCAGGTACTACTGGTAAAGCTGTTTGTATTTGAACTTTTAAGGTGATGGTGTATTTTCATTGTTGAATTTATTAGTGTGTTTACAGGATTCTTCTCTGAGTCTTGTTACTTCTGTTTTCTGCTTTTACATCTGCAAAATTGGCTGGATTTTAGCTTAATTAAAGCATTAATTGCACTGCTATTGCCTTGAATTCTTCGTGGCCTATTAAATCTGTTCTAGTACGTTGAGGAGATGTCGCAAAAGGTCAAACAGAAAAAGAGTCATCTTTTAGCGTGTGGAACTCCTGATCATTCTTCTGCCTATGTGATTGTAGATAGCCAGTGTTCTTATCAGAATGATAAATTACCTGGCATTGATGAGAAGCTCCAATCTGGAATTCCTTTGCAGGAAAATGACCCTTCTTCCACACCAAGTCTGAATAAGAGCCATATTAATCAATCTGGTAGTCTTGGTGAGTGCTCAGATCCTCCTAATGGACAGATAGAAGGTCAGTCATCAGCATCAGCTGTTTGCACCAGTGCAAAACCCGATTTTTCTCGGTTAAAGGGGGAAATATGCTTGGACAATCTATCAATTAAAGAACTTCACGAAACTTTTAGAGCAACTTTCGGGCGGGACACTACTGTCAAGGACAAGCAGTGGCTTAAGAGAAGGATTGCTATGGGGTTGACTAATTCCTGCGATGTTCCAACATCGAGTTTTATAATTAAAGATAACAAATTGGTGAGCAAAGGTAAAGAAGAAAGCTGCAATAATGGAGATACTACTTTTGTCAACAATATGGCAGTCGGAGCAGTGAATGAGGGATGCAAAGATTCATCAACTAACCATGCGAGCCAAATAGAGGAACAACCGATTGAATCTGATGATAGACAGAGAAAATCCAGCATAGACAATGATGATAGAAGCCAAGATCCTCATGCAGAACAGAGAGCTGCCAAAAGAGTTCGGAAGCCAACAAGAAGATATATTGAAGAACTTTCAGAAGTGGAGTCCAAAGAAAACAGTGGAAAGTCTATTGTTGCTACCAAAAGTTCTGGACTTAAACAGATGTCCCCAAAATCTAACGCTAGGCCTGTTAGAATTACCTCTTCTAGTAGAACTGTTGTGATGCGGCTGGATTCTCTTGGAGGATCTGGAGTCCAAGTTCCCTATGTTTCTCGGGTCCGAAGAAGCCGTCCAAGGAAAAATGTCATGGCACTTATGGTATGTAATATCTATTTGTGCCTCAGCATATGAATGTAGCTTAATAGTTGTGCATCTTAAGCTTGCTATTTATAATTAAAGGCTTGAAGCTAATTTTATTTCTTTAACTTCCCTATCCTTCTAGCTGTCGAATTAATTGGGCTTGGCATTATCATAAATGAATGTGCTTCCTTCTCCAGATACAAATTACTTATGGCATGTTATAAAATTATATTTCTTTTTATCTTCATATAACTGTTTTCTTGAAGTAGAAGCACTTATATGAAATCGTTGGAATTACATTCTGTAGGAATTCCATCCCTGTGGCATGGGCATGGCAGCTACTCTGGTCAAGAAGGCCTTCACTGTGCGTAGTTCTCAACCAAATAATGAGAGTGGGGACATGGTCTTGAAAGCCAGATCTACTTTTGATCAGATGCAGCACCCAGTAAGACTGAACCTATATTTGTCATTAAGAAAGTGTTTTGTTCTTAATTGATTTGATGAGATGAGTCTTACTTGCAGGCAGGTTTTTGGCTGATGTTATAGAAATTATTGTGTCTACCTTGTGAGTGACTGGTACCTTCGTAGTCAAGTCTATGCATAGTTTTGCATGTGGAACTCAAACTTATCTGCGATTCTATTGCAGTTAAAGGCTGGTGAAAATGTTCTTTCAAGTTCTCAAATAAATGTTCTAGGTTTTCTCAAGGTCCATTGCATCTCTCATTTCCGAAACTGACAAATGAGTCTCTGTAAAAAGCAATAAGGACTCTATTTGGAGCATTGTGATCAATAGATTGGAACAGTGTTTTCTGTGGGGACTGGCAAGACATATATGAGTTATGAGGCTTACATTAAATTTTGGAGTCTCGATATAGGTGGTAATAAGAAATAAGAGAAAAGTGGTTGACAAAATTTGCTTAACATTTTCTGGGTCATGCTTATGTCAAGTGGAAGTTATGCCTTGTTTTCTTGAAGTAGGAGGTAAATAGGATGGTGAACAAAGCCTAGATGTGAGTGTTGAGGGTAATTTTTAGGTTTTGCAAACTAAAGTAGACTAGCATTAATTGAGAATTGTGGGATATGGTTCTCATGGTCGCAAAGTGATGTTAAGTGGGGATGCATTTGGTTGGTCAGCTTTCACCTGGGTTTGGTTATTGTACCATGTTAAAGTCTTTGTTCATCCTTACTATCTTGACTACTTCAATAATTCATTGCCTTTTCTTAACAAATATGATTTTTTTTTTTTTTTGGACATATTCTGAATATATGCACTGATTGCATACTGATGTTTTTGCTGCTTCAGTTTACCATTGAACCAGAGAAGGATAAGCTATTCTCTTCAACGGGTTTGATTGAGCAGGAGCAGGATGTGGAGCGGAGACATATAGATCCGTCCGGGGATGCTTCAGATGACAATGTAGTTACTGTGCCTACAGGGAAAGGTGGAGTGCGAAGGAAACATCACCGAGCTTGGACTCTCTCTGAAGTTATGAAGCTTGTTGAGGGTGTATCCAGATATGGAGCTGGAAGGTGGTCTGAGATCAAAAGGCTTGCCTTTGCATCCTATTCATATCGTACCTCTGTTGATCTCAAGGTATGTGTATAACATTTACGTCACTAAATCCTAATTATTCTATGTTGCAAAATGAATACATCTTCACTAAATACATGGCTAGCTTTTTCCTTTGACAACTATTTTTAGGCTGATGGAATACCACTTTTGCAGGACAAGTGGAGAAATCTGCTGAAAGCTAGCCTTGCTCCGGCATCTCCGGATAAAAGGGTGACCAGTTGCTTCTACTTAAGAGTGACTTGATCATTATATTATCTTTTAATGATCTTTGGATTAAATCTTTTCGTTTATTGATAATGCAGATAAATTCCCGGAAACATGCATCGGCCATGCCTATTCCTCAACCAATTTTGTTACGAGTTAGAGAGCTTGCGAAGATGCAGTCACAGCTTCCACCAAATCTTAGCTCAAGCAAGACGGCTGGGTCTACAGGTAGAAATAATGTACATGAAACAAGAGCAGGGTACTTGTAACATTGTAAATAAAATAAGTAGTCCACACTTGGGATTGTCGAAAAAACCAGAAATAAAGTTACTAACTGGAGTTGTTTGATTAACACTTGTAGTTATGCTGACATTTAGTCTTTAACGAATATGACCTTTCAGTGTAATTTCACTGCGTTTCATCAGTTCCCCTCTAAAGCTTATTTGTTGGGGTTAATTATTTGTTGCCATTGTTGGTTTCTGAATGACTGTAACAGAAGCAAAGGACATCTATGGTGGAAACTCTTAGCCCAAAAAGTTTAAACAAGAGTACATGAGATCTCGACGCTGACACTTCTCATGCCCAAGTTAGTTTGCTGTCACCATTTTAGAAGCCAGATGTAATGAAGTAACATATTTTTTTGTTTTTAATTTTTTAAATGAATCATTTTACATGCCTAACTTGTACAAAAAAATTTTGTAGAGGGTCAATTTAGTGTAGTCAAAGATTTAAGTAATTTTCTTATAAAAATTATGTTGGTATTGCATTCAATGTGTTTTAATAAAAAAAAAATATTGTTTCTTATGAATTGTTAGTCATTTAATATATATTGAACGTCGTATAATATGTTTTTAGAACACCTAACAAAATCATCCTATCATTTATTATAATTATTTATTATTGATTTATAGCACAAGATTTTGAAGCCTGTGTGTTATTTTTTTAAGATCATTTTTTTTTCCAAATTATGTCGTATGATTTAGCTTATATATATTGTCAAGGATCTTAGAGTAGGAATAATCTCAAGCGTTTTGAAGGACATATATTAAACAATAATTTTTTATATAAATGTTTTATTAATTGTTTTCAGAAAAAATGTTCAAGTTAATCTTTTATTTTACGAAATTATTATATAAAAACGTCTTTTATCAGTTTTTTAATTTTTTAGTTAGATAATATTATTTTTTTTATCGAACATATCTATAATTATCAAAATATCCTTAACTTTAAAATTAAATAATTAAAATCAATTAAAAAGGAAACAAAAAAAAATTACAAATCACTCCTAAAATAAATTAAATTCCAACACCACCTTTGAAAAAATTCCTATCACCAATGCCACAGGCCCAAAATCCTAGCTACATCTCTACCATCAACATCCGGCAACACCAGCGGGTGACCAGGCAGTCAACCACCACCACGCTAGCAGTAGCACTCGGAGCTCCACAGCCTAAATTTTCTTGAATACAAACAACAAATTTCAGTAAAATCTTCAATAAGGGGTTGGTAGAACAGCTTGTATGCCTTCATACTTCAAGATACAACATTGCTTCACAATCCGGGAAGCTGAAAGATCAACAATCTTTGTGAACCTGATTATCACACCATAAATTCCAACACAATGGCTTAATTAATTTATAAAAAAAAAAAAGGAAAGCTGGGTCACTAGGCAAGCCATTCACATAGTCACCTTATACATATTGAATGAAAAATTAGTAAAATTAATAATAAATCTCTACGGTCATTGATTCAAATTATTACAAAAAGAATTGGCACATTATGACGAAGACAAAATCGAATGTGTTGTTGAGATTCCATCGAGTGGCTTTTGAAACAGAAATCAAAATGAGTTAGAATCTCTCTAAGGATTCTGCAGTTTGAGATTTTGAATTTCTTAAACAATTACCAAACCTTAATTCGATATTTGATAAAGAAAGTAACAACATTATTAAGGAAATCACTGATTGTCAGTAGCTCTTTCTCTTTCTAAGAGATTAAATAGCTAATCTGATCTGGGAACTAGGCCATACACAAATCAAAGGACAACTAAGAGAGGGAGAGAAAGTGATACTTACCAAACAAACATAGCTGAATGTAATAGGAATATAAATATCTGCAGCAAAGTAAAATGAAGCAATTCAATCAGTCAAGCCTTGCAACTGAGTTTTTTTTTTTTTTTTTTTTTTATGGCTCTGTGAAGATGAACGAAGGAGGTTAGTGATAATAACTGTCCTAGGCTAGTTATGAACCGAGAATGTTTTTTTTAATCATATTTTGTATTATTATTAAAAATTATTAAATGACCCTTACAACCCTTAAGTTTTAAGTTATTTACAAGTATTTAACGTCCAAATTAATAAAAGAGTAGTGTATAATAGCTTTTTAAAAATGTAGGTTTGCCATTCATACAAACTGACCAAAGGCGTTTTTAAATTATAATTTCGTAAAAAGTAGGAATAATGTGTAATATTATCCCATTGTTTTTGTTTGTATGATACAATGTAAATTGTATGATACAATGTAATGCTGCTTTCTAAACGATCCTAAGTCCTAACCAACACAAAACCACGTTAATTCTCACCTTTTCGAGTCCAAAGAAAGATTACTCTTAAAGAGAAAAGAACCAGTGAGTGATTGTAACAACTTGAATTGGCTCCTTTTCAATTTTTTCGATTAACCTAACAAAAAGAAAGAGTCTTACTGTTCGTGCATCAATTTCATCCCTTTTCTCATTCTTCTCAAGTCCAAGAACTGTAGATGTATTTGTTTTTGTATTTCTATTTTTTTAAAATTTAATATGAATATGTAATTGATTTTTAATTTTTTTAATTTAAAAAATGACATGATTGATAGTAATTTTAATACATTGGTAAATGTACATTTTTAGAGAAAAGTATTCTGAAAACTACGAAAACAAACACACCCTAACCTCTTGTTTGGATTCTAGTGGTCATACCTTGTTACTTCCCATTTGGTGTTCAACTTACTCGCTCATTTTCGGTTTCAAAGTTAAAAGAGCCTGAACCTTCGCTATTGGTAGTACTCCTGTTATGTTTTTGTATTGTACTAATTGACGTACTTATTGGGGAGGATCATGACCTATAAATTTTTGGTATTTAGATCAAATTTTATTGAGCTACACTTAAATTGGGATTGTTTTTGAAAATTTCTCCAAAACTAAACCAAATTAAGGACAATTTTAATCAGCTTTGTCGACTATCATTATATATATATAATTCTCATTAGTTTGAGCCAAATTTTTTACTTTCCGAGGGTCCTGGCCTCCTGCATACAACTCAGGTATTTGAGAATTGGGTTGGGCTGTAAAATCCCAAAGGGTGCCAAATTGGGTCTCCACTAAAAACTCATATCCGCCAAACACTCAGAACCAGAATCACCTCTCGCCCTCATCAGCTGCTGCGATCCGAGCTAACTCAGTCCAGGTAACTCATCCACTAACATCCCTCCACTCTCTCCGGTTGTCTCAGATTCCGTACGGTTAGCATTCTCCAATCAGATAATATATTTTCTCTCAACTTGAACTTCTTAAGCTTCCTTCGCATGCTGCTTTGCATTGCCTGTTTATTAATTTTATTTATTTGGTGATTTTGATCAGCTGAAATATAATCAAATATAAAAATGGGTATCATCGAAAAGATTAAAGAAATCGAAGCCGAGATGGCTCGCACCCAGAAGAACAAAGCCACAGGTAATTTAATTTAATCACATATTTACTTTGCCTATTTTATTTTATATTTATTTCCTGCCTAGATTACAGAGTGATAATGCTATCAGGAATTTTTTTTTTTTCTTTGTGGGGTTAAACTTCACCTTTTACGACATCGTGGTTTGCTGACAAAGTGTTATATCCAATTTCCAATTTTTCTGTTGAAGGCTGATAATTTGAAATTTATGAGTTTTATATGTGGCTCTGAATGATGCAAAGATGTGACAATACCGTAATTTTACTGGACTACTGATGGTATTTTGATGTTTCGGTAGTACCCTCTAATGTCACATTTGTAATACAGAACTTGATGTTAGTAACTTTCAACATCATTTGGTAGATACATGCGGTATTTTATGTTAATGTAGTGTTGCATGTTAGTAGATGAAGTTCTGGTAACGGGGATTTTGATCCTCATAATTAGGAAATTTTTGCTTATTTTACATGTAACTGCAGTTAGCTCTTGAATAGTTTCTTCTGGTATCTTAGTAAAGGTTTGAATGTGCAGAGTATCATCTCGGCCAGCTCAAGGCTAAGATTGCGAAACTAAGAACACAGCTGCTGGAGCCTCCAAAAGTATGTGGGTTTGTTATTTATTCTATAAGTTTTTGGTGCATATTTGGTAATCTAAGATTATTGGATTTGTCCTTTTGTGATATTCTGTTGTAATACTGGTCAATATATGTTAGTCTTATCTATAAGCTTTGGTGTGAGTGATGAGTGTGGCAGATATAAATCAGAATTTTCATTTCTCTTTCAAGGTTTCTTCTTATTGTCATCTCAAATTAATGAATCAGGGTTCTAGTGGAGGTGGAGAAGGTTTTGAAGTTACAAAATATGGCCATGGACGTGTTGCACTCATAGGGTTTCCAAGGTCTGTCATCCCATTTGCAGGTTTTTTTTTAATTTTTTATATTCAAATAAGACGAAAATTGAATTAGACTTTTGCCTTATAAGAATTCTATCTTCTTCCACATTTTTCACTAATAGATGGCATTCACAAATTTAAGATTTCAGTGGCTTCTTGTTAAGTTACCATCATCTTCTTCAAATGTATACACAAATTTGCATTTCTTTTTGTTTGTTAAAGAGGGAGGGAACTAAAATTTGTAGTTGTGATATTTGTTGCAGTGTGGGGAAGTCTACCCTTTTAACTATGTTAACTGGCACTCATTCAGAAGCTGCATCTTATGAATTTACAACACTTACCTGCATTCCTGGGATCATACACTACAATGATACTAAAATTCAGCTGCTTGATCTTCCTGGAATTATTGAAGGTGCATCTGAAGGCAAGGGACGTGGGAGGCAGGTAAAATTTTTTGACAGCTTGTTATTCTGTTAGTTGTTATTGGTTACGTGTGATTATGTATTATATATTAATTTCCCAGCTTTGTTGGATGTCATGTCATATGAGTTCTGTGATTGTGATGAGACTTTTATTTCTCAGGTTATTGCAGTCTCTAAATCGTCAGATATTGTGTTGATGGTTCTTGATGCCTCAAAAGTAAGTCTTTATATTTTAGTTATTGTGTTTTGCTGGATGATGAATCCATATTATAGGTGTTTGATAAATTCTAATTTTGTAATATACAAGGACCTATATCAGCCAATTGTGGACTTAAGTGATATGGAAAGCAATTTGAAAGGTGATTGATGGTGCTTTAGTTTCATTTAACCATAATTTGGATACATTTTAGGCATGATAGGCATCCATTGATAGGTTATAATTTCTTTTTAATGTAATTGGACAAAATAGCTTTTGCGGAGTTACCCCTTGTCATGTATGATGAATTTGGTTATCATTTATTTTTGTACTATCATGCATCTTTTCCGTTTGGTCATCCTCAGAATTGAAAGTATGCTATCATTGGTTGTTGCCTAACCCAACTATACATGTAACATTCAGAGTGAAGGCCATCGACAAATATTGACGAAAGAGCTAGAAGCTGTAGGTTTGCGTTTAAACAAGAGACCACCTCAGGTAAGGTTATCCCTTCAAGTAATATGTCTTTAAGATTTGAGTTGCAGACATCTCATCAAATGAATTATGTCATTCTTTTTGTGCAAGTATGAATAAATTTCAGATTGCAAGTATATGTCTTCTATCTTCAATGTTGCTTCCTGTGCCCTTCATCTTTACTTTTCACACCAACATGGCTATAATTTTGATTCAGGGTTTTTCTCATGCATTGTTTATCAAACTTAATTTATTTATATTATCTTTTCCAACATCTCTGTGGATGAATTTATAATGTGTTTGCTTTCTTTGGCTTTGTCTTTTTCTCCATTGGCAGATTTATTTTAAAAGGAAAAAAACCGGTGGCATTTCATTTAACAGCACTGTTCCTTTGACTCATGTGGATGAGAAGCTTTGTTATCAGATTCTACATGAATACAAAATTCACAACGCAGAGGTACCCAGTTTTCACCTATTTGCTGATAAGTTTTCCTTGTATTTAGGGAATGCGTGGCAAGGAAATCTGGAAAAGTTGCTTATAAGGGAAAATTTGAATTTGTTGTTGCATAGTGGAAGTTTGAAGCTCTTTCTAAGCTTTGTAAGATTCTCTGATGAATAATTTGTTCTTCAGAATGAGAGTCAATTCATGCTAGTGAATGGCATTTTTGAAGGATCAGTGGCATGTTGACAATAAAAATGCTAGGGCATAGGATTAAGCTTTCAAATATGATTTCCTTTTTTCTGCTTGCGTATTCCAATTTTTATAGTTTCATTTACAATATAAGCTTCATATGCTATGTGGATGAGTGTTCTAGACACTTCCAGCATGATTTGATATCTTTTACTTTCAAATTTCTTGAGTCTTTACATTCTTACCACCTCATTCCCTTTGAACATGCTTCTTTTTATATGTTATCTTTGATATGGGTTAGATTTCATATCTGTATGATATTGAGCCACCATCTTAAGGAAAAGGTTGCTTGCTTGTCATCGATTCTATTTTAGGTGCTATTTCGAGAGGATGCCACAGTGGATGATCTTATTGATGTGATTGAAGGAAATCGTAAATACATGAAGTGTATATATGTCTACAATAAGATAGATGTTATTGGTATTGATGATGTGGATAAGTTAGCCCGACAGCCAAATTCTGTTGTGATTAGCTGCAATCTGAAGGTATGTCTTATGCTTCATAAATGGTTTTTTTTTGGGTAGTTTGGCAATGAAGGATTATAGTAATTATGTAAATTGCTGCACAAATAATATGAAGCCTGCTGACCAGCCTTCTTTATTCCTTAACTTACCATCCATTGAATTTGTTGCTCTGGGTCTTCAGGCAGACATTTACCTTCTGATGCCAATTCCCCATAAATATATTGATTATAGGGAATTTGTCCCCTTGGTGCTCTCTCATCTTTGTATTTATAAGTTAATTTTTTAATGCATTTTTTCTTTCATAAAGTTATGTCCCATCATATCCAATATGTGGAAACAAGCGCATTACTGTAATATCAAGTTTGAGTCCGAGATATGGTGCAACTATAAAAGTAAATTGAAAAAATTATTACAGATAGATTTTGTATTTGCCATCAATGGTTTTGAGAAAGATTAACTGGTTATTTATGCTCCTTCTGCAGCTTAACTTAGACAGACTGCTTGCAAGGATGTGGGAGGAAATGGGACTCGTGAGAGTTTATACAAAACCGCAAGGCCAGCAACCTGATTTCACTGATCCTGTAGTTCTATCAGTTGTATGTCACACCTTCTTGTGTTATTGAATGACTATATATTTTGGTGGATTATATTTGCATGAAGTTGCTCTTTCTTCTCTCTCTCTCTCTCCTTTTTTTTTCCCCCCTTTTCTTATTTTCTTTCTGCTTGTACTTGATAGGATAGAGGTGGCTGCACGGTGGAGGACTTCTGTAATCACATACACAGGAGTTTGGTGAAGGATGTAAAATACGTGCTAGTATGGGGTACAAGTGCAAGGCACTACCCACAGCACTGCGGCCTTGGTCATGGTCTTCAAGATGAAGATGTGGTTCAGATTGTTAAGAAAAAGGTGCATTTATCTGATCCGTTTAGGAATCGAGTAAAATCTACTTTAAGAGTACATGGCTTGGTTTCTTGTTAGTTTTGAACAGAACTTTTGTGATATGCAATCTATGCAAAATTTTTTGGGATTTTCTTCTTTCCTTGTAATTACTTCTGTCTTTTTCCTAAATGATATTGTCTATGGTGGTGCTTTTGGGATGGTATCAAGGAAAAAACTTGGAATTTAGTACCTTGCAAACCCCAAATTTTTTGACTTCCAAAGAGAGTTTAAATCTGTTTTCTATTTCAGTAGTGGTATTATACATATTACTGTCAGTATTTTCTTTTTCATCTCTAGAAACTACCACCCTACTCTGCCTTGGCAGAATTTGCTCCTTTGCAGTCCCTCCACACACCACTCCCATCCCACACCCCCACCACCCACCGCCACCCAAACAATACCTATATATGAACTTAGGCCATTCCCCTGGGGTCATCTGCCACTAGACTCGGATGCCGTTGGCTTATCATGAAAATTGAATGGTTGTGATATGAATTTTGCAGGAAAAGGAAGATGGAGGGAGAGGTCGGTTCAAGTCACATTCGACAGCCCCTGCTCGAATATCTGACAGAGAGAAGAAGGCTCCCTTGAAGACATGATTACATGAATAGATACTGCCATGTAGACCTTCGATTGCCAAATGAGGTTGGCATTGAAAGACAATTGGTGCCTATTGTATGGTGTGCAGAAAGTAATGTTGTGGCTATAGAGAGTCTGCTATCGATAATAGATATATACCTATATATTTTGGCCCTGAGTTGTATTTGGAATTTTATTTATCGAATTAGGTTCTGATAAATACTTGGCTGACTTTATATGTAGTTTTTGTTTTTTGGAATTACAATGACAAACAATTGAGATCTTGTTTCATCAAATTTTGTAGAATACTTTCCATTAAAGAAGGATGTGCCCGTTTGATGCATCTTTTTTGGCTCACTCTTTTATATGGACAAAAATTAAGATCTAAATTCTTTTATTTATCAGAATTTGATATCCAGCTGCAACCAGGAGACTTTGTCTTGGTTGATTCACTCATCAACATCTTTACTCTCTCTGAATCTTCCCACTGACCTCCTGATGCATAAATATTTGCCAAAAGCACATAATTTCCCGTATTCTCAGGCTCTAGCTCGAAGAGATGCCTGGCTGTAATCTCACCCAATTCAGTGTTACCGTGAACCTTACAAGCCCCTAGCAAGGCCCCCCACGTTCCTGAATCAGAGGCCCTTTGGTTTTCCATTATGAGACCGTATCCCTTTTCAAGTTGCCCAGCTCTTCCAAGGAGGTCAACCATGCAAGTAAGGTGCTCAGTTTTGGGCTTGATGCCAAAATCCCGAGTCATCATCTCAAACTGCTTGCACCCTTCTTCAACCAGCCCTCCATGACTACATGCATTGAGGATACCAATGAACGTAATACAGTTAGGCTTTAGGCCTTGCTTTTTCATGTTCGAGAATATATCCAAAGCTTCCTCAGACTTCCCATGATCAGCAAGGGCTGTGATCATTGCACTATATGATATTACATCCCTTTCTTTCATTCCGTTGAATTCTCTCTTAGCCTTTTCCAGACATCCACATTTTGCATGCATGTGGATTAGTGAATTGGATACATATTTTGTCCGTTCTGAAGATCGAAGGAAAAAAAAAATCAATGAAATGAAAAAGTTTTAAATAGAACAGATGTACCACATTATGATCCAAATGTCTGTCAAATTTAAGTTTGTCGAGTATAATATGAATGACATGATAGATTGTTTCACCAAATACTAAAATCATTCCTCATCTGAGAACTGACTAACAAAGCATTATAAAATTTAAAGAGCTGTAATGATAAGTTTGTAACTAGAACTTACCACAGCAACCCTCATCTACGTGCTTAGCCAATGTGGTTGCCATATCATGGTCCCCAAGTTGTGTACACGCAGAGATAGCTCCCACCATTGCCACTTCACTGATTCTTACATTTCCTTCTCTCATCACCTTATACATCTCAATAGCCTCCTTTGCATAACCATTTTGTGCATAACAAGCCACCATTGCTGCCCAACATGAAGCATCTAACTCTGGAATCTCATCAAACACTCTTTTAGCCCCACTCACATTACCACACTTACCATAACCTGCAATCATGGCAACCCAAGTGACAGAATTCTTCTCTATCATCCTATCATACAACTCCTTTGCTGCTCTCATGTCACTACAGTTTGCATACCCAGCAACCATTGCACTCCAAGAAATCACATTGCGTTCTTTCATGACATCAAACAATCTTCGCGCATCATCCATCATACCTATCTTAGTATATCCATTGATCATAGCTGTCCAGGCAATCACATCTTTATCTTTAGCATCGATTATGTCAAATATTCTTCTTGCATCTGATACATACCCACATTTCGCGTACATGTCAAGTAATGCAGTTAGCACAAACTTGTTCCTCAAGAAGCCCCACTCCACTACTTTAGCATGTACTTGCTTTCCTTCAAGAAAGGCCGGCATACGTGCACACGCATTGAGCACAGAAGAGAAAGTAAACCTAGAAGGTGATATGCCCAGCCGGTGCATTTTAGCATATAAAACAATGGATTGGCTGAATTGATCATGGAGGACATGGTTATGTATGAGTGAAGTCCAAAGGAACTGGTTCCTGCACTTGGGTATTTGGTCGAACACTTGGCGTGCATATCTTAGGTTATCACCAGAAATCTTTAGCAGTTGGCTCAGGAAATGCGTCAAGTAGTTTTGTTGTTGGGATTTGGTTAGTGTTTTGAGTAAGAGAGTGTGTGTTTGTTTTAGCTGGTTAACGGTTTTGCTTATGCGCAGGCAGTGAGTTATGACATCTTCTGCCTTGTAAATTGTGGGAAGGCACTTGGTTTTCATGAATATTTTTGGTCATTTTTGTACAGTAACATTAGATTTTGAGTTTGATATTGCAAAATAGTTGAAAGGATGGCTAGTGTTCATGGGAAATTTATATTGTTTTAGGGAAGATGAGATGACAATTACCAACTTGTATCATTCAGCCCTTAACGGAAGCTAGTTCATTAAGTAATTGCTAACCTACTTCAGCTTATGCACATTTTTTAAAATAAATTTCTCTAGCATTGTCCCATATTAACTGCTGATTAAACCATGGACAAAAGAAGTCCTGAGGTAAAACAAACATGAAATTAAGAAAAATGAATAAAAAAAAAAATTAACACTCATGTTCTCAACTGTTCCATCTCAAATGCCAACTTATCAAGCAGATTAACTACTTAAGTTAAAGTAGTCACAAAGGGGCATGATAATGTATTAATCCTTCAAAGGGTTCTGTTCAGGTGAGTCAATGAACTTGTATATATCTCCCCTCCTTTGTTTCTCAATTGGTAGCTTCTCTCTGTACAATCAAAAGCAAATTTATACTAGTAAGATAAGGAACTTGATATCAATTTAGCTTAGAACTTTGTGAATTAGGATACCACCTTTGGAGTTGAATTGCTGAATAATCAATCTCAGCAACCACTACTGTCTCTTCACAACTTGAGGTAGCAATTATCTCACCACACTGTTAACCACAAATAGGCCGATGATATCAGTTGGATGAAACCTTCCATGACAACCAGCTTTTACTCTTGTAAAGAAAACAAAAGTAACAAATCCCACAATTTTCAATACCGGTCCAACAAGAGTGGAGTGACCCCATATCATATAGGAACCACTAGAATCTCGAGAAGGTGAACAAGTAGCTACAAATAACTGCAACCATATCACAATTCAATCCCATTTCAGACTTTCTTTCGGGCTAGAACTGAATTATACGGACAGTATAAGTTTATAGTACCTGGTTGTCAGCTGCCCTGGAATTTTGTGAGTAAAAAGGAGATGGAAGCACAGATGAGATTAATCCAGAAATACAGTGCCTAGAATGAGACAATGTGCTCTTACCTTGCTCTCTGTATGAGCTCCCACAACATTTCACCAGTGCTCATGTTGAATGCCCCAGGATAACATATCATATAAGCACCTAGCATCCATTATTGATTCAACATAAAAATTATTGTGAATATACAACTTTGTTACAAGCCAATATAATCTAACGAAACAGAAAACCTTTTGAGCGATATAGCATGGCTAGCTCTGGGAAACGTATATCATGGCAAATTCCGACTCCAATACGGCCCATTTCTGCATCAACAAAAACTTGTCATGTGTCTTTCTATGCAGAAAATTTCATTTAGACACTGCCATGAAAATAGATAAAGCATAAGTTGGTAGTAATACGAAGAATTGACTACTAGAAGAAGGTTACTCTGATCCAATTTGGTGTGACTTGTCATGAATTACTGAAAAATATATGTAGTATAACAAGGGAAAAGCATCATTTTCAACATGTGGAGATAAGATTCAGCTAAACTAATGAAGAACAAAAGCCCCACAAGCAAGGCACTTAGAAAGTACTTTCTTCAAGCATCATAAATGCAGAAATTTCGAGTCTTCACTCAGGCTACTCTAGTGTCACAGCTACAAATACAAGGCAATACAGAGAAGTAACTGTTCACTTTCTATAAATGCACCAAAGAAAACACAAGTTTAAACTATTACTGATCAAAATATTCTGATGTCCTTGGCGTTCCATATAATTTTAGTAGCAAATTAGGCTTTCTTGTCAAATGCAAACCTGTGTCCACAGTTGTAGGTTCATCTCCTGCAGTGAAGGCGTCAGATTCCTTGAACTGAAAATCCCCCTGGATGTCAATATCAAACAAATGTATCTGCAGCAATACAAGACCAAAATCTTTGAAATCTTCAACACTGAACACATCATTTGAGGGAAAATTTCCTTTACCATCATCAAATGGATTGTTTCTAGAGTTGCTTACTTTCCTATGCTTAGCCTTCAGCTTTCCATCTGGTCCTAAAACACAGCAAGTATTATACAACTGACCATTGTTCCATTCAGGCATGGAGCCACCTACAATTGTTATCCCATAACAAGATGCAGCCTTGGATAACATCGAAAATGATGGCGAACAATCCTCATGTTCAAAATCCTCAGCATATTTAGCAAAGTAATCATTAGAATAAGGGCAGTTCCACATTTCCTACAGCAAAAAATCTCCGGCAAAAATTATACATTATCACTAACAAGTTTTCAAGCTGGACTGCCATCATAACAGTAGTTTTTCATTTACTCACAGGTAATACAACGAGCCTTGCTCCTTTCTCTGCTGCATATTTTATTGAATTATGGGCATGAATTAGATTTTGATTTTTGTCTAAACTAACTGATAACTGGCAGAGTCCGATCTTGAACTGTTCAAATGCAGAGCAAATGTTATCAAATTCGCCAACACTCTAGAAACATAACTTACAATTTTCAGTTTCTTACATAAAACCAAGTAAATCTTGAGTGCATATATTCTATTCCAACAACAATTAGAACCTGAAAATGGTAATGGTCAGGCACACAGATGCCCACTTGCAAAACACCAATATACAACATCTTTAGATGCATATCCCAGGGTTGTTGATATAATTTGACAACTATCTTTGATATCCAAAATAGCTTGCAAACGTGTATCTTTTGGACCCATGTTGCCACTTGACATTTAGCTTAGTTGAAACTTAGATAATGTTAATCCTAAAGAAATTCGAAAAGTTGAAAACAAGGGAAACAAACCTTTGAACTAGGGGGTGATGATTTTAATGGATGATGCCCATGAGTAGCATAGCTGGTGACTGATAAGGTTGCCATCAGATGCACGACACAGCAGGCTGAAACTGGGATCTGACTATCTGTTCCTATTTTTGAAGTCAACTGCCCATTAAAAGCTTCCGGGGAATACAGATAGATTCTGTACTATGCAAACAGCTTATATAATAGTGCTGTACAAAAATAGTTAATTTGCTTTTTTCTGTATATGAAACGAATATAAAACTGGATTTCTTTTTGCATGTACATACAATTTCATTCGTTCCCCAAGTTTTATAAGAAAGTAAGTGGACAGGTAAGTAAAACATCACTATTTAACTCATATGCATTACTTGGAAGCCGTTATCTTGAATAGCATAGGACTATCCACTCAGACATACTAACTGCTTACATTAAATTAAGAGTAGTGCTATACATATAAAGTTTGTACACAAAGTGGTATCATTCATTCAATATTAAATGACTAATCAATATTTATTATATTAATTTTTTATGTTCATCATTTTATTCACTTGATGTCATATTAACTTTGTAAACAAATTTTATAAATATACTTTATAAGTCTAACATTATTGTTAAACTAAGAGTATTAATCATAATTTTTTTTCTGTGGGATTTATCAGATGTCACATCAACATCCGGATATCTTATAGCTGTAATATTCTAGACTTTCTTATAAAAAAATGAGATCAATCAAAACCCTACGGATAATTTAGTGCAAAATGAACCAAACAATGCTTCTTGCTTAGTTTGAGTTGGATAAGTTGGTTTAGTTCTAGCTTTATTTGAAAGACAACTGCCGCTATTGGAGATTCTACAAGAATTAATAAGTTTTATATATGTATCCTATAGAATCTTCGCTGTTGGAACAACATTACGACTAGGTTTGTCCAAAAATGCAACTTGAATATTCTTTCTTTTGCGTAAGATGATTTGATCAGGCCATAAAAATATGAGATCAAAGCCAACAAAATCCAAAATAATGCACCAATCTCTACCAAAACACACTTCGTAAACTACGTCAAGCATTTGGCCTTGAATGCTCAAGAGCAAGAGACTCGAAGTAAGATAGATCTTCATACGCCCTTGTCAATTCATCAGTCCCATCTAGGGCAAGCAAAATATGGAACCCCACTTTTATGTGGTTATCATGGTCATGGCGGCAACATTGTCAATCATCGTTACAATATACATTTTACTACTTTTCGGATGGTGTGGTTTCAGTGCTAGGTTGCCTCATCCGAGTCCATCCGCAGAGGAGAAGAACAACTCGGGCCTGAGTCCATATATAGCTTCTACATTCAAGTACCAAAAGGGGATTGAAAATGAAAAAGCTGAAGCGGCTTCGGATTCGGAACCTGGTGAATGTGCCGTGTGCCTGACCGGTTTCAAAGATGGGGACAATGTTTGCCAGCTTCCCCGTTGCAACCACTCCTTCCATTCTCCTTGTGTTGATATGTGGCTTAACTCTCATTCTGATTGCCCGTTGTGTCGTGCGTCGGTTGATAGAATCGATTCCGGAGGGTTGTCATCAACTTCAACACTAGGGGAAAGTTCCAGGGAGGTCTTGCTGGATATTAGAATCTTTTCCTGAGCTATTTTGTACCAAATATTAAACCTTCCTTTGATTCAATAATCAGAAGAAATAGTTCTCTGCAAAGCTTCTTGCCTTTTCCAGGGAATAAAAAGCAATTGTAGTCTTCCGAATTGCCACCCTGAAGCCCAAAAAAAAAAATGGTTTGCATATATTAAAAATAGAATTCTTTCTCAGGTCTTCTATTATCACCCATCATTAAAAATTAGATTTTTGGATGTTGACAATATCTTATATGCCTAAATCTTGTTAGTACTCTAAAAGTTATGTTTGATGCGCTGTATAACAATGTATAGGATGACATAAATTTATTTGAATTTGATTAGATTGAATAGTATAGAATACGATTAGATAAGACATAATACTATACTATGTTTGGTAAAGTATTGTATTAGATAAAACGTAAAAAAAAATCATAATATAAAAAGTTTAATTTAAATATAAATAAATTTAAATAATAATTAAAATTATTTTAAAATAAAATTTGAATTATTAAATTTTTTATTTATTTAAATAATTATTTTTTATTTATTTAGATAATTAATTTTTATTTAAATATTTCATAAACTATTTATTAATTATATAAATATATAAATATTTAATTTATATAATTTTTTGGTATTTATTAGTAAAAATTGAGACAAAAATAAGCTTATACGGTGTTAACCCATTGATAGGCTTGGTATAAAAACGTTCAACTTTTATGCAAACAGTATCGCTACAGTACCTTCTAAAGTGTCGCTACAGTACCCGCGTTATACTATACAGTTTGGCTCAAAATCTAACCAAATGTAGTATAATTTCTTAATGCTATACTATACAGTACATCAAATACACTCTAAATGTATAAAAAGAATAATACTATATAATAACTCATCTACAACCAACTCTCCTTATAACCTAAGTTGACAAAATCATACTGGAGATAAAATTACTATGTCATCTATTATAACTTTTCTTATTTATTTTTATTTTTTACTTATTCAGAAAATTTTTATCAATTCAAGTTGTAAGAAGTTGGTTATAGAATTTGGTTGTAGATGCAATATTGATCGTATAAAAGTACTTGAAATTGATAAAAGTGTTCGTAAGAAAAATGTTTAATTGGCTGATATTAAACATTTGAATATAGTTTGATACATGAATCTTATATGATATTATCTGTTTCTATTACATATTTGTTTTGGGTTTCTTGCATCTAGAAAATGCCTATTTAATTACGGAACCCTTCCCTTCAACTAATTTAGAATCTCATTTCTTAGTGATGTGGAATATCACCTATAAAATTATAAAAAAAAAGGATATTTCATCGTGAACTAGCAAACAAAGCACAAAATTGAGCATAATCCATTTTCTAGATTGAATAATAATATTCGAAGAACAAAACCGTCCACTAAGAGTGAGCAACGGTATTTTATTAATCTTTCAAGCAACAAATTTGGTTCCTGTGCTTCAACAGAAATAATTATGGTGTATATAAACCGATAATTTCATATTTCCACAGGATGGTCCAATCGTCCGGTACTTCAGTTATTCAAATATTACTTAAGAAACATAAATATTAATTATTTTTTTATTTATAGAATTTTTGTTCCTCGGAATAAGTAGTGTTAATATAATTTTTTAATATATAGAATATTTTTTTGTTTTCAAAACTTTTCAAGTAAAATTTCGTATATGGACCAGGGAATGCTTCTGGTTTGAATCCTGTGCAAATCCTTTTAATTCATATATAAATGTCAGTCGAATTTAAAGATTTATGTCTTTGAATTTTTTTTTTCTTTTGTTTACATATGGAATGGAATTTTAACATAAAAATTTGAATTCATAATCTTAACTTGATTGACATAAATTAAGCTGCAAGATTTTGAATATTAACGGCTGGCTTTTAATGTTGTGAAAGCTCAGAGGATGACGTAAAATTAATGATATTTTTCTTGTAATGAATTGCACAATAAAATATTAACATTAAATCCGCAAAATACCTTCATTTTAAAAGGGTTGAGATTCATGTTATTTAAAATATGCAAAACTGTCCACTAACTAGCGGTGAGATTCGACGGCAATTTATTTACGAGATACAACATAGTAGTCGCTAGCATTAAGGCAAAGCTAGCTCAATAGACAGACTAAAACAAGCTTGCTATGAAGCTGTTAAGTGTTATTGTTTATATTGATTTGATAATGCTTTTAATCATATTCTTTTAAGTATTATTGCTTGCTTTTTTTTTTTTTATAACATTTACTTTTTAAGGTGTTATTTTCATTTATTTTTAAATCTTTATGGGCATGTTGTACTATCAAAAGTGATTTATTGTTCTGATTATTTTTTTGCCATAATGGCATAAAGAACGATTACGTGGTCGTCGAGGCACTAGAAGACATAAAAGTCAGAGTTGATTACTAATGTTTAGGAACTCATGCTTTGAGAACTTTTTGCACATGCAGAAGTTTGATTTATCTAGTGAACTATTGAAGAAAATTTTGCTAGAGACGATCGACCGCGATGATGACTCATTAGAGCAACTAACCTTTTTCAAAGAGAGATTTTACTTGAGTAACTGGCCAGACTACGCGTGGGTGATTGCCCAAATGCTTTTGAGGTAAAAGAGAAGGATCAACTGTCTCGTTTATTCAACAATGGAGATAAATGCACAAATTAAGGAACACCTAAAGTATGCCTTATTCAATGTTAGATTAAATGATGTACAGAAGACAAAGGTAGCCACGTTATATTTTTTGACAGGACGTATGGTTGCATCAAGATTAGTCATACTTAACGGTCACTATATTGTCTGCATCAAGCATTTAGAAATCTTTAATAGGTTTCCGTGGGGTAATGTATGTTTTAAATTTAACAATTGGTGAGTTGAGGAAAGTCATAGTTAAAAATAACTTGACTGATTGTAAGTTAGGTGGATTTCCTTGTGCCTTTGAGGTTAGTCGACTTTACGTTGCAATTATGATGATGATGATGATAAGACTATAATTTTCTTAAAAATCAAAACAATTCTCACAAATTGGCTATTATTGAACTTAATTATTAACTAATTATTTAAATAGAAGGGAATTAACCAACCTTAAGCCGCGAGCCGGATTTTTAGTACTTCTGTTCGTTATTGCATTAAATTACGTAATCGAAGATTGAGAATCGAGCTCCCTTCCAATATGGTGGCCTTGGAAGCTCATCACTGGGCTCTGTAACTTTCTTCATCAAAGCAAATCGTGCAGTTTCGCTAATAGTAATGCTACGTACCCCGGCGCATGCTTCACCAGCACTGATATTATTGAAATTCTGTTTCATCATTTGCATACAACCCAACGGTGCCACATTTTAAAACTTAAATTTCCTTCTTCCTTTGATTGCATATTTGCTTCATGCAAACAGGACAAACAACACTTTAAAAATCTCAACCTACTAAATGTATTTATATATAATCTTACCGTAACTTTGAGAAAAGAAAGTTTCAATCACTGAATCCACGAATTGCTGGTGTTCAGGCATGTATGGTACGTAGCGTTTAGGTTTTTACTGATTTGTTTAAAATAATCATTGCCACCAATGGCCATCAAGTAAACAGCATTTTTAAGCCCTTATTGGCTTCATGTGCACCAAGTTCTCACTTGTTTAATCAAGAAGAGCATATATATAGGGTATACATACACAAAATTGAAGGGAATATCAGTTTATGTATATAAATCAAACCAAATTTGATTGATTAATTAATTTCTTATCAGTATAAGATTAGTATATTTGAGAAGCTTTATTGATGAGGAAAATGGGTCATACAATATTTCTCACTCGAAAATACACCTGCCCCCCCTGAAGCAAAATTTGCTTTGCATTCCATAATTGATGGCATGAACGGCATGCGATATATACTTCAATTTCGCAGCTGCAGCCAAATGAAAATGACCGTGTTAAGGCTCGTAGTTAAGTACATATGCACTATTAAATGGGATGGATTTACTATGTATTATTTGTACAAACGTTAGTTATATTTACTTTACATAACCTAAATTAAAATTTTCTTACCAATGAAATCTGGAGATACACGATCATCCGAAAATCTTCCAGTTATAATGTTAGGGTATAAAGCATTCGATAGCAATGTACAGATCACGCGGCACAATGTCAAACTAGTCCTTGCTGGCTGTGTGAAAGATTTACTTGTAATTTGAGACCGTACTAGCAATGACATTGAAGATTATTCAATTATTGAATTTCATTAAATCATGTGAGTATGGAAGAAACTGATCAAGCTGGATATAATAGTCAATATTCTCGGCTTGATCGATAAACTTTGATGCACTGATTTACATAATTAGTGACGCGTGGCAATTATTCAACAAAAGATGTTATTAATACATACAAAGACAAAAATCACAAATTAATCTAAAACTATTGACAAACAATGTATATATAATTCTAACAATCCAACTGGCTAAATCCAACATGTACCTAGCTTCCCAACTCAAGTAATTAAAACAGCAATAAACTCATTTGATTTATGATCTAAATATATTTCATAAGATATTATACATATCAAAATCTAAGAATTTCGAAATCATCATATTTAATATACAATATAAAGATCCGAAAATACATATTTTTAAATATCAAGGCATGCACGATATTCCCTGCATTTGTTGAAAAGCTTTGGCACGATTTTCTCTGCATTCGTTGAAAAACTTTGGCACAATTTTCACGTCCATATTTTGTACCATATATGATCTGTCAATTGACCCACCGATCAACTACACTTTTGTTTCTTATATATACTTCAAAGACATAATCAAGCTGCCGGATTTCACCCATTATCTCAATTTTTCACTCGGAGATTGATATTGTGTTTAATTTGAAATTATTGACAAGCTTATAGATGATTGGATTATTTTTGAAATCGAGCAAATATCCCAAAAATATATAATTCTCATAGCTAGCTATTAGAAAATTTTTTGATATGAATTTTTGAGTAAATATGTATACTACAGAAACTCTGATAGCAAGCTTGTATATATGTGCAGAAACTTATTATTATAGTTAAGCTTTGTCACTTTGTTAGCACAAGTAGGAGCTTATTAAGGAGTTTATTAATTATCTCCTAAACAATATAAAATTTACAATGAGAAGGAGCTTAGGCTAAGTAGGGGTTTGCGCAGCTAATATTAATATATTTGTTAAGAGAGAGGCTTGAGGGGAGTTCATCCCAAGCTCGGCTTTAATGTGCTTGGAGAGGCTTTTTAGCATTTATCTCGTGGCTGCAGGCTAAACGAGGCAATGGCAGATTACAATTGCCTAAAACCAGCTTGTATGTATTCTATTAATTAGTCGTTAATTATTTGATTGAGTATTGAATATTTCTTGGCAGCTTGAAGAGGTAGTGCTTCATCTAGATCAAGAGAAGCCTAGACATGCGGTAAAAATTAATAGAGTAATAATAAAGACACAAGTATGATGGAAGAAATTAATTAATTAACACCATTTGATTCAAAACCGTCGTCTAATTAAGATTAGTAGGAGACGGTATTTTATTTAACAGATAAAAATTTCAACAAGCTTGGATCGAGATCCGACTCTGATCTTAGAAATCACAAACCTTCCAGAGATATTAAGATGTAACTAATTAGCTTTAATTTATAGCTTAATTAGTAAAATCACCAACATCATCCCAGGAGTCGGCAGTGATCGATGTACATTTTATTTAAGGTCTAGCTAGCTTAATTAATATCTCTATAGAGACGTTAACTTTGTAACTAAGCTTAATAATAAATTTAAAGCTCAGTGTGACGTCCATAAGTTCCCAATTTAATCGCTGGTTTGACATCCAAGCCAAATAGTTCACTGAGGCCTTCGTTCCACATTTGGTCAGCCAATTGCGAGTTGGCTCTGTCAGTGTTGTGGCCTCCATCAAAGTACACATACTCATTCGGATCGAAGCACAGTTCATAAGGTTGTTCTCTTGATCCGCAGCTGCTTCCACGATGAGATCCCACACCACAGCATGCAACATCACCAAACTTGAACCCTTTTTGTGATAGAAAAAAACCCAGTTAAGTTATGTATGAAATGATGAATATTTTAATTAATAAAACAAGCTAGTTAGAGTGTTTATATGCGAGCTGGCCTCACAAACCTCCATCTTACAAGTGAGTCAACATATTTTTTAATTAACATATCATGGGATAATATATTTTTTAGTTAGGTCAATATGTGACTGTGATATCCCATTAAAGAATATCTTTCCACCTAAAAGCTTTAATTTGTAAGAGCAACCTCAGCATTAGTTTTAACTTTTGACAATAACCAATTACCATATGCTGTGGGATTTCTGATCCTGTTGCTAATCTCATTGTAGAAATCAAATATTCTGAATCTAAATCCTGGCCATGGATACAAAGGTGGCCTTGGAAGCAGTAACCTCATAAGCCTCTCAATTAATTAGAGCATCGTTGTGTAGTCTTGCCACTGTCAATTGTAAACCGGCACATCCATCATTAGTGATATTGAAGTTCTGTTTCATCATTGTCATGCAACCTATCGGTGCCACATTTTGGAACATAAATTTCCTTCCTCCTTCATTATATATTTTCTGTGAATAAAAAAAATTAAAAAAGTTAAAAATCTCTTAGAAATCTTGTTAAGCTTAATAAAAATCAAGTGCTTACTGTGACTTCGTCCATGAACTTATCAACCACAGAGTTTACAAATACTTGGTGTTCGGGAATGGTTAAGCTAGGGTTGTTGTTGACATGTGAAAAGTAATCGTTGCCACCCATGGCAATCAAGTAAACAGCGTTTGCAAGTCTCCTATTGGCTTCATCTGTACCCAGTTCCTTCCTCCACCTTGCTGCTAATTCCCTGAACAATTCCACCTGCTTTGTGAAGCTCAACTGAAAAATGAAACGACACACATTAATCAATTATATATGTTACTAGATTAACAATTAAGCTTTTGAGACATATTATTGTATTAATCAAACCAAGTGTTTGATTGCTTAACAAAGCTTCGTTTATGTAAAATAATCCATTTTGTGAGAAATTCTAATGAGGAAAATGGTGTAAATATTTATACCGCATTTGGATTATCGTTGGTAATGCCTGATCCACCGGAAGCAAAATTTGCCCCATAATTAAAATTTGCGTCGGGGTCCAGAATTGCCGGCATGAAAGGTAAGCTCAATTTCTCGGCTGCGGTCAAATGAAATGTAGAAAGTTCAGTAGCAGTTTTGACTCTGGTTGCAAACAGAATGGATACAGACAAGATCATAAAATAATGCCCAATAAGATCCTTACACTTGAGGGGACGTGTAAAAGGTTAAATACTAATTTTGATTATCAAAGACTTCTGTTTTTCATATCCATTATATACTATATTATACAGTCAAATTAACTAAAGTAAATTAAATAAAATTTTCTTACCAATAAAATCAGGGACAACACGGCCATCGGAAAATCTTCCAGTGGGATGACGGAAAAAGGTGGTTCCATATGGTGGGTGGTAGGCAGGAATATAATTATTTGGTGTTATGTGTATATAATTTAATTGTAAATGGGTTGTAGGTATTGTATTATATTCATACATATACACCATATAGAAATATTAAGTGTATGATATTTATTACTTACATTTTAAGTATATAATATTTATTATTATTAAATGATATTATATCATATCAGCTAGCATAACTAATTGTATTAATTTGTTGTATATCTAATATTAATAATTCTAAAATAATAGAAGGTTCAACTGAATTATCGACTCCATTAAACCTAAAGGTCTAGACTGTGGTTGTATTCCTTGGAAATTCCTTAAAAAAAAAAACTAGTTTTCCTCACAATTTTCACGTTCATTTTGTAGCATACATTATTTGGCGCCTTGCACCGTCCAAAAGCACTTCCGCCACCCTAGTATCCATGCAATGAATTGAGTTGGTTTTTGGTTTCAATACCATCAAGCAATCAATTAGATTCATGCACACAAGCTTCAACAGAGAGTTGTAAATTGATAGTTATTTTCACTGCTAGCCTTGTACATGCATGTACATGTGTAATGGTACTAAATGGTCCCAAAACGTTATAATTAGAAATTTACGTTAATGTTTATATTATTGCTTCATGTAGAGTAGTGTGGGGATAAGAAAATAAGTTATCAATTAACATTTATTATTTTCTTCTGCAGGTCCTGTTTATGTAAAATAGCTCGTGTTTATAATGTGTATGTTGTAGAGAGAAGTCAGAAGAGTACTCCTCTTGCCAAAGGAGCCGTAAACAATAATTAATATATCGAATCGAATGCAAAAATAGTAATATCGAAAAAACTTTAAAAAGATACATAATACTTTTCTAAATTTATGTATTGTTTAGCAATCAAAATAGCTTAAATATTATAATTGAATCTCTCCATAAATTTAAGCTTTTATGTTGCAAGTATTTTCTCAATATCGTACAAATTATAAAATGATCTAAAAATATGATCGGATTTAAACGATTTTTTTTTAATATTTACGTACTTAGAGCTGTGTTGTGAGGATTTGGTCTGATGAGCAGTCGAACAAAGAAGCATTGGGTAGACGTCAAAAAAGTTTTTTTCCTGATATTGGGAGTACAAACACTACCAAATAAAGTCGTTGATTTTGCTTTTATATTTTCTTGTTGAATTTTCGCGTCCATTTAGTCTCTTAATCGTCCAAAATTATTATCACTTCAAACGCTAGTACCCTAAATGCGCGTAAATAGCTGCTAGACGTCGGTGGTCAAGCAATTAATTCATTAATTAAAACTAATTAATAACTTCACTTGGTGATGGACTTCATCATTTATACCAGTATATGAAAGAATTATATTTATTTTAATGTTAATTTACTAATAGCTCTCCTAATTATATTCGCTCTTTTCCAGCAAACACTTTCTTAGAGAAAATAAATGAAACAAACTCTCAATTCATATATAATTAATACATAGATTATGAAAGAATACGACAAATAACAGCATATAGGATAAGTCTCAAATTAATAACGTAGCAGAAACTTTGGGAAATATGATTTTATTTAAATTGTTCCTCTTGGCTTGCTCGATTTTGATTGTTTGAAACTTTTCTATGTTATATATAGCTTTTATCCGCAGTTTTAGCTGTGACTTGACCAATTTAATGAAGTAATAAATACGTAAGTCCAGATCCATTATATCAGCTTATCCGCCAACAAATAAAAAGGAAGAGAATCTATACGAGCTTTGATTACTTGGATCTTCTTCTAATGTGTATTTTTCGAAGTTTTGAAGATCTTTTCTAATATAGTCAATTATTTATATATCTTTATTTATTTATTTTATGATATATAATAGTGCAGATGGTTATTTTATTTTATGTATACACAAGATCATGACTTAGCGCCAGGCCGATCATCCGAACTCTGTTGTGACTGCATATTTATTTGCGGTTTAGGGCATATATGATATTTCAAGTAACAGAGAACCTATAAATTTCCAATTTCTTACCACATAAAAGAAGTAATTAATCTTGAACACAAATCAGAATCTGAAAAATGGTTACACGCATATGTATATGTCCACTTTTAAACTTCCATATGCTACAATTTTATTCTATATATATATAGAGAGAGAGAGAGAGTGAGAGTAGCAAATACTTGTTACAACAAGCAGATGGATCATGATCCTCTGTGTTCGATGTATTACATTAATTCAAAACTTTCAGAGATATTCTAATCATTTTACAGTGTATAATCACCCTATGATCCGGCTAAGCGGGCAGTGATTTACATTTTATTTAGGACAAACATCAAGAGACATTAATTTTTTTAATTAAACTTATGAGAAGTTTAAAACTCGGTATGGCGTCCGTAAGGTCCCCATTCAACGGCTGGTTTAACTTCCATCTCAAATAGTTCCATGAGGCCTGCAATCCACATCTGGTCAGCCATTTGCGAGTTGGCTCTGTCAGTGTTGTGACCACCATCAAAGTACACATACTCATTCGGATCGAAGCAGAGTTGATAAGGTTGTGTTATCGACCCGCAACCACTTGCACGATGAGATCCCGAGCCACAGCATGCAACATCACCAACCTTGAACCCTTTTTGTGATAGAACCCAAAAAAAAAAAAAACCAACTTTGGTTAATGTATGAAATGATGAATGTTTAATTGATAAAACAAGCTAGTTAAGAGTGTTCAAAAGTGTGGAGAGTGTTTAAGTTTGTAGGTGCTGACTTATAGTATTAGTATTTTAATCTTTAATAATAACCAATTACCATATCTTGTGGGATCTTTGATCCTGTTGCCAATCTCATTGAAGAAATCAAAGACTCTGAATATAGCTCCTGGCCAATATGATGGAAAGGTAGGTGGCCTTGGAACTCTTAACCCCATAAGCCTCTCAAGTAGAGCATCATTGTGTAGTCTTGCCACAGTTGTTTGTAAACCGGCACATCCATCATTAGTGATGTTGAAATTTTGTTTCATCATTGGCATACAACCTATTGGTGCTACATTTTGGAACATAAATTTCCTTCCTCCTTCGCTATATATTTTCTGTTAATAGAAAAATTAGAAAACATTAAAAAAATCTCTAAATGACCTTGTTATTAAGCTTAAATGAAAGTCAATTAACTAAATACTTACTGAGACCTCCTCGATGAACTTATCAAGCACAGAGTTTACAAAGACTCGGTGCTCGGGCATGGTCAAACCGGGGTTGTTATTGACATATGAAAAGTAATCGTTGCCACCCATGGCAATCAAGTACACAGCGTTTGAAAGTCTCCTATTGGCTTCATCTGCACCGAGTTCCTTCCTCCACTTTGCTGCTAATTCTTTAAACAATTCCACCTGCTTTGAGAAGCTCAACTGAAAAATGAAACAAGACGTTAATCAACTGGCTGCCACATTAAGAAGCCTTTGTGACAACCCAACTGTGTAAAACATGATTGATTTATCAATCAAATCAAGTGTCTGATCACTTAACAAAGCTTCTTTTATGCCAAAATAAGCCATTTTGTGAGGAACTCTAGTGAGGAAAATGGTGTGTATATACCGCATTTGGATTATCGTTGGTAATGCCCGCTCCACCGGAAGCAAAATTTGCCCCATAGTTGAAATTTGCCTCCGGGTCCAGAATTGCTGGCATGAAAGGTAAGTTCAATTTCTCGGCTGCAGTCAAACGAAACGTAGAAGGTTCAGTAGGAGTTTGGACTCCAGTTACAAACAGAAATAGACAAGATCATAAAATGCCCATTAATTCCTCCGAGCAAAGACACATGAGATCCTTACATTTGAGAGGACGTGTAAAAGTTAAATACTAATTTTGATATTAATCATTGTAGCAAAGACTTTTGTTTTTTCATAGCCATTATGTACTATGTTATACGGAAAAACCGTCAAGTAAATATATATATATATATATATATATATATATATATATATATATATATTTTAAAAAAAAGAGTATTACCGATAAAATCAGGAGCAACACGGCCGTCGGAAAATCTTCCGGTGGCATGACGGAAATGGGTGGTTCCATATGGTGGGTGGTAAGCAGGAATATAATTATTTGGTGTTATGTGTATATTATTTCCAGGATCATAGAGTGAATCACCGAAAATGAAGAAGTAGTGGTCAGCAGCATAGCAGCTGAATGGGTGGAGAAAGCTGAGAATAACACACAAACAAATCAACGAGAGTAAATGACTTGAACTTCCCATGTTAGATTGCTTATCTGTATCTTCAATGTTGTGTGCTTTCTTAGGTTCCCTTCACTTGCTATTTATAATGATCCGAGCTTGCTTACCATTATTGGCTAGCAATGGATGTGGACAAATTAATTTTGTTCGACTTCTGAGACGTGGTCCCAGCTACTCTCCATTATTGTCTAGCAATGGACGATATCTCAATTTTAACATTAATTTCATTTTTGTATGTTTATAGAATAAAAACAACCATTTTGTCCCATATAATAAAACACGTTGTTAATTAAGCTACTCTTCAAGCAAATATATATACAAGATAGAAGTTTTGATTTTATGATATCCATTATTACTAATTAGATAATATTGTATTTTATCAAGTATAGCTTAAGGTTAATTTGCATAGATTTATTATATAGCTAATGTTAATAGGTTTAAAAATATAGAAGATTCTACCGAGTTATTGACTCCACTAAACTTAAATATTGAGACTCTGTTGTATTTCTTGGAAATTTCCCAAAAAAAAAAACTAGGTTTCCTCACTATTTTCACATTTATTTTGCAGCATATATACATTATTTGGCGCCATAGAATAGTCAAATGAGTACTTCTGCAATTTCTAGTATCCATGCAATGAATTGAGTTGGCTTTCAATTTCATTACCCATCAAGCAATCAATTCGATTCATGGACTCTAGCTTCAGAGAGAGTGGTAATTAAATAGAGAGCTAATTAATTTGTCACTGTGCAAAGGGTACTAAATGGTCCCAAAACGCTATATTTAGAAATTTACGTTGTTTGAATTGTTGCTTCACTTGTAGATCAGTAATGTGAGGATAAGAAATTAATGTGTTCAACAATTATTGTTTTCTTCTGGTGGTCCTGTTTATGTAATATATCTCGTGTTTATAATGTCTATATATGTTCTAGAATCTAGAGAGAAGAGTGCTTCTCTTGCCAAATAGCCATAAACAATGATTTTTATTCTTAATTTAATGCATCGAATTTGAAGGCAAGAATAGTATTATCAAAAAAAGAAAAAAACTTTAAAAGCGTTCGTTTCATTCTCTCTATTGCCCTTTCTTTTTATTTTCTATTTATTTTATTAATTTTTTGGTGTGTTTTATAATTAAATGAAGGAGAAGTGGGCTGTGGCCTAGTCTAGTTATAAAAATCCAATTTGGGGTAGACTTGTCAATTTCAAATTGGGCTACTTTTGTAAAAGAAAAAAGATCACGGGCTTCGCAATATGCATCTTGAGCCAAGAAGAGGATGAAAAGCGTCAATTTAGAGGTTAAGCATATCAGTTCACCCCCCTATGTACTAGGAAATTAAAAACTTTGGGGAATATCTCATATTGCTTGTTCCTGTTGGCTTTCTCTATTTGGAAGATCGTTTTGAAACTTTTCTGTGTTGTATATAGTTCTTATCACGTGCATTAATTATTAGCTATCATCGTTTGGGTCATGGACCATTGGTTCATCCATTTTTGTCCACATTCAAAATAAGGAAATTATTATTTTTATTATTATTAGTTATTATTAGTTTTTTGTCCTATGAGACGTTTCAGATTCGATGATATTCTTTGAATGCCAAATTGCCGAAAACTCATGGTAATGAACAAAAAAAAGACACCATAAAAATACAACTATTACCAACAAGCTATTTCAAGGACCTCAAAATGTCATTGGGAGAGAAGTATTTTCCAACGGTAAGGTAATGTCGCCGGAAAAATTGTAAAGTTAACTTAAGTATTTTCAAGGGCAAATTTGTTGTGATTGAAAATATCTATGCAAAGGGTTTGCATTTATCTTTGCTCTATTTGAAGTTGCACAAATTTGTGCACGTATAAGTACTTGTAGTGGGCTATTAGGGTTTTGAGTTAAATAGTTTTCATCCAACGTTCTGAACTAGAGTTCAATTTTAAGATCTAATGATTCGTGAGACCGAACCAAGAACAAGGAGATTTGAAGTTGTAACTTTTAACTATGATATGACGTTAAGTAACCACTTGAACCAAAAACTAAACATATTAGGTAAGGACTGAACATTAATAATTGAGTCAAACTAGATCGAAGTCTATAAACTCAAACAAACAACCTATATATAAACTTAAGTCTCTATGTGGAATTGTTTCTTAACAAGAGTATTATTATTGAGTGAATGGTAATGCCATTGATGCATGAGCACAAGATCATTAAGAAATGCTTTTCATAAGCTTTCTAATTAATCTAATAATTAATCACAACAATAGTTTCCTAATTTATAATTATTAGATCAATATGTTGAGTTGGATTTGAAGTTCCGTTTGTTGAATAGAAAGTTAGAGAAGATCAGGGAATTAATTGTTGCAATTAGATCAGAATTAATTTATTCACATTAATTATTTACATACATGTATATTATTATAAGCTGAAGTGACATGATAATTGATTTTAACGTGAAAAGGTGAATCTTACCTAGCTGAGTTGCTCCTAACTTTCTATATATAACTTTTTCCACGTTTTACTTTTTTGTTCTTAGCGGTTTAATAGTAATCCATCATCTAGTTTTCTATTATACCCTAGCCAACATGATTAAACAGAATCTCATAATGTCTTCATGCATGCAAACGCTTTTTATGAGGTTTGATGCGCGTTTTCGAGTAATCTTTTCTCTCGACTTACACAATATTTGCTTCGTGAATAATATAATTAATTAGATTGTGTTCACGAATGTCATCATATCACTTCTGAACCCGACGTGCTTATATTTATAGATGGTCATAATTCATATATACCTCAAATATCTCATATAAAATGAATTGGTTTAATATAAAAAGAGTTTGAATGAAAGATATGATAAAGAGGAATCAAATCCCTCAATGGATCAAATCCTCCAACGGTGGACCTAGGATTTTGTTGAAGAGGGGGCACTATACATATCTTCATATTTATAATTTATTTAGAAAACTTTGATTATATGAGGTTAAAAAAAAACACTTAAGGAATATAATCAACCTTATTCTTTAAAAAAGTTTCTTAAATATAATTTTTTAATAATATTTCCTATCAACAGAACTTTGATGTAAGTATACTGAATCAGACAGCAAATCAGTAGACATCGAATCAAATTGTGGCAAATTTTTGTATAAGTTTTGCTGTATTCATCAGAACAGGAAACAAGAAGAAATCAAGTATTCAGCTCTTGACATGAGCAAATTATTGTCACAATATATGCTGTATAATTTGAGTCTCTCTATAAATTTAAGCTTTAATGTTAAGTAATTTCTCAATACAGAATACATTATAAAATGATCTAATAATATGTTCGAACTTAAAATGATTTTTTTAATTTTTTTTATATATTTAGAAGTACGTTATCAATATTATGACAATTAATCGTGCCTTAAATGAACGTACGTACCAGCTAGAAGTCGGTAGTTATGCAATTAATTCATCAATTAAAAAAAATAATTTCACTTGGTGATAGACTTCATCATTTAAGAATTATATGTTAGTTTTAATTTACTAATTAATTGTCGTAATATTCTATGAACTCTTTCCCCGGCCGGAAACATTTCTGAGAGAAATGAAATGAAAAAAAATTCTAACTTCATATATAATTAATACATAGATTACGAAAGGATATGACAAATAAGAACATAAAGGATAACTCTCAAATATCTTATTTTAATTGTTATTCCACTTAGCTTGCTCGATCTTGATTGTTCGAAACTTTTCTATGTTTCTATCACATGCATTTTTTAGCTGTGATTTGACCATTTTAACGATGAATTATAAATCAGAGCCAAGTAATAACATGTCTTGAGCCAAGTAAAGATGGAAAAAGTAAGTTAACAGGTAATTATATCAGCTCAAAAGTAAGAGGAACATGCCAAATGAGATATTCCTCAAAAGTTTGTGACATTAAATTATGAGATGCTCCGCAAAGTTTGTCTTATATATATAATATATTATTCGAGAGTTATCCTATATCTGTTCTTATCTGTTATATTTTTTCTTAATCTATGTATTGATTATGCATGAAGTTAGGGTTTGCTCGATTTAATTTTTTTTAGAAAGTGCTCGCGGGAAAAGAGAGTTTAGAGAATCATGAAAGCTAATTTAAGTAAATTAACATTAACATATAATTCTTACCCCATGCCGATATATTTAGAGCACGACGGTTTGCAGAGATAATTATTTCGGAAGATTGAATGATAGAGAGCGGATGGAACAATGGAGACAGAATGGAATCATTGAAGATCATGTGTAGATAGTGTTGGGTCCATCTTATGTGGGCTGTCCGCCTAGCAAAATAAATGAAATTGAAAGCCCATGAAAATAAAACAAAAGAAAAGCAAATGCACAATAGGATAAAAGCTACTTTACTGAAAAGAAAAGAGAAAGGGGCATGAAATTGAAATTGAAAAAAAAAGAGAGAGCGAGCCATGGGATAAGGAGGCAAGGCAATGAGCATAGTTGGAGGGAGTATATGGGGTTTTGAGGCTTTTTCTTAAAGATCAAATGGCCAAACTTGATCGTTTTTGGCTCAAATTACATGTGGTGAATCCTTGAAACAAGCTCTACACATCTAATGGTTTGATTTTTTGATTTATCATCTTTATAAGGTTCTCTTAAAATACCTATTTGGTTGAGACTTAAACCTCTTTTTGTTGCTTTTTGTTGATCTCCATCATAGTTGATGGTGTTTATGATATTCCAAGTGTTTATGATATTCCAACATATGTAATCTTAATGAATTATTATACCTTTTGTGAGCCTCTACCTTTATATGTAATTTGAGTCTCTCTATAAATTTAAGCTTTAATGTTAAGTAATTTCTCAATACAGTATACATTATAAAATGATCTAATAATATGTTCGAACTTAAAATGAACTTAAAATATATATATTTTTTTTTAATTCTACGTATTTAGAAGTATGTTATTAGGATTTGGTCCGACACTTAAACCACAAGTAAGTGTGGGCAGACATCGAATAAGTTTTTTTTGTTATAAAAAATACGAATAATACCAAACTAGATTATTGATTTTTCTTTTATATCAATCCATGTTGTGCTTTTCTTGTTGAATTTTCACCTCCATTTTGTCTCTACTTCATACATTCAATTAAAACTTAGGAATATTTATATTCATAAGTTTTTGGAGATCTTTTAGAATATCGGAGATTATTTATATATTTATCTATTTATGATGTCTAATAGTTGCTTATCAATATATAATTTCACATAGATATTTATACGTAATAACGTAGCAGTGGCATGCCCCTCATCCTAACTCCGTTTTGTTTCTACATGCCCAATTTTAAACTCCCATATACTACAATTTTTTTCTTTTAATTAATTAATTATATATATATATAGTAGCAAACACACGTTACAACAAGTAGGGGTGCTCAAAGTTATCCAACCAGACCCGACCCCACCTGATCGGGTTGGTCTAGTTAGAGACGGGTTAATATAATAAAAAACCCAAAATCAGGTTTTAAAATTCGGGTTTTGTGCAATCGGGTTTGGGATCGGGTTTAATTCATGTAACCCGACATAACCCGACACTAGCTAATCGACACTCGACAATTACATGTCGAGTCGTGTCGAATTCACAACCGATACTCGATATCAGTCTATTTTCGAAGACATCGAGTGTCGGATGCATCATCTGACACTCGACACTAGCCACTCGACACTCGACACTTACATGTCGAGTCATCTCGGATTCACATCCGACACTCGATATCAGTCTATTTTTTATGACATCGAGTGTCGAATGCATCATCTGACACTCGACACTATCTATTCGACACTCGACACTTACATGTTGAGTCGTGTCGGATATATGGTTTTCCGACACTCGACATGTCGGATGAAAGCTAGTGTCGAGTATCGGATGCATCATCTGACACTCGATGTCTTCGAAAATAGACTGATATCGAGTGTCGGTTGTGAATCCAACACGAATCGACATGTAAGTGTTGAGTGTCGAGTGGATAGTGTCGAGTGTCGAATAATGCATCTGACACTTGATGTCTTCGAAAATAGATTGATATCAAGTGTCGGTTGTGAATCCGACACGACTCAACATGTAATTGTTGAGTGTTGAGTGGACCCGACCAACCCGACCATTTGGGTTATATCTCGGGTTACATGCTTCAGAAACCCGATTACGGGTATAAAATGTCTAACCCTATCATGTATCGGGTCTTGTCGGGTTGGGCAAAACCCGACCCGACCCGTGTGCACCCTAACAACGAGTGGATCGAGACAGCTGATTTATTAGTATAATCACCGCCCTATGATCTGCCTAATCAGCAGTGATATACATTTTATTTACAACAAACATCTAGAAACAATAAATTTTTTTAATTAAACTTATGATAAGTTTAAAGCTCAGTAACGTCCATAATTCCCCATTCAATGGCTGGATTGACTTCAATGTCAACTAGTTCCTTGAAACAAGCTTTATTCCACATCAGGTCAGCCATTTGCGAGCTGAGCCTGTTGGTGTTGTGACCACCATCAAAAAACACATACTCCTTGGGATCAAAGCATAGTTGATAAGGATCTTTTGTTTATCCGCACTCATTTGCACAATGAGATCCTAAGCCACAGTATGCAACATCACCAACCTTGAACCCTTTTTATGATAGGAACCAAAAAAAAAAAACACACACACACAGAGATAGTTAAGTTATGTATGAAATGATCATGAATTTCTTAATTAATAAAATAAGCTGGTTAGAGTGTTTACACGTGAGTTGGCCTCACAAAACTCTATTTTAAAAGTGGGGAAATATTTTTTAATTAACACCGGATATATATATTTTTTTACTAAATCAATAAACTCTAATACTACATTTGAAGAATATTATTTTACCTAAAAACTTAAGTTTGTAGGTTCAGATTTAGCATTAGTATTTTAACCTTTAATAATAAAAATTACCTTATCCATAATTTGGAGTAAAAGGATTTGAACTTTTGCATGCCGGTACCAAAAACCGATGCCCTACCTGTAACGACCGGTCCCCCGCCCGGGCATACTGCAACACCGGGATCTTACGATTGTCCTCGATCGCACAACAGTCACGTATTGTCTGCTGTAGGTCCCACAGGTCCCGCACGGCTTTGTCCTCTGGTACTACCCTATCTTGGGTAACGGGGGGGTCATGCCACACCCTCTTTTACCCTCAAGGGATTATTCCCAGAAGCGCGTCCCCCAGCTCTTGAACCCAAGACCTCAAAGGTCTTTGGCTTTCAAACCGAGTACCATTCGGGCAAGTGCGGGACCTGTGAGACCCACAGCGGACAATACGTGACTGTTGTGTGATCGATGACAGCCGTAAGGTCCCGGTGCTGCAGTTCGCCTGGGCGGGGGACCGGTCGTTACACTACCACTTGGCTATATATAGTCCGTACAGCCAAAAGGTTCATCTCAATGCATTGCCCCCTTCTTCTTCCTCCAGAACGAGGTTAAGCCCCCCAACCCATTGCTACTATCTTGTGGGATCTCTGGCCCTTTTGCCAAGTTCATGGAAGATACCAAGGACTCTGAAAAAAAAAAATCCTGGCCAATATGATGGAAAACTAGGTGGCCTTGGAGCCTGTTACCTCAAAAGCCTCGCAACTAGAGCGTCGTTGTGTAGCCTTACGACTGTTGAATGTGTGCCGCCACATGCATTATTATTGATGTTGAAATATTGTTTGAAGTATGGCATGCAACCTATTGGTGCCACATTTTGAAACATAAATTTCCTTCCTCCTTCACTATATATTTTCTGTGCATAGAACAAGAAAACGTGAAGTAAGAAATCATTGTTATTAAGCGTCAAGATATATCAGCATAGGGTAAGAAATATATGTTAATGTTAATTTACTCAAATTAACTTTAATGATTCTCTAAACTCTATTTTCCCACAAACTCTTTCTAAAAGAAATTAAATGAAACAAACCCTAACTTCATGCATAATTAATACATAGATTAAGAAAGAATATGACAGATAAGAACATGTTAAGAAATCAACCCCATCCCATTCATGGTCCAAGTCCAATTTACATTAAAGTCCATTGCAATGCTTCAGTCCAAGATTTTTGTGATGTGTATTAAATATTTATTTATATTGTGTGAGTTTGACTCGTGTAAGTATTAAATGTTTATTTATGTTGTGTGAGTTAAACTTGTGTGGTGTAGGTTTAGTTTGCTTTTGTGTGGCTATGGTTACTTCTTGTAAACTATGAATAGTTCTCTTATGTTTGAGTTTTATGTATCCAAGCATCTAAGAATTATAAGGATCCTAGAATCAAAGAAAAATTAGTTCTTCTTTTTGAGTGTTTATTTTTGGTGTTTTTCTTCTTCAAATTGAGAGAAGTGTTGTAGTGAGATTTGGTGTGATTATAATACAAACGATTTAATTTGTTTATTCAGTTACTCCGAAAATTAGAGTTTTGTACTCTAGTTTGTTCAACATATATAGGGCAACTCTCTTATAAAATATTATATATAAAACAAACTTTGGGAAGCATCTCATTATATAATGTTACAAACTTTGGGGAATATCTCATTTGGCTTGTTCCTCTTAGCTTTCTCGATTTTGATCGTTTTGAAACTTTTCTATGTTACATATGGTTCTCATCACGCGCATTAATTATATGGCTATCATTATTTGGGTCGAGCTATTATTATAAGCTTAAGTTTTTGGTTTATAAATCGGTTTCTTAGAGCCAAAGTGATGATCAAACGGTTGCATATTCAAATTATCCTACTATCATTTTTTTTTTTAAATTATGTTTGATCTATTGTAAAACCTAACAAAATATAAAAGGCTTTTACGCAAAAGGAGCATATAAAAACCTAAAATTAATGTTGGATCACACAATCTATTAACTTAAGCGTTTATGTGGAATGGTTTCTTAACAAGAATATTTTTATCGGGTGAATGTTAATGCCGTCGAAACGAAATGTTTTGCTTTCTAATTAATCACAATAATAATTTCCTAATTTATAAAATTCTTAGATCAATATGTTGAGTTGGATTTGAGTACCGTTTCGTTTGAATAGGAAGTTAGAGAAAATCAGGGAATTACTTGTTCGAAGAACAGAATTTCAGATCATAATTAATTTATTCACATTATTAGCATACCTATATATTATTATATGCTGAAGTGACATGATAATTGACTTTAACGTAAAAAAGTAAATCATACATTGCTGAGTTGCTCCTAACTTTCTATATAACTTTTTGCACGTTTTTGTTGGCCTTTTAATAGTAATCCATCATCTAGTTTTCTATTATACACTAATTAACATTATTAAACAGAATCTCATTATGTCTTCATGCTTGCACGCATGCTTTTAAGAGATTTGATGATCTTTTTCAAATAATCTATTCTCTCGACTCATCCAATATTTGCTTACTTCATGAATAATATTAATTAGATTGTGTTCTTAGGTATCACAGATCATATCACATCTTAACTCAATATAGAGGTACGTATATTTCTAAATTATTTTTCGTAATTTATCAAACTCTTTATATATCTAAAGTATCTTGTATAAAATGAATGAATATATAGAAAGCGTTCAAGTGAAAGATACTATAAAGAGGAATAAAATCCCCAAACTTAAAACGTGCGTTAACATCAATCAATTAATTACCTTTAGGAGTAGTCAAATATTAGATTTGCTTTTGCATGCCTTTTCCAAAAGCAAATGATGATATGTCCTTTGTTCACAGTCAAACTTCAACGCCTCCCACGGGCCCTGGTTTTGGACCTCTTAATTTTCTCTATTTTTTTATTTTAACTAAATTTTAATTGATTTTTTCGGTTAATCACGAAACTTTAACTTTTTTTTAATACACTGTTTTTGAGACATTATATACAACTTTTATGGGTACTTTAGAAGATCAAATAAATATAGAAGAAGTTGTTGAATTGTCAAGTATTTTCATTGGCCTTCTTTTTTTTAAACAAATCATTTTTTTAGTCTTCAAACGTGCAGAATTCACTACAACAATGCTGGAGCCCAAGCCCAAGTCCAAGCCTGAGCGTGTAGTTTTGGGCCCAGTCCAGGGAGGATAATGGCACAGAAGTAGATAAAGCTTTTAAAAAAGGCAAAAATAAAAAAGTATTTCTTTTCTCTCCATTGTGCCGTTGGATGCCTCCCAGTCCCAGTCACTAGTGTTTATATTTGTGCCAGCAGAGACGAAGACGATACGAAACGAGACGGGGAAAAAAAAAAAAAGGAAACGCGAGAGACAAACAAGACCAAAACTGCAAGCAAAACCCTAGCAATCTATGAGAATGTCAGCAACTGGAGCCGCTTCCGGTTGCTCAAAGCCGATAGAAAAGTACGCACGTTAACGTTGAGATGCATTTTGATGTGAAATGATATGATCTTCGAGTTCTTTTTCCATATTCTCATATTCTGCTCTTGATCGACTTGTTTTTTCGTGTTTCTGCGTTTGATTTGGTTTCTCTGTAATTTGATTGAAGAAACTTACATTTCTTTGTAATCTAAGCAAGTAAAACAGTTGCGGCTGTGTCTGGTCAAAATCGGGTTGACTTTGTGAAGTTTAGCCAGTTGAGCTTCGGATTTGCTAGGTTTATAATATTATTGCGGCTTTGTAGATTAATGTGCTTTGTTAAGCGTTTTTGGAAGGAAAAACGTTGAATTTTGGAAGTAAATTAGGGTAGATTAATGGCTTGTTATATGTGAGTGTTATGTATTTTTAGTTATTTTTTCCACATTGGCTATTGCTTAGGATTTCCTGTAGACTTAGCATTAGGAAAATATGTTTATGATTTTAAATTTATAATTCTTTTTTTTTTGTTTTATTTTTAATTTTTCACTTTGTGATTTGCAGTGTGCCTTGGAATTTTCAAGGAGAGGATTATTGCGTCCAAAAAGATTCAGATTTTGGTGAGTTTACTCCACTCTATTCTCGGTTTACTTGAAGCTGAGTGTGTCAATTGAAATAGTGATTCAATAAACGAAGGAATGAAGGATAAGAAAGAGAGGAATGGTGTTTGAGCGGGCGTGTTTTTTTTTTTTTTCACCAGACATGTCAAGTGGCCAATGGAATGAAGTGACTTTGAACAAGGAAGATCTTTCGTTTATGCTTGATGATGAAACTACCCCTCTCAAGGCATGTGGGGATTTGGCTTACCATGCTACCCATTATGGTATGGAATTGCTCCCAAGCATTCTTTGACGTCAGTTATTTTTGCTATCGTTGAAAGACAAAGTTGTTGGAAAATGTTTATTTAATTTGAGAAGTGGTTTTCAGGTAATATGGATAAGGAATCAATAGAATGTAGGGACAGTTCTTCACAAGTAAAGAGGCGACGGATGCTACAGTTTGACAATGAAGTAGTAGATTCTTCCTTATGTAGTGATGAGATGCCTTCTGCATTTCTAAAATCAAATGTGAGTGCCAATCAACTCTTTTCTCTGTGATACTTATATCAAAATCATTTCTCGTTTGCCATATAGTTATTTTGATAATTTGATATGGATTAATTGTGATAGCTAGAACTTAAATTACGAAGGATATAGACATTTGTGAATTTTAAGAATTTTTCTAAAGCAAGTTTTACATTGCTAACCGTTATAAATGAGAACACTTCTCAAGTTCATTGTATAATGTGCTTCAACCTTCAATTCATTTGGCTTAGATATGTTAAAATAGTGTTTAGGTTGCGAAGCTTTAACATAAAACAACCACAGGATAGAATTTACGTTTTTAACTTGCTTAGCTCTGTGAGTTAAACTGCTGGACATATTACTTTTTATTCATTGGCCTTTTGCAGATTTTATTTTATTCATTATGATGGCCCAAGTGAAATTTTTGGGCTCTGCCTCAAGTCCCACATCAATGAATCCTTGGAACACTGTAGCTGTGTCCTTATTTATGCTATCAAACTTTCCTATATTTATTTTCTTCATCCTATGTGTAGGAGACCGCAAATTCAGTTGAAGAGATTTTACCTGACGCATCACAATGGATTTCTGGGTTTTCAGGTTTTGTCTTGCAGTATCTTTTTCAATAAACTCAAATGTTTGCTTTGCGTTTTCTAACTCCAATGTCATATTTGTCAGAAGATGTGTCTGCCTCCGGTTATGAGGACCTAGATAAGTCATTTGATGGATGGTTTGCGCAATGCTTTAATGATGCTGAGATGAATTTTAGCCCTGATGATATGTATGCTTCTTCACTATAGCTTTTTGGTTTAATAGCCCTTCAACTATAATCTGATTGCTTTGTCATGTGAGACTCAGGAGCTTCTCTGGGGCATCTGACATACAAATAGATATTTCAGGTAAATGAAATTGGTATTTTCATTTAATATGTATTATAATTCTCCCCCTTCGCCCACCCACCCAACCGCACTTTTTTTTTCTCCCTTCCTATTTTGTCTCTTCTTGTTTTTACAAAAGTGGTTCACCATTGTAGATTTGAGCAATACGCCAGCTACAAATAATGCTAATGTGGTTCAACAGCATGTAACTCGAACTCCTCGAAATGTTGTATTCAAAGGTATTTCCCTATTTTCTTTGTTGTTTGTTTCATCACAAAATCCTCTGTTTCTTCTCTCCTACACAAAAGTATGCTATAGTTACTCAATAATTGGCTTATTAAGGGAATAATTGTGGGCCAACAAACAATGAGACATGAGGGGCAAAGATTTAGTGATTTAATTTTGTTATTGTTTATATTTGTTATTTTTATCATCGCCATTAATTCAGTCTTTTATGCCTGGGATGACTAAAGATTCTTATTATAAGCATACCAACATGAATGCTATGTCTCACTCCCATTCTGCTAACTTTAGGTAGAAAGTCTTTCATACGGACCCCTACCAAATTAGCTTCTTCAGTAGCATATCCGTTTGCCTTCATAAAACCTTGTGGATTCCATGGAGATGTTACTTTGAAGGACATAAACCAGCGGATCCACACTCCACCTTCAAAATCAAAGCAAAATATTGAAGATCCCTCTGCTTACCCAACTTCAGCTTTTTCTGGGAAGCCTGTTGTTGGTAAAACGAAAATTCGCACTGAAGGAGGAAAAGGAAGCATCACAATTATGAGAACTAAAGGCTGAGTAGATAAACTGTTCCTTCAAAATTCCCTTTTTCTGGCCTTTCATCTTGCCCCATAATGTTCTGGGTTGAGGGGTATCTGTAATATTATTCCAGGGCTGTCGAGCATAGAAATCGATTTTTAATTCTTTAAAAGCTTTTCATGGACTCATAAATCACGTCAAAGTGTTTGTGTTTCCATGTTGTAATTTAGATTGTCAACTGTCAAGTAGTCCTTGTTCATGGGACCTTGATTTTTAGACTTTTAATCTAAGAATTATGTCTATTCGATCTGCCTATTTTCTTTGGCTTCGGAAAGATTCTCATGAATGCTTCCATCTACAGCTTCTGTTAAGAAGCAAAGCTTTCGTATTGGAACTATGTATTAAAAATTTCAATTATATATTTTATGCTCTTTATTATCTAAATTCTTCAAGCTTCATGCAGTATAATTTGTCAATATGTTAGTTTAGTCTATTGTTAAATTTGTTATGACTTATGAGTCTCACATTTGATTTTGTTATATTTATGTTTAATGTTTTTAATCTTTATCATCTTCAATACCCATATCCAAATTTCGAATGGATTGCATATGCCAATGAACCAAAAATCATGGAGTTGTTCCCAATAAGTGACGATCATAAACTTCATGTTTTGGTTGGGTGCCTGGAATTTGATGCGCTCTCGCTCTTGTTGTTGGACCATAAACTCCATATAATAATATATTATTTGTCTGACACTCGTATGTAAATAAAACATGTAGATTAGTATAACATATAATTATTAAAATATCAATAAAATTAGTACATAGATATAAATTATATTATAATAAATGAAAGAAACTTTCAGCGTTTGTTTCTATAAATTCATTGGATGCAAAACGTTCTCAGACCATATCCAGACGGGCGAGGCCCAGAGTATCATGCCCGCAAACCGAAAAATGAGACAAATCTAGGCCTAGGGTGTGGCCCAATTATCTCCATTGCACAGATAAATATAACTGGATGCAGCCCACTCTGGGATCACGCAAACCTGCAGGCTACAGCCCGAGACTATTCATAGGCCCAGTGGAGAAACCCAATATGTCCTTTCCTTAAGCTTAATCCATATGTATTTTCAGAGATATGGAAGATTTTCAAGTTCTCAACATAAATGAACGTTTGTTTGTTTGTTTCTTTCTTTCTTTTTTTTTCCAATTAGTTTTCTCCATTAAATCATGTTTTTGCTTTCTCCAACAAATCACAATGTCATATCAATCAATTATTATTGAAACTTATCAATAATCAAAACCGACTATGATGGTGTTGTTGCTCGTTCAACACTTATAATACTATCAAACAGTAATGTAACAGAAATCTTTTATAATTGAGTGCAGAAATATGGTAGATCCTTGAAAAAATCTATATAAAAGACAAACTGACAAAGCAAAACTTCTTCCTCAAATGTAGATTTATACTGTTAGTAATCAAGGATAAGCAGCACAAATTCTAAGCAACAAAGACTACTGCCTAATTCTATCTTCTCCATATAAGTTAGAACTCAATATAAATCATGCTACATTGCCATGATATTGAAACAAATTAGGGTGGCCGGTGGCCTGGCACCCTTCAATGCACATTCTCCAAAAAGATGATCATTTTGTCACCATCAAATCTGCCCAGAATATACAAGACTACAGAGTCATTTATTGCATTCAATCACCTGTAGTTGATGAAATCACTGCTAGAGTTAGAGGGCAAAGCATGCATGAAAATGAACTTTGAAAGACAAAATCTTTTGCTTTCATTTCGGCAAAATCTGATCATAATTTAAACATTCAAATTCAAGTTTTAGGTGTCGGACCACACCTAACTCAATAATGTATAACTTAACATGTTTGAACCATCTCGATCCAAGTGGCCGCCTTAAGCTTCTAGCATGTTTCACCACATTTTTGGCTTTATATATATTTGCCTTTGATCATGGGACCAGCCAAAAAGGCTTCAATTTATGTGCTGGAATTGATGAGTTGCTTTCACATACATAATTATATACATACATGCAATTATACGGGTCCATCTAGTTTCTTCATTACTTGACTAGAGAGCGATTCTTATTCTTATTAAGACTACTCGTTAATAATTTTTTGAAGGATTTGATCATTTAGCTTCCAAAGAGAGGCCTAAACAACGTCAAATTGTCAATAATATATGAAGTTTTGGCTAATAATTTCATATAAACAATGCCCATATACATATAAATTTGAAGCCTATCATGAAGACAGATCAATTGATTGGCCCTTGAAGGCTAACAAAAACACTTTAGAATGAGCTAAAATGATAACGACCAAGTATACATGAAACTATGAATTTGAGCTCTCAATGGGTGTGTGGACCACGGAAATGAAATAATGCTAACCTAAGGTGGCTAGCTAGCAAGCTACCAACTCTACTTTAATCACAAGGTGGCTAAAGGCTAGCTAGCTAAAGCTAGCCATGGTGGGGCACAACCAAGAACCGCCTTAGCTAGCCCTTCTAGCCACCGCAAAACAATATCACTTTCAAGTAATTAGTATATGCTACGCTTTTCCCACTAGGGTTTTCTCACGTCAACAGTACTAGTAGTAGTAGTAGTCATGAAAACTTGTGATAACAAAAAATCCTCCATGGCCGGAGGAGACGCAGTTTATCTATGTATTTAAACGTTTAAACAAGTCAATGGTTACCAGTCATTTTCGGCACAATCACTATCTAATTTTCTGCCTGCATTAACTGGTTAGTAGATGATATAATAGACTATCTACTCCTCTCCTGCATGCACGCGTAGGGGGTCACTGAATACAATGGGGACGATTTATAGCTCTTCAACAGTCACTTTCTCTATAATTGTTGCAGCCAAAGCTAATGGCAGATCAGAGCAGGCTTTATCATCACATGAAAATTCCAGTATTATTCATTGAATGCATATCATTGTTTGACTGATAATCCCAAGGTATAGAAAAGACACACTAACATCGCTTGTTCAGTTTGTTCTGTTCTCTAGTCATTTTATGATACTAATAAGATAACAAAAGGTTGATATAATTAAATGATTTTTTTTTTTTTTTTGCGTGTGTTCAATTAATATTCTTGAAGGCTTATATAATAAGACAAAAGAGAAGATGTAATATACAAAAACACATATGAGCTAGCTATAGTTCTAACCAAAATTTACCTTGATGCTTTCCCGTTCTTGGAAGCTTTGGTCTTTGCTTTTGTTTATTCAAAAGATGCAAAGGGATCAACGTCGAACCTTGAAAGTGTAGGTGGATGAGTTTAAAAAGGCCAGAAAAATTAGTTCAAATTTTTTATTAATTAATTAATGAACATTCTTAGTGGGAAAAGTCTGTTTAATATTTTTGTTAATCTAGGCAATGATTATCCTTTGATGGTAGCTTCAAGCTACCTAGATAGTCTTAATCAAACACATTAATTTATACATACAATGAGAAATAGAAACGTGGTGTGAAAAGTATTTGGAGTACTATCAAATGGAATAAAGTGTCCTTAGGAGTCTACATGATCGATCGAAATTAATTCTTTTGTTCAATTATAAAAATGTTAATTTTATGGAAAAGTTTAATAATAGTAATAGTAACTCATCATTAGACAAACATCGAATCTTCGAGTACGCAGAAGACATTACTTTTATTTATTTCGATAAATTGTTTTTTTTTTTCAAAAAAAAAAAAAAAGACATCAGAAATGTTGTATGTATCAAGCTTAGGAAAATCGTGAAATGTTATAGTCCTACAGAGCCTGCAATCGTTAATTATGGACAATAGGTTTAATTTGGATTCTAAATAAAGTAATATTTCATGCATTAATTATTTGGAATATGCCTACACATTATACCTCTAATTAAACAAAAGGGTTGTAAAGAGTTCATCGTTGTATGCTTGAGAATTTCTATCACAACTACCTTTCGAGGAATTCACAGTTCCCATCACATCAGAACAAGATTTAAGAATCAAAAATAGAGCTGTTGATCGACTTTGTTCCTTTCTTCAAATAAAAAGAAGAGAAAGCCTTGTTTGCCTGCTAGAATATTGCAAGATTCCCACACTCCAAAACTAGCTTTCTTTGCGCAACACATGGCTAGCTCTATAGCTAGAAAAATTTTGAAACAACCGATGATATATCTCAAGTACCAATCTACTGAATCATGTCATTCCAATTTAATCCATCAATTAAAGCTACAGATTCGGTTCTCAATCGAAAATCGACCCAATTTGCATGTTCTTGATATATATTCACCATTTAGCAGCTGCTGAATCATTTTGATAAATATGAGAAAGCTCTCCCTTCGATTAGCATATGCATGGTATAAATGCATGTAAAGATCAATCGTTTCGAGAACATCTAATACTCTAACATAACTTTTATTGCAAAAGATCATTTGAACTCATATGCATGCTCTTTGGGTGAAGAAAGCTAAAGCTGGGTAAAGGAAGGAGGAAAGGATAGTTCACACTAGGCACATCTATGACTTCATATCAATATGTCATCTTTATGTGCATGGATAGACAATGAAGTTGAGATCAAATTATGTCATAGATTTGTTCTTTCTGTCTCCATCTCTCTCTCTCTTTATTTTTATAACAAAAGAAAGGGCTAGCTCCTTCAACTGTTAAACCAAGTTTCACAATGTAATCGTCTTGGGATCAACAAAATTCTCCCTACTTAGCTTTCTCTTTTAATTTCACTCTCTCACAAAACACACAACCTTCTTTTCCTTTCCTTTCTTTTCCTTTCTTTTCTTTTCTTTTCTTTTACTAAAGCTGCCGTTTATGTCGTCCCCTCCTCTCCTCCTCTCCCTCTCACAACATTTCATTTTTTCCACTAATACCCATCTCAAAAAATGACCCCAATGAAATTTCCTTGGGCAAATGGGTAATGAACTCAAAGTAAAGTGATGATACACCCACACGTGTGTGGCATCATACGTGTCAAGGGATGAGTGGTGCTGATTCATGCTAGGCAGTAGGGGGGCAAAACTAATCAAATAGAGTGGGGCCCAGCCAGAGGTATATGATTATGATTTTCATGCTTTGTGATTTGATCAGCGGATCATACGGGGATCCGTGAAGGAAGAGGCACACGTGTGCATGCGCGACAGGTATGGGACATGAAGGCCTGGCCATCACGTGCGGACCAAAAGTTACTGTGGCCTGGCTTCCAATTTGGTTTAGTACTTATCGGTACCACTTCCTGTGGCATGCTTTGATGCTAGACCCATTTTGTAGGACCACTTTGAACTGCCCTGCCTGCGCCTCTCTTTTTTCACCATCATCTTATGTCAACGGTCGAGTAGTGTTCTTTAATCCACAGAAAATCGATAAATTTTGAAGCTAAATTTATAAATACAAATGTTGAAAATTGTTTAACGTCACTCGAGGATATGTATCATCAAATTGGGAACTTTAAGTTTGATCTTATATGAAATTTATATGATTTTGGTGCCTGACCTAAATTCTATCAACCGGATTGGATATCCTCTTTATAAACCTTCAACACGCTCATTAACTATCAAATTTAATTAGTTCATTATGAGATTGAATAGATTTATAACATTATTAGACTGATAATTAATAGCGTTAAAGGTCGTTGTGAGGAAACATCTTTGTTATTTAACCAAAGGATAAGACAATAATGCATTATTTATCTATAATAAAATGAATTATTTGAGCCAAAAGTGGCTAAAAGTTCCAAGTAGGAAGAAACAAATTCTCATTGACAACTTAGAATTTGTCCATTAATTAACCACCAAAATTATTGAAGTGAAGAGCTAGATTACAAGCCATAAAAGAGATTAAGAAACATTTAAAGATAGACATATCAAATTTGAGGTTCAAATCTGTCATCCCTTGGGGACAATGAATTCTAATTCATAAATAGTTCCATTTACATGACCCGGCATGCACCCTTTTGAATGGACAGATATAAAGATGGTCGAGCCAATGATCAAGTCATTTGTGGTTTACACGCAAACCCTAATCCAAATTTGTCCCTTGCAATGCAATAGCCACATAACCAAGCGGCTCGCATTCATGTCATAATATATATGCTATGCATGCCACAGGCCGCTGCATGGTTGGTGAGTGACATCCATAGCCAAGCCCTGCCCCCATATGTGTACTATATATAAGATGATAGCAGCAATTAATCTGTTTTCATTAGCAACATTAATTGTCTTTATTAGCAACACTTTAACAAAATGGGTCATGCCCATCAAAAGCTAACAACACTAATTGATCATGCTTAGACATATTTTCGATCAATACTATTCATGAAAGTACTTCTAAATCATCAAAACTATATTATATTCTTAGTCATTGTATTGTAGTAATATTTAGTCAAAAATGATTTTCTTCGGACAAAAAAACAATATTTTGGGTGCTTTTTATAAGACATCAACAAATTTTATGAATTGGTTCATGTGGTTTTAGATTATGAAAAACGATATCTACAAATAGTGGCTTTCATCATTGAAACAAGCTTTGTTCATCTAAACTCTTATGATATATTTATTGCTAATCTAAGTTCTAATGTGATAACGAAGGATAAATTAGATTCAAGTAGAAAATTGAAGTTGTTATGAAAAGAACGATTACAGCCATGATTAGGGTTATGTTGAAGAAAAGTATTGTCAACGCATGGATATGGGTTGGTGGTCTTTCATGCACGCCCACTATACCCATTAAATCTCATGATTGTTGTCAACTTCCCCACTTCACCAACCCTATGGAAATGGCTTTTTTTCTGTGTGGAAAAATTAAGATTTGTTTTTAATCGAAGCTGATCGTTAATCTTAATTAAGTTATTGTTAAATTAAGTGATTATGCACAGCTAGCTATTAGGTCAAAAGTATAATATTTTTCAAGCCAGTGGTGGTGCAGTTGCATGGCAATACTTTCACAAGGTCACTTGATCTTGATGTTTAATATTAACGCAACACTAAAGGTGACTCATAGTACTAATTTTCAATTCTTATAGGCAATTTAGAGCCTACAATACTTTTGACTTTAGCGTAGGCTTTTCTTTTCCTACAGCCGAAGTTAAGTCTAGAATTTTGGCTTAAAATATACAAGTTAATTATAAATTAATTATGTTATGATAACTTAATTAGTATATCGCACTGTTATGATTTCGTGGTCCTCCCAAGTCTATCTCGACAATCTTCCTCCTCCTATTATTTATTATTAAACATATTTATTAGTGCCGCCACTGTCCATCGACGATAAGATTAAGAACGGTTGAGATCGTTTAGAGGACCTAGAAATTAAATAAATATATTTATATGTATATAAATTAATCGAGAATATTAATCATACATAAGATTTGTTTAATTTTACTAATCCCAGCTGGCGATGAACTTATAAAAACATAACTAAAGTACGTATGCAATACATAAAAGCATACATTAGTGTATATATAATTCATGCCCATTTCTTTTTCTTTTTTTCTTTTTTTTTCTTAATAGAAACTTTAAGTTAATTGCATGTGTAAGTATGTCACTTCAAGTTACATATATATGTATATCAATTAAATTTGCCAAGCATTCGATGCGAATTATCTACTTGTTAAAGAGTTTTTTTTTTTTTTAATGTTAAAAGTTATTATTTTTTTGTTTAGTTTAGTTGTATTTAAAACAAGCTTATGAGTGATTGAATTATGCTCTTTTATTTTCACAGACAAAGTAGCAAATCTTAGGCTTTTCTAAATAAACTAAGCGAAGACACCCTTATTTAAAAAAAAAAAAGTTTTACCTTATTATTTCTTCGTAATAAAACTTTTATTGGTAATTTAATATTAAAAATTATTCAATAATCATCCACCAAAAAACTGATAATTTTTTAATAAAAATTATATTCTTACAAACTTTTACTCCAATAAGATCTAGTAATATAAACTCCATTTGAATAATTCCAAAAAAAACGAATTCTCTTTTATGTTTTATACATGCAAGTCAAAATGAGAACATTTTAAGTATAGGGTTCATCTCAATTTTCAATTTCATTATATATCCTTTATGATAAGAACCATTATTTGAGTTCATTAATTTCTCAATTGATGGTTGGAAAATCAAGAAGATCAGAGAAAAATTATTTTTATTTATTTTAGATTCTTTTCTAGACAATACTGGAAAAGTTGAGTCAAAGTGGGCGAGCAAGGCTTGTCTATACAGCGAAGCCTCTTATCTGGAACTTCATTCATTTTTTTTTCTTGTACAGACGAGGAAGAAATATGTGGCTACATATCTGCGAAGTTGATTAGCTTTTCTCCTCAATTTACTTATCCCAGAAATTAATGAGCATAAATTCATGGGATCTGGAAGATGTTTTTAGTATCTGAAATTAATGAATTTCTACATATATATTGATCAAATTTTAAATCTTGGAATTTTAATTCTGTAATTAACCCACAAATCTTTATCATTCTAAATATAAGAACGTTCGAAACAAATTAAAGTCTCATTTTGTTCTTGTTTTATTTTCTTATGTGCACGAGACAGTTACGAGGAAGAGGTAAAAGGGTTAATAATTAACAAAAATTGGCTAAACATCAACTGATATGCTAGCTAGCTGTTTGAAAATGAGTTTTATGGGCAATATTTTAGCAAATTTGAAGAAGACTTTCATTTGCTTTTGAATAATTACACTCATGGCTTATGAGCCAACCAAATTTGACAACAAGGTCTAGAGGATCAAAGATTAGATACTTTTGTCTACAGCTTTGGAGACCATGTATTCATTTCCTCTATCTTTTTTCTTTCCATTATAATCTCAATCCCACTTTTTTTACAGCTAGTGAAACCAAGCTAATTAGCCATCGGAAAATCATTATCCGGCCGCCGCCGGCCGGCTGGCACCTTTAATCAAGTTTAAACTTGGAAAAAGAAAATTATTCTAGATTAAAAGAAAAATAATTGTCGCTTTTTTGACTAAAAATCTCTCATATATATGGTGATGAGTAGAGCTTGTGTTATGTTGAAGCAAATAAGGACCCCACATGTAGTGAGGAGAAAGCAAAAGCTTTGATCACTTTCTCTCTTTCTCTTGCCAAGGATGATGGGTTAGAAAATCTGCCCTTGCTTTAACCTCATCTTCATCTTCTTCACCCTGATCTTTACCTTTTTCCCAATTTTATGTGTGAATGAGATTTCAAGAATCTCCATTAATCCAAATCACTTTAATTCGCTATCTTTATACAATAATATCAATCAGTACACAGGCTCTCATACATATATGTGCTCAATAACGATATATGATCAATAATGATCTATCTATATCTATCGATGTCTAATATATTATCTTTCAATTCTTCTTTGTATAAATAAACACATACAAAAGTAGTGAAGATACGCATAAAATAAAAGAGATCAAAGAATTAATAAAAAGAAAGAGACACATCTTATTCTATGATGTAAACCCCCAAACCATTCATTAATTAATAAAAGCTAATTTGAAAACTTTTTAAATTTTTTTTTTTATTGAATTACAAGATCAAACCGCTAGCAATCGCTCGATTAGTATCAAGATGGGTGGTTTCATACACTGGCAATTCTTCACAGTACTTCTCAATCCCAATTGCAGAAAGATTATCCAATTCAAAAAGATCAGAACTTGCACAACTTGCTGCATCATCATCATCATCTTCATCTTCAACATCAGACTCTTCAATATTATTGACATTGCAGACATCTCTCATATGATCAAACTCCTCCTTCTTCTGATAATTCTTCAGCAACTCCCTTGCAGCTTCTTGGACTCTCTTGCTCTCAGACATAACATGATACTGAAGCTCACGAGCAGTCTGTAACTTTTCATTCTCAGACAGGTTTTTGTGCCCACAAGGCCTGCAATCTTCATCAACAATGACGCTAACAGGACAAAACCTAACTGACCTCTTCGTCCCATTGCTCAATTTCCCACTTGAAGATGGAGTTTTGCTCAAACAAGACCTTGAAAATGAGGAAGCTGAGGAGCACGTGGACTCAGCCTCAGCCTTGAATTTCCTCTCCCCGTACCTTGAAGATGCTGATGAAGATGATATCTTTGCCTTCTTTGCATTCCCTGCAGTGAAGAGAGAATTGAGAAAGCTTGCGAGGCGGCCACCAGGAGAGATTGGCTGCTTAACCTTCTTGAGATCACTGTAAATCTTTAAAGCTTTGGACTTTGTCTTCACAAAACCACCTTCGTGCTTTGGCGCCTTTTGATGATGATGATAACTATCAGTTTCATGAGCTTGAGATCTCTCGTACCTCTCAGGCCGAGCTGAGGATGACAAGCTCGTTCGAATAGGCTTCGGCCTTTGCATCGAATAGCACGAGCTGGATCTCGATTTTGCACCATATAAGGAATCAGATTCTGAGCTCGAGAAGCCTCCACCACAGCTAGACTCAGAAGAGCTCGAGCTTGAATTTAACAACACTGCAGCATCAAAATGATCATTTCTTGGATTTCGATTATTTCTTTCGAAATCCGCTAACGATTTCCTTCTCACGACGACCTTCTCGCAGCTAACTTTCTTCTCCATCCACCTCTCGATCATGCAAGCTCGTTGCATACTCGCCATCTCCTCTTCATCTTCTTTTGAACCCCTCAAGCCATTTCCATGCTTCTTCCTCATAGTTTCTCTATAGAAAATCAGCTCGTCCTCTCCTTTACCGTTCGATTCGTCAATCGAACGATAAATAGCGTCAAGAAGAGTGGAAGAGAATGAAGGGTTTTCTCTCCTGTTTCGTTTCTGTTCTTCTCTCAAAGAATACTTCTCCCAAACATCCATGGCTTGAAATTTATAAGAGAAAAGAGAGAGAGATGAGTGCAGAGGGAAACAAGAGTGAATAGGCAACAGTAGGTTCAGAATGATATTGTTTTTTTGTTGATTTTCTCTTAGTTGTCTGCTTCAAAAAGCGTCAAAAGCTGTTAACGAGAGAGATATGTAACAAAGCTAACATGATTATGATTACGAGAAGAAAACAAAAACATTTTCAAGACAGAGACAGAGAATTGAACAACCCTTGGCTTTGTGAGAGTTATACAAGTACTGATCATGAGAAGGAAACAAAGCAGACACAGCCATTGATGGGTTCTTGATGGCTTGGTAAAAGCAAGAGGTCAAGTGTCCTTGTAATGAAAGCCAAAGCTCACGCCTGAGCTTGAGGGAGAGAAAGAAAGGGAGGATTTTGAAGATGATTGAAAGCTTGAAAGAGAAAGAGTGAAGAGAGTTCTGTGTTACTCTCTTTCACATTTTGCCTTATAAGGCCACAAAGCAAGAGCCAGCTGGATCAATGCCAGATTGGCAATGATGATGTGGCATATAAATTATTAATTTAATTGATTAATTTATTAATTAATTAAATTGGCTTCTTTCTTTCCTCTGCAAATCCGCACTTCATGAAGTGACGTAAGATCCTTGCTTTTACTTCAAAAGTTAAAGGGAGAGTAAATTATTAATGTGCATAATTGTGCATAGAAGATTTTGATACTAACAACAAAGCTAATCTTGATCATTTGGGTCCACATGATTTGTTTTCATATTTTTCTTCTTTAACTTGTGACATTTTGCTTTCAAAAACCACACAAAACAAACAAAATCTTAGATGAAATTGACATCAAAGTAAAAAGTAATTAAATTTTCTTTTTCATGATATTTTGTATTGGGTTAATTGCTTTCAAAAACCACCCAAAACCAAAACAATCAATTTAGAACTTACCCTTGATGATATATATGCAATGAAAGTTTTTCTTCTTTATTAGGCAGTTAAGGGTCACAAAAGCTCACAAGTGTGAACTACGGAGATTTGAACGCCACAAGCACTAGCAGCTGCTGCCAATAATACTACGAAAACCATTATTAATTAATTGCATGCCCAAGTTATTCTGCCTGCTTGCAGCAGCGCTTGAATAGTCAACTAATGCGGCTCATTAGATCTTTTGACTTATATATACAACTATCAATTAATCAAGAGGAACGGCGATAATGGTGTGCCCTCTCCCTCTGCAGTATTCATAAAGTTGATTGGATTAGGTTTTCAGATTTTTATTTCGTTTTTGTCTTTTTTAAATGTTTGTGTATCAAAGTTTCTTGGAATTGGGGCTCTGTGAAGTTGGCCTCTGTGAAGAATTCAAAAGAGAGGTCAATATCCGAAGTTAGTTTTCTCTGAATTTCATGAGAATATATCATCAGGACACCCTTTGCTTAAGAATCTATTACGTTAAGCATATAACTAATTGCTACAGAAAATAATTAGCATATATATATATATATATATATATATATATATATATACACACACACTGTAAAGCCATGTATGGTATTATTATACACAGGAATGGTCGGCAAATCCTCTTGTGATTATGGACCTCGCCATTTGAGCAGCAAATCAGCAAGATAATTATGGGGTTGATATGGTTTAAACAGGAAATCATAATGGCTAACAGGGAAGAATAAACATAAAGCTACCCATGATAATATATTTTAATTACCGAGATGATCAAGATAAAGCCTATATATGATTATGCAGTTGATACAGTAAGCATAGGCTTTCACTACCGTGATCGAGAGAGAACAATTTATGAATATGATATTCTGTGTGTTTCTTTCTTTTACAAACAAATTTACCTTCCCTTTAAATTATTGTTGTCACCATTTGACATCTATGCTAGCTAGTGAGCACTTCAAGCACTCTTTTTGTATTGTTTTGATACTACTTCCGAACAATTTGGGTGTAACTGAGGCAGACATTGTTATTATGTGCATGTTCTTGCAATCATAATCTGTTTGATCTTATATTAAAATTATACATACCCAGCATTTACATAACTGCTTTTGGCAATTGGTAAATTGTATATAATATTAGAAGTTTGGCATTTTGTAATCGGCTTTTTATTAATCAATTAATGCCGAAATCTCACAAATATTAAAGTAAATTATTTGCGCTTCAAAGAATGATTGATGATCGATAATTGAGGAGAAAAAAGTGGAACGTTCAGGAAAAGGGATATATTAGAGTGTTGGTCGGGTAGTATTGCTAATACCTACTATTTGATTGTTTAAACTAAACAAATTTCATATATTAGTCCAGTGGTTTGGTTTTTTCCAATTTGATCAAATTAGCTAATTAAATATGAGCCTCATTCCTAAAAATTGAAAAAAAATGGCAATACTAGAGAAAAGTCATATTCATTAGGTTAGAGAATTCCAGTACCTGAATTTATAGGAAATAGTAGTTGAGATTTTAACCTAAAATCTTTTTAATAATTGACTTTGAATCATACCATATATGAGAAGGGAATTCGATTCTGATCCCAATTCAGTTTACTTGGAGAAGTATCTATATAGGTTCTACTTGGCAAGACTTTTTTCCTTACACTTTAATGATCTGATCACCAGTAACCAAATACATCTGAATAAAATCTGTCTATTCATCAACCTTAATGGCCTGATTTTACTATTGATTAGCGTGAAACACATTTGGATGGTGTAAATTTACATGCTAGATATATATAATCCTAACTCTCTTGTTAAAAGACCGATCATATCATAATTTAATTGATCCCAACTTTGATCATATGATAATAATTTATATATATGTTTGTGTATGTATGCATATATGTTAGTAGATTTGCAACATGATAGCTTCGTATCAGCAACTAGCTTTCAACATCGGTTCAATGAGCTGTAGAGATGATTAATGCACAACATCTTGCTTTTGGAACTAAAGTATGAACCTCCGTATAAATATACAAATACCTCAACTGCCACCATGGCCCATGAAGATGTAAACCTCAAAACTAGTTAGCACGGCAAAGAAAGAAATTAAAAGGGAATTCTCTAAGGTTAACCTATTGAGTAGAGTGACCGATATTTTCAAATATCTCAAGACGCTTCTTTAAATATAATATAGGACTCAACAATTCTCCCCTCAAATTGGGAGGGAGGATGCATCACATTGCCATAACTAGGTGCTCCATAATCCTCCTCTCAAATTAGGAACAGATGATATATTCACATTACTATATCTGGATGCTTTAGTGTCTAACCTAAAAAGCTAACGTAATAACCTACCTACCTATTAAGTGAAGTGACCAACCTTTTATAAACCCTAAAACTCTTCTTAACCACTCAATATGAAACTTTTTCAGCTAGGTGGCCGTAAAGTGATTGTTAACCATTCAATATGTGCGTGTACATATGTATATATGTATTTATATATATATCTTTGTATGTAAGTATGTATATGTATAATATATTAACTACTCTCAATCCTTCGCTGGCTGCGTGGCCATAATCTTTTGTTTTTGTGTTGTGTGTGCGTGTGCGCTTTAGAGAGAGAGAGAGAGAGAGGAGAGGAGAGGGGCATGTTGATCTAAGTGGGTAGTAGTAATGCTTATTTGGGCAATGATTACGCTCGTGGCTCCTAAACTTTATGAGACTGATGAATACAAATCATCAATTAGAATAAAGCAAAGCAGATGGATGGATGGATCGATGTGATTTGATTATTAATGTAAGAGAGCATTAGGACAAGAGAATGTGTGTAGAAAAAGGGAGATTAGATAACTAAACAATGATCATGATTATTATATATAAACTAAAAGAAAAGGGATTTCGACTCAATAAAGCAACTTACGTGCGTCTGCATTAATTCCTCTTCATATCTATCTTTTCCTCACATGCACTCTCCTCTGTCTCACTCTTTCTATTTTTCTCTCTTTCCCTCTAGCTTCGCTTCAAACTCAAGAAAATTCTACATTATTGTCTTTCAAGCACCCATTAACACTACATCAAAATCCATTATAGCTTGCTAGTTAAAGCTATTGGCTAGCAAATGCAATGCATCAAATTAAAGCTTTTAATTAACTCAATCAATAAGGAAGAGTTAAAATCATTTGCATTTGCACTAAGTTCTTCTTTTCTTGTGGTTAAAATTTGGAAGTAATTAATCTTATCAGAAACATTATATTCAATAGTACTTCCCATGATTGATTGGAAGAAATTAACACTTATTATTGCTTGAAATATGTGTTTATTCAAGAGCATTGGGGTATCATAGTAAAAACATGATTTCATGTATACATTTCTCTACGTCCTGTAAAAATTAAATCTAACAAGAAGTACTGTTCAAAACACTAATATCTCTCTCATAGATGTTTTTGTATCCATCTCAATTAAACTCTTCAAATATGCTATCATAACATAAGAGCAATAATGTTACCTTTAGAGATATACATATACAAAGAGATTAGATTTTCTAAAAAAGTAGAGAGATTCCTTTCGGGTCGTGGAGGCTGTTGTGGGTTACATGAAACACAAGATTCCGTTCAGATCAGAGAGGTGACCAATTTGGGGACCCAATTACTCCAACTAAATAAAATCCTCTCATTGACATGTCCTAACAAGGAAAAAAGCCCCATTTTCCCCATTTTCATCATCCCGCATAAGAACCTCTCAAAAGATAATGTTCGTGGTGGATTCAGACTCTTACTTGCCTCCACCATAACACCCACTAATTAACTAGATTTGACATATCATATGACTTTGTTTCCTAGCACATTAATAAAATTGTCTTATCGCATATCTAATGGCGCATATTCATACAACAAAAAGGTTCCTTGTAGGCCTTTTACTTCATTAAGTTTTTTGTTTGTTAGCACATAAATAGACAATCCTTTAAAGAATAATGCACACTTGGGTCTATGGAAAGATTAATGCTTGTGTTTACGAGAATGTATTCAAGAGTGATTGTAAAGATTGCATATGAGAAAACGTTATAAAAACTAAATAACAAATTGATGATTTGGAACGCCCTTACTAATGTTAGGTAGATATATAGCTCTCAAAACCTACCATCACACTATCAAAAGGCTGTTATTGGAGCTTTTCTTATCTCCATTAAGTTTTGTATGTTTGCACATTATAGATAATCATCAAAAAACTTGTTGCTGCCCATCATATTTTGTTGCTTGATTTGATCGATTTAATTGCTGGGTCACAGCACCACTAGTGTTACTCTAGTGTTAATTTTAATGCTGGTCTGGTGGCTGCCACAATTGCTAGTGTGAATTGATCTTGATCATGAATTGAATATAAAAGCCTCCTGCCTCCACCTCATGACAAATTTTGATCACGTACATTTGGAAACTATGGCTAATGTCAATCTTAGGGCCAAATTTCCATCATCTTGTTGATGATCTTCATTTCAAGTGCATGTGGGTCAGCCGACCGAGCCGACCTTAGCTATATATCTTCAATTAAAACTCTTAAAATTGCATGCTTGGCCCATTTCAATCTTTTCATTATAATGCCAATACACTAACAAAGAAGCTTATTTCATTATAGACAACTCACACCTCCAAACAAATTTTAATGGTCGTGTTGTGTAACACTTTTCATAGCGTCGTCTTCACTCTTTTCATAGTTTAGTGTTTCTTTCCCTTTTGATTAGACCCCTTTGTTACGAGGAAGATCACGTTGATCATTCACAAATCCTTCACGACTCTTCAAAGGAAGCTACGTCTTCTTTTCAATTTAAAGTAATCAACCTCCTAATTCATAAATAAACTTCACATGTACATATTGGTATACTATTAACTTATTCCGGCGCCGTGCAGCCTAGGGAGCGTATCAAGTAATACTCAGCGGAAGCTTTGTTAAGTTTGTGAAATATTTTAAATTTGATTAGATAATAAAAAAAAATTATTACTCGAAATTCTTTCAAAAATTTCACCATTTTATCTTATTTCTTTAAGAAAATTCTCAATATTCGAGATTTTTTAAAGATTTTTATATAATCTTTATGATTTAATACAAGAATCTTTCTCGAAATCATCTTCATAGTTGGTTTTAATATAAGCGAACAGTCTGTCACGAGGGTTTACAACTTTTATAAACTCATTTACAAGTTTTACACACTCATTTAAAAGAATTGTAACTGAGTATATAAAAGTTGTATTTATAACTTTTACACATTTATTTATAACTTATATACAAATTTGAAAATTGATGTACTGATACATCATCAGGACTGTAGTATGACCCCTGTCATGACAATCTCTTTAATTTTCTCTTTTTGAACCGAGATTCAATGTAGTTGAATGTACAAGTTATGTGCAGGATTTGCTAAGAGTCTCGGTTTCAATAATTTAATTGTTCTTTTCTCCCAAACCCATGAGTATAAAACAATGTGTATATCTCAGTACTAAAAATATCCAAATGAGATGGAAAGTTCAGAGACAACTAAGGCCATTGAATTTCTGTTTGATTTCACATGGAAGGGCCAGTGAGAGAGGGGAAAACATTGGAAGGAGATAAAGGAGAGTCTGTGCTTGGCTAATAAAGTGTATTGAGTCTAGTGAGGTGTGCTGGTGCCGTGGCATGAAACATGGAAAGAGGAATGTTTGGCGATCCCGAGGAAGAAAGCAGCCCTGATCTAAAGTGAACAATGACACAAAACAATGCTGCTGCCTCTTTCCCTTTATTTTTTCTCTGACAAAGGAAACAAACAATAGCCAATCCATCTCATTAAAAGCCACACACAACAGGAAATGATTCCCAGAACACAGTACCATAGGCACATGAAGACTAACGCTTTAAGCCCCTTTATCCACGAGAAATGAGAATGAGATACATGCAACTGAATTTTCAAGAAAGCCAAAGCAAAAGCACTTGATGCTTCAAATTTTAAGTTAACCTCCAAAACCTGACAGAACCAAAAGTTGTCTCTGGTTAACCTGCTTATTTCAGGTTCATTAAGTACTCAAGTGTTTTAACAAACGTACAGAACATTGCCAGGCCATAAATTTACAACTTTTTAAACGTCATCAACCTGCAATGTGCAGATTACAATTAAGATTAAAATAGTTAGCTGGGTCTGCAGCGTGAAATAGGCACTTGGGCCTGTAGGATAGTCTTTAGTTTATGGTGCGATTAAAATTTGAAGTGTTGGCCGGAATACTAGTAGAAACGAAGAAATTGAAAATTGAACACCACAGGATGCATTAATTGAGAAAAAGATTATGGGTAACTCATTTCACAATGAAAACTAACATTATATAGCTACTTCAATCCCTTACAACATGGGGGGTTTAGATTTGCATTCTTCAGAAGTTTGGTGTCCAGTTGAAATTTCCCAATTGGGGTTGCTGATACGCACCAACTTGTGCACCAGCAGCAGCTGGGGCAACGCCAACTCCAACATTACCACCCATAGCCGGGCCCAAATGGTGGGGATTGGCCATTGCAGCGGGCTGTGGTGTCGGATGGTACATGCCCGGGAACTGCATATGAGAAGATTGTGGTACCGCTGCATTAAAAGAAGCATGACCAGCGTGGGATGGCAAATAGGCAGCATGAGGCGTTTGTGCAGGCATGTTGTAGTATGGAGCTGACTGCAATCCTGGAAGCTCCCTTGGGTTCTGAATCCAGAGTTCGGATGTCTCAGCCTGCCACATACATTAAAGCACCAAACATAAATTTCTTAACTCTTACAGTAAACTGTAATCAACTAAATAATAATTAGTAAAGAGGCCATCGCACGACATGAGGAGAAAAGAAAGGAAAGCCAAGACCAAAACCAAAAAAGGCACCTAACTTCACAAATTAAAGTAAGTTCTAAAACAAGTGCAAGGGGTACCCTTCAGATACATTCCAGTCTTTGAAAAAAGTTTAAATCCTATGTATTATTTTTCCTAGTGAACAAAAAAATGCCGATCGAACCTATCAATAACATTGCCACAAAAGCTTCAACTTAGATCGAAATTAGTAAGCATGCAGACCATCCTTGTATTTTGCTGCATGCTTAAGTGAGATCTTAAAGAAAATAAATAAATAAACAAATAAATTAATAACTACTGCTGCAAAAGACAATATTTATTTACCTGTGGATTTGGAACATATAGATTGGCATCTTTATACTTCATTCGAGATGAATCTTCCAGTCCAGTTGCACTCCCGACTACACTAGGACCACTAATGGCATAACCAGCCGGACTTGTAAAATTGCCAAATCCAGTGGGACTGCCTGCAGGAACTGGCTTAAACTGCTGAATTCCGTACTTTAGACCATTAGCACCGAGATGTGAACTACCTCCAGGCATCAGCAAGTAACTGCTGCCATTAGAGGGGTGTGGATAGGCAGGGTTGCTAGAATAGCCAGGCATGGCCATCTGTGGCACATAAACTGGAGAGAGGATCTGGCGGTATGGCATAAGATTAGTGAAGTGGGAAACATGAACTTGAGGATACATATGGGCCATTTGTGGTTGCTGCTGTTGTACCATGGCTATTGTTGATGATGGGATGCTATTAGCAGGATGTGCACCCAAGGCCTGCTGTCACAAAATTACAACATCACCGGTGTCAGTACAACTAAGTGGCTTTCTTCATCAAGCTTGCAAAAAATAAAATCAAACAAACGCAGAAAAAATGGCAGCCTTATTAAAGCCTGTCTAGAGCCAAAAGCCATTGGGATTCTACTATTCGTTATAAGTGTAAGTCACACAGCCAGCCTGAACCACGACAGCCACAAAGCACATAGACTAAACTTAAAAAGAATGGGGTTGACGGAGTTCCTTCACATAAAACCCTAATGGCAGACACAACCCATGAATAAAGGCACTGGAAATTTTCCCTTAGAATATCACTAAGTAGCAGCTATGTCCAGCAAGAGCTCTAGACTTACGAGCATTAGTGTGTGTTTGTGGGTCTTGACATAATTACCACCAAGTATAAGCTTGGAAAGTGATAATAGTGAAACAGAGCACCAGACACTTATTTCAAGAACATAATGCAATATATACAGATATTTACCTCCTGCAGAGAAGGTAGACCTTGTCCTCTTACAGTTTCATCCATTGGAGGTCTAAAATATGGCATATCATAGCCAGTCTGGGGATCATATGCCTGTCATAAAACCAATGCACTTCAGAATTTTACATAGAAGAAAGCAGCGAAGTAGTGCAAAAAAAATCTTTTTTTATTTATTTTTTTACTTCTTATAAGACAATCCTCAATAAGATAAAGATTAACATTTGAATTAAGTCTATTCAATCTGAACTCACTGAAAAACTTGCCAACTCTGAAGAATCTTGTTGCTGTTGTGACTCTGAAAGAGCATAAGATTGACTATTTTCATGCACTAATCCGATATCAGCATAATTGTCCAAATTCTGGGGACTTGAAGTCTCCTTTATATCATTAGGCAACTGATGCTCAGATGCTTCACCTGATGCTGATGAGTTAGATCCAGAATTTCTAACTTGACCATCTAGAATATCTACATGTTTGCTGCCAGAAATATCGTCATCTGAAGACTTGGGAGCAGCTACAGACAGGCTGCAAAAAAGTTTTATAATGTTAAAAATATTAATTGTATTCGGATCCTTTGATAGTGACTGTACATTAATTTCAAATGAACTAGACAGTAGTCACGTGTACATGTTAATTTCAACTGAACTACATATGCCCATAAACAACATGATTTTCTACTAGATCACTATTTTAATATGAAGTCAAGTAGCCACAAAATGAAATTCAATCACACCATTTTATCAACTTCTAAAATACAGAAAATTCAATTACTTGACCAAAAATCAGATGACCAGCTTCATAAGCATCAACTAAAGGTTACCAATTAGATAAATCAAACACCAACCTTGCAGCAGATTCCCCATTTGAATCTTCAGTTGCAGCAACAGCTTGAAATCCAGATCCAAAATTCTGGGAAGGATCAAACTCCACCCCAAAACTACCAAAAGTCAGCCGACATCGATCAGTCTCAGGGACTCGAATATGTTGCGCTATGATTACATTCTGGTTTTCATGGATGTTTACGCGAGAAAGTTTATCTTGCAATTTTGCAGCATCTGATTCCAATTCCTTAGAATTGTCAGCAGGAGATGTAGTAGACTTAGTAGGTGTTCCTATCACTCCAGGGCCAATAACGTTCGATTTTTGGTTTGATTTTGGTTTCCACTCCTTGTTTTGTTGTGAAGCTGCATGAAAAAACATAATCAAGCATGATTTAAATATCTAGGAAACAGCCTAAGCATGATGGCCTCTAATAACTGAACTCTTTACAAATAGCAACCAAAATACTTTCAATAACTCACCAATTTCCAACAGGCTTTAAGAGAGAGAGAAAAAAAATGCATTTTGGATACATAGATAGAAGCAACATATAGAAATAGCACAAAAAATAATTTTGTAACAGTCTTAAGTGCTTTGAAAAGGCACTATCAGTTATGTGGTTTTATCAAGAGCAAGAGCTACAGAAAATCTTCTTCTGACTTTGAACCATGAAACAAACAACATCTTACAACACCCATACTAAATAGAAGAGTCACTAAACCATTACAAAATGGCCATCATATAAAGCCACTCATGTATCTTGTGGTTCAACCAGCAGACAAAACGTTAAGCTTCTGTTTATATATATGCAACTAAGTTAACAAACAAAACACTCAAAATGGCACTTCTTTTCAATGTACGCTTCAACACTTTCAACAAGGTTTTTACAAATAAGTTTATATTTGCAAGAATAATACCTTTTTGATGACCTAAAGTTTGTTGGTGCGACTTGCTACTATACTGATTAGTAAACAATGCCCTGCTGACTGGAATGCTGGGTATTCCAGAGTCCGTTGCAGCGGTTTGATTTAGTTGGTCAGCTTTAGAAATTGCAGGGAATGGTTGAAATGATTCTGAAGAATTATCCCTTCTCAAAAGTGAATTTGAGAAAGAGCTACTCGGTGCAGAGGAATCTTTGACAGCATTGTCAGCAGACTGTCGACCACCACCCACAACCCCAACTTCACGCTTAATAGCTCCAACAGCAGCAGCAGGTCTGGAATCAGGAGATGGGACATGAACAGGATCTGTAGAAGAAAAGTACACCCCAACAGAATTGCTTGAGGCCAGTGTTGCAGAATGTGCTTGAGAATTGTTTGGTTTTGTTGCTTGCACCCGTGAAATTGTACTAGGAACTGCAGTTTGCTTTGCATCAGATACTTCTTTCCTATCAGTGCCACTAACATTAGCATCTCCAGCATGTCTAGGTTGTGAATCAGCAGGTCCATCCGAAGCATAAGATAAATTCCGTCCACCAGAGGGCTTTTCAGTGCTTGGAATTCCTGTTGAGCTACTAAAAAGGTAAAAGAGCCATATTCAATGCCATTCTCATTACCCAACAATATTCAGAACTGAAAACCAGAAGAAACAAAATTTAAGCAGGAGCATCAATTGGTAGACAAAAATCTACTCCAAAAGGACCCAAAAACAGCCTTTTCAATTGTAAACTTAATTGTATGAAAGTTACTTATATGATGCCACATTTGTTTCGGGGCCAAAATGGTATTTAAACTTTAGTATAAAAAAATGGATCACTTGTAAGCTTCACCACTTCCATTAATTTCAAAACAAGCTGACAAAACCGGAAGATATTAGCATCATCATAATTCAGCCTCCAGACTAACTCAAAGTGAAAATTATGCAAACATGAACAGGATGTTCTAATTTCAGCCATATACTATTAGTATGCCAGCCACATACTAGTAATATGCCAATCACCAAAATATTAAATTTGAAAAGGCAATTTGATGACAATATAGGTTATAATAAATTATTAATAAACAACACAAACTTTCGACTTAAAGTAAAACAGAACATGAACTTACCCCTTGTCAGAAACACTTGGTGCCACTTTCTCATTGGTAGATGTTGAGGATGGTGGCGGAGGAGACTTCATTTCTCTATTTGTATTTCGGTTAACTCTGTTATCTCTAACAACACGAAACTCTCTGCTGATTCCTGCATCTAGTAAGAGTTTATCGATCAACTAGAAGATATTAAGAAGTCTCATCAAAGCTAGTGAAAACAGTTGAGCACATTATCCTGTAAAACTAAATTGGCTGAAATTTCATTAATATATCAATGGATTTTCGTTACACAGTTACAGGATTTGAATAATAAACAGCATAAATTTTCCATTACCAGGTAGAGGATTCCGATTATAGCCTCCTCTTCGAGCATTACGGTCAGGAAATGTACGAATTTTCGTCACTGGAACAAAATTATCAGGATTTTTTCTTGAATCTACTGAACCTTTGTATCCCATATTCAGAGGCTAATCACATGTATTTGGAAGAAAATAAATAATCAGAACAACTTTTTACCAAAATGACTCATAAATATAATGGCTCACTTGAAAACAAATCAACTAAAAAAAAGGATACCAAATTTTTGTTTAAGAAATATCAAGAGATCTGAATCAAACGAATATTCATGGCGCTATTACCCAAAGAAAGAAAAGAATAGAAAATCTTAGACATACTCTTAAACTGTAAGTATTTGTATATAACAAAAGAAAACCGCAATAATTTCACCTCAAAGACCGAAAAGAATAAGAGGGAGATAATGTTGGTGGTTGAACAATCAAACAAACATTCAAAATCTGTCCAAATTTCCTAGAACTTCAGACAGCACATAACTGGCTTTACTGGTAGAAGCAATCAATTTCCAGAGGGATGAAAACATAACTACTTTGTAATTTCTGCCATCAATTCCTGGTTCTATCTTATAGACCAAGAAGCCAAAGTAATCTACAATCGTTTTGGTTTGTGGAAGACAACAATATCATTAAAACCTCATTCTAATTGCAAAATTCACATAATCTCAAATGCTAAATATCTAAATTTCAACAATCCTGGTGTGATAAGAAATTGATGCAGGAAAAGAAAGTCTATAGCAATTAGCACGTAAAGGAACAAGGTCTATGCAAAAGATTACCTCTTTCTTCTTGTCTCTTTTTCTCTTTACTTCATGAAAAGGATCTGCACAAGAGAAAACAGGGCTTTCAGTAGCTACGTACAAACAAAACTGGGTAACAAAAACCAAATGTACCAAACAAAAATATATCCATCATCTTCAAAGACTATAACAAGATTCAAGAAAACAAGACTAACCCCCTCCCCGAAGCCAAAGGCAAGCAAACACCCATCTAAGCAAGTATTGAAGTTCTATCTAATTACAAACATCCAACCACTAATATCACAGCTGCATAAAAGCCAAAACAAATGAACCTCACTATAAACAGAGCACACCAATACAATGAAACATCATATAAAACGAAGAAAATTCATCAAAATTCCGCCTCAAGAATCCTTCAAACAAAGTTATCACAATACAAGAAACCCAGAAAGGTTCTGCAATCAAGAAGGCATTGTCATATCACCATAAAGACAATCCCATAACATTACCGCAGGGTAATCTTGTTAAAAACAAGAACAAAATTGAATTGCACACGAAATTATTTTACAAAAACACGCGGTGCCATTACTAAATGTTACCAGCAGAGTCAAAACTGGCCCGGTAACGTTACCATCCCGTACCATATCGAACTGCCCACCAAAATAAACCGACTATTAATCAAACAAAAAGCGCATTTAAACGCGACACAACTCTCAATACCCAGAACTCCGAAACCCTCAAACGACGCCGCATAAAAGAATCGATAATAAAATCGATTTGTATGCAAAGGAGAAGTGAACTGAAACGGACCTTGGTTGAGCAATTTCTGGGCGGTTTCATTAGGGTCCATGTTGGAGTCCTTCAAAGCGACATAGATATCGGCGTCAGAGTGATTGCCCACAATCTCCTTGATCGTCAGGATGGTCTTGCGCACTCCCGCTGACAGAATCTGTGTCGTCCCACCTTCGATTCTCGTTGACCCACCACTCGTGACCATCTCAAACGCCGCCGCCGCCGCCGCTTCCACGGCCAAGCGCCACCACTACAGAACCCAGAAGAAAACCTAACAGCTTGCTTCTTGTTCGTTGGTTTGGTCGTTTCAGTTGAAACAAAAACAAACCCAGCAAGAGAGAGAGAGACCCTAGAGAGAGAGTTAGAATGCGTTTGTGGAGAGATTTTAGAGTGTTGGTTGGGTTAGGGTTAGGGCTCGCATTGAGAGAGAGACTGAAGCGAACGGCTTGTTTTTGGGGAGGGTTTGGGGGAAGCGAGGGTTTTGAAAACGTTTTACCACTCAAAATCAAAAGCAAAGTCTTTGAAGAATCCTAGTTGTGTTGAGTTTGGTTTTCTCTCTTCTTATCACTTGACCATTTTAGCCTTCCGTGATCCACTTATTTCCATTTTAGCCTTTCTTTCTTCTTTAATTTTTTTTTCTTTTCTTTCTTTTTCCTCCCTTTTCTGTCTTTTTTTCTTTTTTGGGGTTTTTTTCTAATTTGTTTAGAGATTTTAAGAAATGTTGATTATCTTTGTTTTAAAAGAAGATATCGTTAGAAACTAGAAAGTTATTGTTAATTGTGGAAGAAAATAGTTTTTTAAAAGCTATGTTTTGTTATAAGACTCGTTAATCGGGAAATATTTTCTTTATTGGAAGTCGTATAGCAAGTCTAGGAGAGTGAGAATTTACTTTTGAAAACAATTTCAACAAGTGATTAACTTAATTTTTGAAAGCAGTCAATTGTCATGAAAACGCTTTCTTTCTTTTCCTTTCCTGTGCCTTTAAAAAGTAGATAAAAGATTATCAGATGGACCTTTTTAGAGAGATTGGCCCAATTTTTCACTTGATCTATCTTTCAGAGTTTTACATATTGGCCCAACAAGAACAACTTACTTTTTTTTGTTTTGTTTTTTTTTTTTTCAAGGTCTTTTAATAGTCTTGTAAATTAGAAATTATATGGAATTGAGAACTCTAATTCCAATAGGAACAATAAGGAAGGCAAGATTAATACGAATTTAAAAATTAAGCACAAGAAAAATGAGTAAAAATTAAAAATATCATTATCGATTATACCATTTTCCCATCATTTTTCATTTCCACACCCATTAATTCAACTCTTCTAAAGCACCCGATAATTTCATATTATCCGCCCCAAATAAGAAACCTATTAAAAAAAATCTACTACAAAAGAAAAAAAATGAAAAAAAAAAGTAAACACATCTTGAAAAGGCTAGAAGCTGAAGCATGACATGTATAAGCTATGTTATGAGGTTTCTCCCAGGAACTTTAAAGCTGTTAAAAGGAGCAGAAACCGTATCCAAGAAGCACTTTTCCTTGAACTTTGATGAATCACAAGTACTGTTCTTGTATCCTTGCTCGGTTCTCCTCCCACCACATCCTTGCTTCCATCTCTCCAAATCGCTCTCGGCTAAATCAAACACAGAATTAAAATATATATTTATGTTGGTTTATTAATGGGAAATGATGCTCGAACATTAAACACTTCCCTAAAAGATATACGCTCGATCGAATGAGATCATATTTTCGAAAGTCATAATGGCACTTACCTGAACCGAACACGTCTAAGCTCGCGACCACCACCTGGAAGTGCTCTTATAGTGATATACACACCAGGTTCATCCTGTTCAACCCATTCAGTCTCCATATCACTTGCATTACTGACAGAAAGCTCCCCAGATTGATCAGCCTCTCTTGATGAACTAGTCCTTGCAGAGCCATCTATTGATGAGGTCTCAGTCTTGGCCCCACTGATGCTTGAAAATTTTGGTGTCGAAGCAAGACCAACCGAGTCAAAACATTGACGGGACTGCATTGGTTGGTGGTCAAGTGAATCCGATGATGAATAGCCCAGTCCCACCGGGCGTTGGGAGTTGCGGGCCCGCTCTTTTCTCAGTGGTGGAGTTGCAGGGCTGTCCTTGGCAGATTCAATCCTCAAATTCTGAAAGAAGGTGAAAATCATTGTAACTTGTAAGCAATAAACAAAATCTATAATCACCTTTGCAAGCAGCAATTCATTCATTTGATAGGACCAACCTATTAAAGATGGTGAGATAGATTAAATTCAAAGAGAGTATTGCACTTAACTAGTAAAAATGTCAAGCATAGTCGAAGAAAAAGTAATTGGTCATCCAAGTAGATCCAATCGTGTCCTAGAATGCAAGTGCTAAGTGTCTGGATTACAAGTCCCATATATGACACAAATGCGTATGTGGTACTGGGAATTCTAAAAGAAGTAGAATTAAGCAACAGAGGATAACAAAAACAAATTACCAGAGTCCAGACCTTACTAAACTATGTTGCCAACAACTGGATTTTTTGAATGTTAGTGTGAGCTTACCTCATCTTCAGATCTTGGTGAAGTGGGAAGTGGGACTGCTTCACGATTGAAATGCTGAACATTATATAATTCCATGACCTTGTCATAGTTCTCTGCCCACCATCTTTGAGCTTGCCACTTGTTAAACATTTCACGACTGACAACGGAACAAAAATTAGCACCCAATAACAAATAGAGGAAGTGATGCAAGCAACTACGACAGAGAATGAAATGAGAACATTTTGCAGTTTCACAATGAAATACAAACTGTACATGCTTGACATGAGAAATCTTATTAATGGATTTGATTTTAGCTGTGCTTATAAATGAATTGTATCTATCATAATTAAGAAAAAAGCAGAGATTTTCGTTGTTTGAAGTAGTTTTTTAATTAGTTATTTGTTGAAGTTATCATTAAAATGTTCTTAATTGAAATTACAAAATCCGAAAGTCCTTCCAAAGGGATAGATATCTGCAATGGTTAGATAAATGAGAAACTCTTGAAGATATTTTACATAAAAAGACTGATAGAGTCACATCCAAAACTCAAAATTATAGTGATGATTAGCAATAAGGTTACCACAAAGCAGAGTCTAGCACCAGCTATAGAGAAGCTAACCACATAAAGTCCAACCAGGGATAAAGACAAAGAAAAGATAATGGCGAAATTTAACCCTTCAAATGCGAATTAAGACTTCTTGTTTCAAACAGATTAGGCCACCATTTATTTTTTATCTACTCCAAAGGACAGATGTTTTATAAGCCAAGCCCCCTGGTTAGGCAACAAGAACAGGTCGCTGTTTTTGTGCCTGTTGTCGCTTCAAGTTCACACTGTTATTTATCATTGTCAGTTTCATGGTTGTATAACCATACAAATTGATAAGAACTTGTTTCAAAGCAAAATAACTTGGTCACTTTGTCATAAGAGAAAGGGGAAAAAAGGAGAACTAATGCAATTCGTTGACATTGTTTTGCATCCAAAGCTTCAACAGTTATGAACGATTACCTAATGTGCTTATCCATTTACTTAACAGAAAGGGATCTTCAAATTGCTATATTCCTAAGTGTAAGGGAACTAACAAGCACTTGAGTACTCAGATTCACTCAACAGTCAATTATCATTAGAGAACCCTTAAAAAATGTCTCTAAAAAGTCCAGAGCTAAGAAAGAAATAACGTTCAAGATTGTCCAAACTTTGCACAAAACAAGAATTAGGAGATCGACAGCACAGAATTTTTTACAAAGGATTTTGGTCCATCAAAGACAAACACTAGTTGACAAGCAATGACAGAATGCTTGTACAGTAAAACATCCTTTTGAGACTTGGAACAATTGTAAGGATTGTTGCTTTCACCAGGTACCATAATTTTTGTTTTTGAGTTCCATAAAGAACATATGGGACAAAAAGTACAAGCACATACATGTGCTTCAGGCATGTCTCTAGTCCTTATGTCAATGCCAAATTCACTGCACTAAGAAATTGATGTAAAATTTGGCATAAAACAGCATTAAAATCAGCATTTTGCACCGACTAAAATGGTTGGAGGATTGCAGTTAATGTTTAGTATTCAAAGCAAAATACCTAGAAGCCCTGCATCCCAATTCCCTTCTCTCTTAAACTACCATTTTACTTAACTAATGTGAGCATAGAATGGTTTATTGAAATTAAAAAAGAGCAGAGTTGCATGTAGCTGAAGCCCTAATGTCCCATACTTGGCGCCCACTTCAATCATGCAAAATGAATATGGTAGAGTAACAGGTCACAGACAAATCTGGTGCATATAATGCAGGATTACTCTTTAAGATCTACTGGAATTACAACAGAAAAGCCATGAGTGATACCGGCACCCTAAAGACAGCCATGCTTGGGGCCACTTCATTCATACAACACAAATTTCAGATACAGTAATATCAGGAATGCCAACTGTCACCAAAAACTCAAATTACCCGTAGCATAACACAATGAAACAAATAAAAACCCAATACCAGAGCAATAACTGCACAAATCTTCAAGATCCAAAGAACACTGCCAATAATGTGCCAACCCCAATTACCATTTCCATACTAGAAACTTTTCGTGACAATCAGACAAATCAGAATTAAGTATGTACCTGAATCGAATCCGCTTGAGATCATTCCCTCCCTGAGGCAAAGAAACAAAAGTGATAAGAACGCCTGGCTCCACTTGTGCAACCCATTCCTTAGGCTCATCCTCCTCCATAAACACAACAGACTCTGCTCGTCCACTCACTGAAGCAGGTGTCCCTTCACCACTTGATAAGCCTTTCAGTCTTGCTTCCATTTCTTTTCCCCACATCCTTGGCGTTGAGTTGGAACTCCCTGTTCTACGGTATGAACAATGGAACCTTGCTGAGTCAGAGGCAGCATCAGAGTCAGCATAGTTTCCGTGCTGGTTACGGTTAGATCCAGCACATGGCTTGCAGTTTCTATAAGCTCCTGAGGCCTTCAATGCCATGTCTTTGATCTAAAAATTAAATATATTACAAAAGAAGATTCCTTAGTTACTAGAGCTTCCTCCATTAAAAATAATAATAATAACAAAAAAAAATAAAGATTTTATAAACTGTTTGTTCAATTGATTTCACTTCAAATTTTGCAAAACTACAATCTATAAATCCAGTATAATATCCTAGTTAACTTTTTCAATCAAAAAAGTTAAAAACTATAGGACTCATGTTTAATATAATTTTTCTTCCTTCTCCCATATTTTATCAAGCAGCAAAGGAAGCCAAGCTTAAGACTGCAAACCTTTTCTCTTATCCAGAATCATTTGAAACAATTTGAACCTCCTATTTCTCTTTGCATTTTTTCTTAGAAGCGTAAATTCAAAAAAAAAAAAACAAATTAAAATACAAAACGGATTCCCCTTAGTTTCCCCTACTTTCACAGCAACCAAACAGTAGAATAAAACAAACAAATAGTGAAGCCTTTTTCTTTTGTCCCATTACTCCCTAAAAGAACAAAAAAACATAAAGTCCCCAAAGCTCAAGATCCCTCCTCCTTTTCCCACAATTTCCAAATAATTACATAGCCTAAGCTTCACTCCCATTTCCTATTGCAAAATACTGCTCACCTATGTTTGGTTTGCAAGAAAACGGGGGAAATAGAGGAAGAAAAATTTTGTTTCCAAAAAATTAAGAGTTTGGGCTAACTAAGCAAGACCTGAATATGAACAAATCAAACCCAAAAGTCAAAATTATAATTTTGTCGTATTAGCCCATAAAAGCAAAACAATCATGTCACGCAAAACTCCAATTCAATTCCTTTCCTTTCCTCCCAGTTTCTCATCAGCCAAACATAGTTTAACTCAACTTAACTCTTCTTTTTCTTGTCTTTTATACCACCACAGAAAAGGAAATGATAATAACCCGAGACCTCACAAGTACCTCCAAAATTTCATTTCCCGCATTTTCTCTCATTTTCACGGCAGCCAACAACAGAGAAAGAAAACAAAACTTCAGAATATCCGCATAATCACGCTCATTGTTTACCTGAGCAGTGAGAGTCTTAACGGCCTGCTTATTGCTCGGCGTTCCTAAAACAACCTCTTCGTCCTCTTGCGGCAGAGATCCATTTTTCAGCTGCTGCTGCTGCTTCGAACAAGCTATACACGTCAGCATCTCCTCCGATTTCTCCTCCTCCTTCCTTCTTCACTAACTAACAAACAAAACCAAAGCAACAGATCAGATTCAATCAATCAACCACTCAATCAAAATTCATTCGTCTCACACACAACGCAACACAAACCAGATTTCACACTCAGATTCGAAATCCAAATAACGCGACGTCGTATTGGCAGAAAAATTTTTAAAAAAACAAAAATGAAAAAAAAAATCCCAGACGTCAGGTTCCGGTCCGGGAAAACAAACGACTATTGTATAAGTAGTAACGACGTCGTATGGGAGTTGCGTGGTTTTTGCTTACAATGAGAGATGAGGTGGCAAGCGGAGGCGTGAGCTGCTTCGATGAGATCAAACAGTGGAGAGAGGAGAGAAGTGAGGAGGAGTTGCAGAAGGACAGAAGTGACCGTTAAGGCACGGTTAACGGCGACTTCAGAGGAAGAGTTATACTTTATTTCGTTTATTTATTTGTTTATTTTTTAATTAATTAATAAATTATTTATTCGTTTTATGTTGTGTGTGTATGCAAGAGTTTGCTCGCTTTCTGCAAATTGAGTAACAAACACTCTGCCAGTCTCTCCTTCACTTTCTAAGGAAGAAAAAAAATAAACGAATAAATAAATAATGGAATTGTTGAGAATGAATGTGAACGTGAGCAAGCGGCAGGTTGAGGCTTAGGGGAGAAACGAAGAGGAAGAAGCGAGAGAGAGAGAGAGAGAGAGTGTGTGTGTGTGTGCGACTGATGGCTATGGAGATTCGGGCAGCGGCAAGCAAGTGGTGATTAATATATATAATGGGCTATTAGCCTCAGCCGCTCTCATTTAAAATTTAGTAAACTTCATGGACCCCACATATTCCCTAAATTTTACCACAATTTTCTTTTCGTGGTTTAGATTTTAGAATTTTTTTTCCCCCAATTTTCAAAGACTTAATTGCGAAAATCACCCATTGAAGATGGTCTTTTGATTTCTAATAATATAAAAAAGTTTGAATAAAAAAAGGTTTGCAAAAGTAATATTGTTTTAATAATATAGGTATTAATCTTATTTTAATTATATATATATTTTTAATAATATAGGTATTAATCTTATTTTAATTATATATATATATGATTTAAATGTTGCTTGAAGTAATTCAAAACTTTAAATTGAAATTAATTTAATAACCAAATGGTAACAAACTTTTTTCAATATAAAATATGCTTCCATTTATTAATAAATCGATAAGTAATTTCCCATTTTAGCAATAAATTAATGGAAGGCAATTGATTGGTTGTCAAGGAGAAATGTGAAATACGGGGGGTGAAAGGAGAGAAATGTGCTGCGATAAGAGACAAAGAGGCGCTGTGCGCGCGGCAGGGAGATTTGTCATCGACTCGAGCAGCACCAGGGCGCCGCCCTATCTAGCCACGGGTTCGATTCAGATTTGACATTGAAGAAGCTAAAGGTTAAAAAGAGAGGCTCGTGGTCTACCTTTGGGCACCAAAGTGGTCGCGCCTGTGGGCCTTCTTGTAGTATTCGTGGTCACATTGATGCTCAATTTAACCCTTTTTTATGGTGGTAAAAATGATTAAATAAAGTGAAAAAAAAAATCAAACATCCTATTGTCATTAAGTTACTAAAAAATTTAATAATATTATATAAGCTTTTAATAAGGTATCGAGTGATCAATCAATATTAAATACTTATTAGATATAAGACTGGAAGAGTAATACTATTATTGTAATTTATATTGATCTTTTACAAGTTTTTCAGAGTTAAATTAAAATAGTCTTCGAGAAAGTCGATCTCTTATAAGATTTTTTTGAGTTAAAAGGTTACTAAATCTGATATGCCTATAATCTTTTTCGGTGGCTTTAATATCAATTGTTCGGATCAAGCTCTAAATTACTATTGAGCCAAAAGTTTAAATTCCTTTTGTACTTTTTCAAAGCAATAAGATTATTGAAGGCGGGTGAAGAATTAAAGAAAATTTAATCATATATGTAAACAATTAACTCTTACTATTAAACCACAATAATTGCTGCTTATAGATCTGCTTCCTACTTGGCAGGCTAAATTTAAACTGCTTTAATTTGCAATTAAAGTCTCACCTAAGCATCGATGAATAGTGCATGCAGATTAACTTTAGCCGATTCTCTTTTTCTTTAGCTAAAAGCACTTTCAATGTCACTTATATGTTAAGGTTATGATCTTAATAGAATAGGCATCGTCAGAATTATAAGAGTGGAGTGGAGACCAAAAAGAAAGTAATGCCCTAAAGAGAAAGTCTTGTGTAAGGCAAGTATATCACGTTATATTTTTTAAATGTTATTAAAATTTTGTTTTTACTTAGTCTACGATTCGTTTGCACATATATTCTGAATAAGTAATATTACATCTATAAGACTACAACTCATTTACAATCAACTCGTTTTACAACTTAAGTTTACAAAATATCAACCAATGAATAATTACTATGTAATATAATTTAATCTCTTTCATTTATTTTCATTTTTTACTCGTTCAGTGATATTTTGTCAACTTATATTATAAAAAATGTTGGTTGTATATGGGTTGTAGGGGTAGTTTTACTCGTTCTGAATCTATAATCAAAATGTATAGCAAATTGAAAACATACCATACAATGACTCTCAACTGTATTTCCCTTCATTTTGTATTTTTCAAATTAAAGTCGGGACCAAGAGTAAGATACCATGAAACATGTCCTCCCTGTTCATCTTCCTTCCTAAAAATACTCATATCCACATGCAGCAGTACATTTACTAAAGGTGATTGAGTTTTTAGCAATTAATCAAAAGTGGTCCACCAGTTATAGAATAATTTCTTGGGTGTAATTTGGGACCATTGATCGATGATGGTTGTTTTCATGACTCATGAGAATGACTAAATCTTAATGTAATGTACTTTGAATATTATGAAAAACGTAAGAGACAACAACATATTTTGGTGTCTCTCTTTGTCGAAAATGCAACTTGTTTAATGTTTACAATAAGGTAGTTGTTTGCAGGAAGATTTGGGTCTCAATGCAAATGATAGTGTCACGTGCACTACCAATAATTTAATCCGAAATTATACAAAAGGGTTTGATCAACTATATAATATATATTACAATATTAATTTATCCTATGATCAATACCAACTCAAATTTACAGTGTCTATTTAAGTTGAATCCGTTAAAAGTGAACTTATGTCTATATTTTTTTTAAAGATAAAATAGTTTCTTAATACGATATCAGAGTTATATCGACTAAAAATAGAAGTATTAAATGCTAGACAATAAAGTGGCAAAACGGTTTCACTATTTGTAAATAGTTTCAAAGAGATTGTAACGGGTGATTCAAATCTCCACAAAATCTAAGTCAACAAGAAGAGTTTATTACGAAAGAGCCTAGACATGTGTTGTGGATCAAGCAAATTGAAGAAATGGAGCAATAGAAGGCCAATGATTCGTGAGCACTAAGCAGAAATCAATAACAGCCAATAAATGCAAAGCCTTGCCCATCGGGGGACCTGGAAATTGTGATTAATTAGAGCTGAGGATGCTAAAATGCTATGAAATTATTAAGATATGGTAGGACCATAATTACCCATTCATGTTCCCCTGCTCCCTAGCCGTCTGATTTTGTTGATTATGATTTTACACTCTTGTTCCTCCAGCCAGCCATCAAGCAATATTACCCAACTCATATTGTTGGGCATCCCCTAAATGACATAATCTTATCATCACCTTTTGTTGGGTAATAAAATTTCATACTTAATAATTTTTTTAAAAGAAAAAAAGTAAAAAGAAACACCTTGTCTTTACAATGTTGTCTTTTTCTTTATTTTTGTCATTTCTTAAGAGGGTTGTGTTTGGCTTCTTCCTCCTTAGCCAAAGTGAAATTCTTTAATCCTAATTTAGGAAACTTAATTATGTAGATTATATTCTAATTTTTTTCTAAAGTAAGCGTATTAAATTATGCCGCTACTTAATCAGATATACAGAATATGACGTGATATTTTTGATATTTTTGATACGTATATATGCAATTAATTAATTAATTAGCTTGTTGAGGCAACATTATTAGGTAATTAATAGCTTTAGGGTGATGGGTAGGCAGCAAGTAAAGATAATTAATTATGTGGGAAATTAATGCTTCTATCTAATGGTGATGCTTTTCTTTATGGTGACAACTACTTGCTATTATAATTCTCCACGAAGTGTAAAGTCAATAAATGTTCCTTAACGACGGAGGTCATACAACGTGTTAGTTGTATTCCAACTAAGCCTACAATGCCTTTCTGTCTCCTTGCTTTTATTAACTAAGTATCAATCAAGTAAAATATAGAATCTTTTTTTTTTTCTTATTTGAGCTCTTTGGAATTTTTGTGGGTTTCAATGGACCTTTCCTGAATCAATAATATTAGACTTATAATTCATAAATATAATTTAAAGTCTACAATCTGATGTAACAATTGAAGTAATAAAATCTTACTTTAGATGTAACTTTCCTCAGTCATTTTTTTTCTCATTTAGTGAGTTTTTGCTATGTACACTGTCACATCAGATTGAAGATTTCTTATTATAGAATTTGAGTTGTAAATCTAACACTACTACTCTTTAATTTTAACTGATATTGTATCATTTGAATTTTATTAATCCAAGTGGTTGATTTACTAAATTGTGTTTCTAAGTTTTTGTTTAGACGAAAATTAGATCAGAAAGTTGATTAGGGATTGTTTGTATACTTTATAATATCTTGAATACTTACATGAAAACTTTACGAGGAGATATGCTTTGCTTGCAGCCTATGAGAAGTGACAGCATAATGTACCTAAGAAGAGAAATAATTAAAGTTGAATGCCCCACTAACCTAGTTCTAAAGATCATAATTAATTAACGTAAAGAACTAATTTAATTTATTACACTTTTTGCTTTAATTTACTTAAAGGAGTACATTAAGATCCGCTTACTAGTTGAGACTTGAGATTACTTGTGTTACATCCACATAGTGCAAAAAGAAAAATTATTGCAATAGTATGATCTTAAAGCATTTTATGGGATCAAGAGAGAAACTTTTTTAGAATTGGAACTGTCTATTGCGAGAATTCTTAACCAAGAAGAACTTTAGAAGTCTTCTAATACAAGAGTTTTATTTGAAAGTAAAATAATTTTCATAAAAAAATTGTTAATTGTGTAATATAAATAATTAATAATTTTTTTTTTTGTTTTAAGAAGAATGGTGTAAGGTTGCTACATGATACAAAAAAATATTTGATAAAAAAATCCAAAGAAGGACTATTAAAAAACCCAAAATTAGAATTTTAAATATATTTATCTCTTTAACAATATTTGATAAAAAAATCCAAAGAAGGACAATTCGATATTTTTGCTTGATAAACAAGCGGAAGCAAAGCATGAAAACAAGAAACCAAAGCAATTATAATTAGCATAACTGTTGAATTAAGCCCAAATCGTTACTTTTAAGGCTCCAGAGCGTTCCTACGCCGATGATATTTTGGTTAATAGTCCACCATCGATTAAAAGATGTCGTTTTAACTAGTGGTATACAAAATCCAAAACCCCCTCAGCTCCATAAAATTCCACGACTGACTCAAAATCACTTCAGAATTGGACCACTTATTCAAAGAATCACCCACCAATGAGATGGTCACGAATTCACCCACCAATTCCAACTCTTACTTTCAATCATAACATGTAACAAATTATATATATAAAACTAGCAATTATTTAATAATAAAATTATATAACTACTAGTGATTACATATACTTCAGTCTTCAAGCACACAACTCAAAACAAATTACTTTTAAAACAACCCTAATAGCTGATAATTTCGATTATAACTTTTAGCATGATATATAAAGAGTACTTGTACGTGTAATATTATAGACTATATTTGTATCAGAGAGCAACTTAGTTTGATGGGTTAATTTTTTAACAAAGGCCGAGAGAATTTCTGGAAGACATTTAGATTGCCTGCTGTCATCACTTGGTCTCCTTGTGTTGACATATGAATCGGCCGTGTCCTCCTTTTATGGTAGAAAATTAGTGATATGCACGAGTGATAGCACAAGTTGACTGAAGCAACGATTATTAGTATCTTGAAGTACCCCTCCAGGTAACGGTTGACACCGCTAGAGATTTTGCTGTTTCCCTAAAGAATTAAGGGATCACCGATATTTCCAAGTCGAATCACAAGAGTATTATTGCTGATATAGTACTTCCTTGTTTAAGGGAACCGATCAACCATGAAGTCATCCAGTCCAACTTGAGCAGGTCCTTCCATAGAAGCCAACAAGAAGAACTGTGGAACGAAAAGATGCTCATTTCTGTCTCAGATTCATGAAGCTTTGGAGCATGAATTGCCCCAATCGGCCATGCAACAATAAAGCAAGGCGCAGATAGCAGCATTCCAAGCCACATTCTCACTAATTTGGCCTTTCCCTGTTTAGCTTTTGGAACCCATTTTACGAGTAATAACTCAAACAGAAAAGAGATCATTTTACCTGATACAGATTGAATTATCACCGAGGAAGGAAGATATTTTTCATTAAATTTCATCCTATCTCCCTGTAAATGAAAAAAGATCTTCCCTGCTGATAGAATCTCACCAAACAAAAGGAAGGTAGACCACATGCAACCCATCTTTCGATTATATATTTTTAATTTCCGATTGTGCGCTGTTTCTCGTTGTTCTGGACTAGTGGAGGAATCTCTATCCTGCTTTTTGTTATTCATATAATATAATATATTAAGTTACAATACGTATAATGGCCAAGATTAAATATAAAAGAATTAGACAAGGAGAGGGACAGTACCTTATAATGAGCCTTTTCATTTTAACCAGGAAGGCCTTAAGATTACGGGGAACACTACTGAAAAGAATGCCAATGTCAGTTAGTTCTCCAGAAGGGTAAAACCAAATAGTACCACACACGATCAAGATAAGGCTGCTCACAGTCGCATATAACAAGACTATAAAAATAGGTTCTTGTTTTGACATAGCTTCTGAATCATCAATATTAATTATCTGGTTCAACCAAGCGGTAGCTTACCAACGCAGCAACTGCACTAAAAGTCCGGACAATAAGCCACCATACATTTTTCGAGCTATAACTTGATCCTCATCTAGGTTTGCTGGATCCGGTTCACATTTTCTGAATTGATCAACAATAAATTCTCCTATAACAGGTTGAACTCCAGCATTAGTGACTGCTAGTTGTAGAAACTCGGTTATGTTGTGTGCAGACGCTAATTTTATTTCTTCTTCGGTCTCCCATGTGTCCGCAACATATTGATTGAAAACCTGCTGCAACGCAACAGTTTCAAACCCTGCAACAACAATTAATTAATGTGTTGATTAATTTATTGACTCTGGTTAACGTTAAGGATTTCTCCTTTTACTAATTATTGTCTATATATATATATATATATATATATATATATATTGTGAAGTGTGAAGGCATTTTTGCCTTTCACACAATCCCACATCGATGGGAAGCAAAATGTAAGTGGGAAGGTTTGGCTATATAATAAAGTTTTCTGCTCTCCTTAGACTTGTTTCAAGTTTATGTATTAAGCTCCTTAGACAAAGCTGGTGCATGTAATGCAGGATTACTCCTTTAGATCTACTGGAATTACAACAGAACAGCCATGAGTGATACCGGAGCGCTAAAGTCAGCCATGCTTGGGGCCACTTCATTCATAAAACACAAATTTCACATATAGTAATATCAGGAATGCCAACTGTCACCAAAACCTCAAATTACCAGTAGCACAACACAATGAAACAAATAAAAACCCAATACCAGAGCAATAACTGCATAAATCTTCAAGATCCAAAGAACACTGCCAAAAATGTGCCAAACGCAATTACCATTTCCATACTAGGAACTTTTGGTCACAATCAGACAAATCAGAATTAAGTATGTACCTGAATAGAATCCGCTTGAGATCATTCCCTCCCTGAGGCAAAGAAACAAAAGGGATAAGAAGGCCTGGCTCCACTTGTGCGACCCATTCCTTCGGCTCATCCTCCTCCATAAACACAACAGACTCTGCTCGTCCACTCACTGAAGCAGGTGTCCCTTCACCACTTGATAAGCCTTTCAGTCTTGCTTCCATTTCTTTCCCCCACATCCTTGGTGTTGAGTTGGAACTCCCTGTTGTAAGGTATGAACAATGGAACCTTGCTGAGTTTGAGGCAGCATCAGAGTCAGCATAGTTTCCGTTCTGGTTACGGTTAGATCCAGCACATGGCTTGCAGTTTCTATAAGCTGCTGAGGCCTTCAATGCCATGTCTTTGATCTAAAAATTAAATATATTACAAAAGAAGATTCCTTAGTTACTAGAGCTTCCTTCATTAAAAATAATAATAACAACAAAAAAATAAAGATTTTATAAACTGTTTGTTCAATTGAATTCACTTCAAAATTTGCAAAACTACAATCTATAAATCCAGTATAATATCCTAGTTAACTTTTTCAATCAAAAAAGTTAAAAACTATAGGACTCATGTTTAATATAATTTTTCTTCCTTCTCCCATATTTTATCAAGCAGCAAAGGAAGCCAAGCTTAAGACCGCAAACCTTTTCAGTCACTTATCCAGAATCATTTGAAACAATTTGAACCTCCTATTTCTCTTTGCATATTTTCTTAGAAGCGTAAATTCAAAAAAAAAAAAAAATTAAAATAGAACTCGGATTCCCCTTAATTTCCCCTACTTTCACAGCAACCAAACAGTAGAATAAAACAAACAAATAGTGAAGCCTTTTTCTTTTGTCCCATTACTCCCTAAAAGAAAAAAAAAACATAAAGTCCCCAAAGCTCAAGATCCCTCCTCCTTTTCCCACAATTTCCAAATAATTACATAGCCTAAGCTTCACTCCCATTTCCTATTGCAAAAAACTGCTCACCTATGTTTGGTTTGCAAGAAAACGGGAAATAGAGGAAGAAAAATTTTGTTTCCCAAAAATTAAGAGTTTGGGTTAACGAAGCAAGACCTGAATATGAACAAATCAAACCCAAAAGTCAAAATTATATTTTTGTCGTATTACCCCATAAAAGCAAAACAATCATGTCACGCAAAACTCCAATTCAATTCCTTTCCTTTCCTGCCAGTTTCTCATCAGCCAAACATAGTTTAACTCAACTTAACTCTTCTTTTTCTTGTCTTTTATATCACCACAGAAAAGGAAATGATAATAACCCGAGACCTCACAAGTACCTCCAAAATTTCATTTCCCGCATTTTCTCTCATTTTCACAGCAGCCAACCACAGAGAAAGAAAACAAAGCTTCAGAATATTGGCATAATCACGCTCATTGTTTACCTGGGCAGTTAGAGTCCTCACGGCTTGCTTATTCCTCGGCGTTCCTAAAACAACCTCTTCGTCCTCTTGCGGCAGAGATCCATTTTTCAGCTGCTGCTGCTGCTTCGAACAAGCTATACACGTCAGCATCTCCTCCGATTTCTCCTCCTCCTTCCTTCTTCACAAACTAACAAACAAAACCAAAGCAACAGATCAGATTCAATCAATCAAACACTCAATCAAAATTCATCCATCTCACACACAACGCAACACAAACCAGATTTCACACTCAGATTCGAAACTCCAAATAACGCGACGTCGTATTGGCAGAAAAATTTTTAAAAAAAAAGGAAAAAAAAAAAACCAAAACGTCGGGTTCCGGTCCGGGAAAACAAACGACTATTGTATAAGTAGTAACGACGTCGTATGGGAGCTGCGCGGTTTTTGCTTACAATGAGAGATGAGGTGGCAAGCGGAGGCGTGAGCTGCTTCGATGAGATCAAACAGTGGAGAGAGGAGAGAAGTGAGGATGAGTTGCAGAAGAACAGAAGTGACCGTTAAGGCACGGTGAACGGCGACTTGAGAGGAAGAGTTATACTTTATTTCGTTTATTTATTTGTTTATTTTTTAATCAATTAATAAATTATTTATTCGTTTTATGTTGTGTGTGTATGCAAGAGTTCAATCAACCCTATCCAGCCACGGGTTCGATTCAGATTGTTTAATGTAAACTGGTTAACAGGTAAAATCGTACCTGGTAAATAACAAACGCTTCAATAATATTAAATACACACAATTATTCATCGTGATGTAAAATTATCATATATTTTCCTCAAAACAAAATTAATTAATCCATTTAATCTAAATTAAACGAATCCTCTAATCAAAGAGTCAAAGAGTCAAACTAGAATACTGCAACTCTATCATGTTCTTTAATCTTCAACAACTTAACTAATCAAAAGATAATCAACATCTAGAAATTCTTACTAAAAATAAAACTGAATAACTATCCAATCACTCGAACGCCCAACAACTCTCTTTCTTAATCTCCTCCTCTTCCTCAGGGCTAAAATCATTCTTGATCTTGAAGGTTCGACGAATCTCCTCATGACTCTTCCCTTTAATCAAGTTTGCAGTTTGTTGACAGAGGCGATCAAGCAGGGTCGGGATATTCAGATAGTTTGAAGCCATAAGCACATCGTAGAGAACGTCTGTGTTAAATGAAGTCGCGAAGTTTTTCTCCCACTCTTCCATCCCCTCTTTGATCTTATCACTTGCTACATGTTGCATGCACCACTCCAACACTTTGGCTAGGGTTAGACCGTCCACAAGGCTGAGTGGAATCTCTTCACCGGAGTAACCGTCCTCGACAAGATTTTTGATGGTTATAGACTGCATGGCTACAGTCTCCTCTACCTCGAAGCGTTGGCCATCGGAAGACTTGAGTTTCAAAATCGGCATGGATGATATATGAACACTTCTAATAATTTTAAAAGAAACTAATGAACCAGAGAAGTTTTGAGTTAACTGTGAAAACTTCAATACATATAACGTGTATTTATATGTTTTAAAGTGATAAATCGATACACGCCAGGATTTGGATACATTAAGTAATTTCTTGTCAAAATAGGATTTGTATAAACAAATATATTTGGGAAGTCTCTAGGACGTTTGAATAAGGATATGTTTGATAGATATAAGAGTTGGAGTCAAACCAAGTAATAGGTTTCCTAGTCAAAATGGGAATTCTATCAATGCAAATATAAATAAAAAAATCTGTACGGGAGCTGTGTGGTTTTTGCTTACAATGAGAGATGAGGTGGCAAGCGGAGGCGTGAGCTGCTTCGATGAGATCAAACAGTGGAGAGAGGAGAGAAGTGAGGAGGAGTTGCAGAAGGACAGAAGTGACCGTTAAGGCACCGTTAACGGCGACTTCAGAGGAAGAGTTATACTTTATTTCGTTTATTTATTTGTTTATTTTTTAATTAATTAATAAATTATTTATTCGTTTTATGTTGTGTGTGCATGCAAGAGTTTGCTCGCTTTCTGCAAATTGAGTAACAAACACTCTGTCAGTCTCTCCTTCACTTTCTAAGAAAGAAAAAAAAACGAATAAGTAAATAATGGAATTGTTGAGAATGAATGTGAACGTGAGGAAGCGGCAGGTTGAGGCTGAGGGGAGACGAGAAGAGGAAGAAGAGAGAAGAGAGAGAGAGTGACTGATGGCTATGGAGATTCGGGCAGCAGCAGGCAAGTGGTGAATAATATATATAATGGGGCTATTAGCCTCAGCTGTTGTCATTTAAAATTTGGTGAACTTCATGGACCCCACATATTCCCTAAATTTTACCAGAGTTTTCTTTTCTTGGTTTAGAATTTTTTTTTTCCAATTTTGAAAGACTTAATTGCGAAAATCACGCATTGAAGATGGTCTTTTGATTTCTAATAATATAGAAAATTTTGAATAAAAAATGGTTTCCAAAAGTAATATTGTTTTAATAATATAGGTATTAATCTTATTTTAATTATATATACATATATATGATTTAAATGTTGCTTGAAATTACATTTTTCTTTTAAAATTATATTTTTGAGTGATTTAAAATTTTAAATTGAAATTAATTTAAATAACCAAATGGTAACAAACTTCTTTCAATATAAAATATGCTTTCATTTATTAATAAATCGATAAGTAATTTCCCATTTTAGCAATAAATTAATGGAAGGCAATTGATTGGTTGTAAAGGAGAAATGTGAAAGATACGGGGTGTAAAAGGAGAGAAATCTGCTGCAATGAGAGACAAAGAGGTGCTGTGCGGGCAGCGGGAAGATTTGCCATCGATTCGAGCCGCACCAGGGTGCCACCCTATCTAGCCACGGGTTCGATTCAGATTTGAGATTGAAGGAGCTAAAGGTTAAAAAGAGAGGCTCGTGGTCTACCTTTGGGCACCAAAGTGGTCGCGCCTGTGGGCCACATTGATGCTTAATTTAGCCCTTTTTTTTAAGGTGGTAAAAATGATTAAATAAAGTAAAAAAAAAAATCAAACATCCTATTGTCGTTAAGTTATTAAAAAATTTAATAATATTAGATAAGTTTTTAATAAGGTATGAGTCATCAAACAATATTAAATACTTATTATAAGTGAGACTCGAAAAGTTATACTATTATTGTAATTCATATCGATCTTTTACAAGTTTTTCGAAGTTAAATTAAAATGGTCATCGAGAAAGACGATCTCTAATAAGATTTTTTTGAGTTAAAAGGTTACTAAATCTGATACGCCTATATCTTTTTCGGTGGTTTTAATATCAATTGTTCGGATCAAGCACTGAATTACTATTGAGCCAAAAGTTTAAATTCCTTTTGTACTTTTTCAAAGTAATAAGATTATTAAAGGCGGTTGAAGAATTGAAGAAAATTTAACCATATATTTAAACAATTAACTCTTACTATTAAATCACAATAATTGCTGCTTAGATCTGCTTGCTACTTGGCAGGCTAAATTTAAACTGCTTTAATTTGCAATTAAAGTTTCACCTAAGCATCGATGAATAATGCATGCAGATCGGCTTTAGCCGATTTTCTTTTTCTTTAGCTAAAAGCACTTTCAATGTCACTTATGTTAAAGTTATGATCTTAATAGAATAGGCATCATCAGAATTATAAGAGTGGAGTGAAGACAAAAAAGAAAGTAATGCCCTAAAGAGAAAGTCTTGTGTAAGACAAGCATATCACGTTATATTTTTTAAATTTTATTAAAATTTTGTTCTTACCTAGTCTACGTTTCTTTTGCATATATATTCTGAAGAAGTTATGTTACACCTACAAGACTACAATTCATTTACAATCAATTCGTTTTACAATTTAAGTTTACAAAATATCAATCAATGAACAATTATCATGTAATGTAATTTAATCTCTTTAATTTATTTTCATTTTTTACTCATTCAGTGATATTTTGTCAACTTAGGTCGTAAAAAATGTTGGTTGTATATCGATTGTAAGGATAGTTTTACTCATTTTGAATCTCTAATAAAAATGTATAGCAAATTGAAAACCATACAATGACTCTCAACTATATGACACTATCATTTTGTATTTTTCAAATTAAAGTCGGGACCAAGAGTAAGATACCATGAAACATGTCCTCCCTGTTCATCTTCCTTCCTAAAAATACTCATATCCACATGCAGCAGTACATTTACGAAAGGTGATTGAGTTTTTAATAATCAAAAGTGGTCCAACATCTATAGATTAATCTCTTGGGTGTAATTTGAGACCATTGATCGATGATGGTTGTTTTCATGACTCATGAGAATGACTAAATCTTAATGTAATGTACTTTGAATATTATGAAAAACGTAAGAGACAACAACATATTTTGGTGTCTCTCTTTGTCGAAAATGCAACTTGTTTAATGTTTACAATAAAGTAGTTGTTTGTAGGAAGATTTGGGTCTCAATGCAAATGATAGTGTCACGTGCACTACCAATAATTTAATCCGAAATTATACAAAAGGGTTTGATCAACTATATAATATATATTACAATATTAATTTATCCTATGATCAATACCAACTCAAAGTTACAGTGTTTATTTAAGTTGAATCCGTTAAAAGTGAACTGATGTCTATATTTTTTTTAAAGATAAAATAGTTTCTTAATACGATATCAGAGTTATATCGACTAAAACTAGATGTATTAAATGCTAGATAATAAAGTGGCAAAACGGTTTCACTATTTATGAATAGTTTCAAAGAGATTATGACGGGTGATTCAAATCTCCACAAAATCTAAGTCAACAAGAAGAGTTTATTACGAAAGAGCCTAGACATGTGTTGTGGGTCAAGCAAATTGAAGAGATAGAGCAATAGAAGGCCAATGATTTTTGAGCACTAAGCAGAAATCAATACCAGCCAAGAAATGCAAAGCCTTGCCCATCGGGGGACCTTGAAATTGTGATTAATTAGAGCTGAGGATGCTAAAATGTTATGAAATTATTAAGATATGGTAGGACCTTAATTTCCCATTCATGTTCCCCTGCTCCCTAGCCGTCTGATTTTGTTGATTATGATTTTACACTCTTGTTCCTCCAGCCAGCCATCAAGCAATATTACCCAACTCATATTGTTGGGTATCCCCTACATGACATAATCTTATCATCACTTTTTGTTGGGTAATAAAATTTCATACTTAATAAATTTTTTTAAAGAAAAAAATGTAAAAAGAAACACCTTGTCTTTACAATGTTGTCTTTTTATTTATTTTTGTCATTTCTTAAGAGGGTTGTGTTTGGCTTCTTCCTCTTTAGCCAAAGTGAAATTCTTTAATACTAATTTAGGAAACTTAATTATGTAGATTATATTCTAATTTTTTTCTAAAGTAAGCGTATTAAATTATGCCGCTACTTAATCAGATATACAGAATATGACGTGATATTTTTGATATTTTTGATATGTATTATACCATTAATTAATTAATTAGCTTGTTGAGGCAACATTATTAATTAATTAATAGCTTTAGGGTGATGGGTAGGCAGCAAGTAAAGATAATTAATTATGTGGGAAATCAATGCTTCTATCTAATGGTGATGCTTTTCTTTATGGTGACAACTACTTGCCATTATAATTCTCCACGAAGTGTAAAGTCAATAAATGTTCCTTAACAACGGAGATCATACAACGTGTTAGTTGTATTCCAACTAAGCCTACAATGCCTTTTTAGCCAACTCTTTCTGTCTCCTTGCTTTCATTAACTAAGTATAAATCAAGATATAGAATCTTTTTTTTTTTTTAAATTTTATTTGAGCTCTTTGGAATTTTTGTGGGTTTCAATAGACGTTTATTGAATCAATAATATTAAACTTAAAATCCAAAAATACAATATAAAGTTTATAACTTGATTTAACAGTCAAAGTGATAAAATCTTGCTGTAGATGTAACTTTCCTCATTCATTTTTTTTTTCTTTAATAAAATCTCGAATTTTAACTGAATTTTATTAATCCAAGTGGTTGGTTTACTAAATTGTGTTTCCAAGTTTTTGTTTAGATGAAAAATAGATCAGAAAGTTGATTAGGGATTGTTTGTATACTTTATAATATCTTGAATACTTAAATGAAAACTTTACGAGGAGATATGCTTTGCTTGCAGCCTATGAGAAGTGACAGCATAATGCACCTAAGAAGAGAAATAATTAAAGTTGCATGCCCCACTAACCTAGTTCTAAAGATCATAATTAATTAACGTAAAGAACTAATTTAATTTATTACACTTTTTGCTTTAATTTACTTAAAGGAGTACATTAAGATCCGCTTACTAGTTGAGATTACTTGTGTTACATCCACATAGTGCAAAAAGAAAAATCATTTCAATAGTATGATCTTAAAGCATTTTATGGGATCAAGAGAGAAACTTTTTTAGAATTGGAACCATCTATTGCGAGAATTCTTAACCAAGAAGAACTTTAGAAGCCTTCTAATATAAGAGTTTTATTTGAAAGTAAAATAATTTTCATAAAAATATTGTTAATTGTGTAATATAAATAATTAATAATTTTTTTTTGTTTTAAGAAGAATGATGTAAGGTTCCTACATGATACAAAAAAAATCTGATAAAAAAAATCCAAAGAAGGACTATTAAAAAACGCAAAATTAGAATTTTAAATATATTTACCTCTTTAGCAATCCTTTTTATAATTCCAATTAAATAACAACAAAAATAATAAAAATATCATAAAATAGTTTCTTTTTAAAGAAAAAAAAAGAGTGTATAAAAGTCTCTTAGTAAAATTGAGATATCTTTCATATTTTAAATATAAAAAAAACTAAAAAAATCATTCAAAAAACCCAAAATTGAAAAAAAAAATCGAAAAATATCATTAAAAAACCCAAAATTAAGATTGTTTAATTTATCTATTTATTAATGTACGCTGTTAATTTGCAATCAACTAACAACGACCAAAAGAGAGATAAAAAAAAAAAAAAAGAACAAATACTAATAAACTTAATTTGAGAAGTGCTTTCTAGACTATTTTTATCTGTTGATTGTTTAATATAAACTAGTCAACAGATAAACTTGAAAAATAAGAATAAAATAGGCAGCACGCAATTTAAACTGCAATCAGGAATATTGAACTTGCACATCAAGTTAAGAAATACTAGATATATATGCATATCTAAAAAAATAAAAAATAAATAAACGTGTATCTAAAAAAAATAAAAGATAAATAAACGTGTAGAACAGGAAGCTATAGACTTTAAAAGTACTCTGACCATGGCCGCGCCTTGAATCATATATTAATTTTGATTTGAGACCGAAGCTTAAGCGAGAAACAGAGAAGGCAGTGCAAGAAGTACGAGTCGTTTTGATTTCTAATGCTGCTCTATTTTGGTTTTTCTTAGACTTATTAATTATTTTCGCTTTACCAACTAACCAAAAAAAAAAAAAAAAACCCACAGAGAGAGAGAGAGAGAAAGAGAGCAAAAGGGCGACGATCAAGAGTAACTAGCTAATTTATATATGAGGTGAACCGAAACAATAATGTAATCAATCAAATGCCGAGCAAAGAAAAGAGAGAGAATTGGTTTTGGTTAGCCAATAATTAATGTGTTATATGTATACCTGAGGCAAACAAGACGGCTTTAGAGAAACAGAAGTAATAGCCTACACGGGATCTGAACTCGCTCCAGATTGTTTAATTCATCTATTTATTAACGGACGCTATTAATTTGCAATCAACTAACAACGACCAAAAGAGAGAAAAAAAAAGAACAAATAATAATAAAATTAATTTGAGAAGTGCTTTCTAGACTATTTTTTATCTGTTGATTGTTTAATATAAACTAGTCAACAGATAAAATCGTACCTGGCAAATAACAAACACCAAAGATATTCAAGGCATATTAAATACACACAATTACATTGTAATGTAAAATTATTATATATTTTCCTCAAAACAAAATTAATTAATCAATTTCATCTAAATTAAATGAATCCTCTAATCAGACAGTCAAACTAAAATACTGCAACTCTACCAAGTTCTTTAACCTTCAACAACTTAACTAATCAAAAGATTATCAACATCAAAAAATTCTCAAAAAATTCTTACTTAAAATAAAACTGAATAACCATCCAATCACTCAAACGCCCAACAACTCTCTTTCTTAATCTCCTCCTCTTCCTCAGGGCTAAAATCATTCTTGATCTTAAAGGTTCGGCGAATCTCCTCAGGACTCTTCCCTTTAATCAAGTTTGCAGTTTGTTGACAGAGGCGATTAAGCAAGGCTGGGATGTTCAGATAGTTTGAAGCCATAAGCACATCGTAAAGAATGTCTGTGTTAAATGAAGTCGCGAAGTTTTTCTCCCACTCTTCTACCTCCTCTTTTGTCCTATCGCTTGCTATATGCTGCGTGCACCACTCCAACACTTTGGCTAGGGTTGGACTGTCCACAAGGCTAAGTGGAATCTCTTCGCCGGAGTAACCGTCCTCGACAAGATTTTTGATGGTTATAGACTGCATGGCCACAGTCTCCTCTACCTCGAAGGGTTGGCCATCGGAAGACTTGAGTTTCAAAATCGCCATGGATGATATCTGAACACTTGTAATAATTTCAAAGGAAACTAATGAACTAGAGAAGTTTTGAGTTAACTGTGAAAACTTTAGCACAAGTAATGTGTGTATTTATATGTTTTAGAGTGTGAAACCGATACAAGACAGGATTTGGATACATTATGTAATTTCTTGTCAAAATAGGATTTGTATAAACAAATATATTTGAGAAGCCTCTAGGACGTTTGAATAAGGATATATTTGATAGATATAAGAGTTGGAGTCAAACGAAATAATACGTTTCCTTGTCAAAACGGGAATTTTATAAATGCAAATATATACAGGAGACGCCAGTGAGAATTTTATAAGGATTTATCTTTCATAACGTGAAATATTTTTGGTTTAATCTTGATTTAACGTAGGAGAAGCAAATTAAGCATGAAATCGGGACCTAAAGCAAAGCGCATTAAATTAAGGCCACCTTGTTACAGTAGAGCTTCAATTGTCGTTTCTAGGCCCATTAAATATTGGTTGAGTCCATACAGCATAATTGAACGAGGTGTTTTAACCTGTGATTATAATAAGATAATATTAAATTTACAAATTTTACATAACAAAAAAAAAATTTAATACAGAAGGCTGAATGAGAGGTTAATAAATGAGTTATATCATACATAAAAAATTCTGTACGGAAGAGTTATATGTATAGGTGTAGCAATAGTCCATACTCGTATTATAGGATCCTCTCAGTCTCAGCTTAATAAAATTTTACCATTTGTTTATTTTTTGATTGGCTACAAATGTCTTTGGGACCCATATACTCTTTCAAAGAATTACCCAGCAATAAGCCTCACAGACTGACTTCCGATTCCACATGGAAAATTAACAATCTTTTGCATGCGGTTTCCATAAAAAATTGACAAGCTTTTTAATAAAATTTCCAAAGTCCAATCACGAAGGCATTAATTGCTGATACGTAAAACTTCTTTGATTCAGGAAACGAATCAATCATGAACTCATACGATATCTCTCTTAAGCAAGTGTTTCCATAAATAATAATAGAAGTCAAAACGCTGCCAAAATCAGTTAGTTCTTTGAGAAAGTAAAACCAGAAAGTAACGCACAAAACCAAGATGAGATTGCTCTCCATCGGACATAATGAGACTTCGATAACTCGATATTTTTGCTTGATAAACAAGCGGAAGCAAAGCGTAAAAACAAGAACCCAAAGCAATTATAATTAGTGTGACTGTTGAATTAGGCCCAAATCGTTACTTTTAAGGCTCCGGAACGTTTCTATGCCTATGATATTTTGGTTAACAATCCACCATTGATTAAAAGATGTCGTTTTAACTAGTAGTATTCAGAATCCAAAGCCCACTTAGCTCCGTAAAATTCCACGACCGACTCAAAATCCCTTCAGAATTGGACCACTTATTCAAAGAATCACTCACCGATGAGATGGTCCCGAATTCACCCTCCAATTCCAACTCTTACTTTCAATCATAACATGTAATAAATTATATATATAAAACTAGCAATTATTTAATAATACAATTATATAACTACTAGTAATTATATATACTTCAGTCTTCAAGTACACAACTCAAAGCAAATTGCTTTTAAAACAACCCTAATAGCTGATAATTTTGATGATAACTTTTAGCATGATATATAAAGAGTGCTTGTACGTGTAATATTATAGACTAAATTTGTATCAGAGAGCAACTTAGTTTGATGGGTTAATTTTTTAACAAAGGCCGAGAGAATTTCTGGAAGACATTTAGATTGCCTGCTGTCATCACTTGGTCTCCTTGTGTTGACATATGAATCGGCCGTGTTCTCCTTTTACGGTAGAAAATCACTGATATGCACGAGTGATAGCACAGGTTGACTGAAGCAACGATTATTAGTATCTTGAAGTACCCCTCCAGGTAACGATTGACACCGCTAGAGATTTTGCTGTTTCCGTAAAGAATTAGGGATTACCGATATTTCCAAGTCCAATCACAAGGGCATTATTGCTGATATAGTACTTCCTCGTTTCAGGGAACAGATCAACCATGAAGTCATCCAGTCCAACTTGAGCAGGTCCTTCCATAGAACCCAACAAGCAGAACTGTGGAACGAAATGATGCTCATTTCTGTCTCAGATTCATAAAGCTTTGGAGCACGAATTACCTCAATCGGCCATGCAACAATAACGCAAGGAGCAGATAGCAGCATTCCAAGCCACATTCTTACTAATTTGGCCTTTCGCTGTTTAGCTTTTGGAACCCATTTTACAAGTAATAACTCAAACAGAAATTAAAGAGATCATTTTACCTGATACAGATTGAATTATCACCGAGGAAGGAAGATATTTTTCATTAAATTTCATCCTTTCTCCCTGTAAATGAAAAAAGATCTTCCCTGCTGATAGAATCTCACCAAACAAAAGGAAGGTAGACCACATGCAACCCATCTTTCAATTATATATTTTTAATTTCCGATTGTGCGCTCTTTCTCGTTGTTCTGGACTAGTGGAGGAATCTCTATCCTGCTTTCTGTTATTCATATAATATAATAAATTAAGCTACAATACGTATAGGGCAAGTTTGGGACTCCGGACTGGACTGGACTGGATTGAGATTAAGATTGGGATTGAGATTGGACTAGATTGGACTGGATTACATATAATGCTATCTTATGTTTGGTGTAGTATGGGACTGGACTATATTAGTATATTATAAACTTTTAAAACATCTATTTTTAAATATAAACGAATTTAATTTTCTTCAAGTTTAATTTATTATTACATCATATTTATAGCTAATTAAATATTTAAATATATTTCAAAATTATTTTATATAAAAATTATTAAATATCATTATTTTATGAAAAAGTAAGATTTTTAATATTATTTAATATGAATTTAATAATATTATTTTTTTATTTATTATATTTCAACTATAATATTATTAATTATAATAAAAATAAAATTATATTACATTTTGAATATAATTTTATGAATTATTATAAACATAAAAATTGCATTATAATGGAAAATAAAATATTTATAATAAAAATATTTTATTACATCATTATTAAATATTTAAATATAGTTACAAATTATATTTATTTAAAAAATTATTAAATATTACTATTTTATGAAAAAGTAAATATTTTCAATATTATTTAATATGAATTTAATAATATTTTATTTTATTTATTATTATTTTATATTTTTATTATAATATTGTCAATTATAATAAAAATTTGTAATATTATGGAAAATAAAATATTTATAATAAAAATTTTATTTATTACATAACAATTAAATATAGCTAAAAATTATATTTATTGAAAACTTGTTAAATATTACTCTTTTATTCAGAATTAAGTATTTTTAATATTATTTAATATAAGTTTAATAATATTTATTTTTATTTATTATTATATTATATTTTAATTATAATATTATCAATTATAATAAAAATAAAAATTTTTGTAAAACCTTGGGACTATTGAGTCCCATGGTTCTACATGGGACAACTTGTCCCATGAGATTGGCACTATTGGGACTAACAATAGTGCAATCCCAATCTCTTCTTAAAATGCCAAACAAGAGATTGGACTATTTATCCTAAAATATAGTCCAATCCTGTATTAGTCCCCCTTCCCAAACGGGCCCATAATGGCCAAGATTAATTATAAAAGAATTAGACACGGAGAGGGACAGTACCTTATATTGAGCCTTTTCATTTTAACTAGGAAGGCCTTAAGATTACGGGGAACACTATCGAAAAGGATGCCAATGTCAGTTAGTTCTCCAGAAGGGTAAAACCAAAGAGTACCGCACACGATCAACATAAGACTGCGCACAGTCGCATATAACGAGACTATAAAAATAAGTTCTTGTTTTGACATAGCTTCTGAATCATCAATATTAATTATCTGGTTCAACCAAGCGGTAGCTTACCAACGCAGCAACTGCACTAAAAGTCCGGACAATAATTCACCATACATTTTTCGAGCTATAACTTGATCCTCATCTAGGTTTGCTGATCCGGTTCACATTTTCTGAATTGATCAACAATAAATTCTCCTATAACAGGTTGAACTCCACCATAAGCGAGTGCTAATCGTAGAAACTCGGTTATGTCGTGTGCAGACGCTAATTTTATTTCTTCTTCGGTCTCCCATGTGTCCGCAATATATTGATTGAAAACCTGCTGCAACGCAACAGTTTCAAACCCTGCAACAACAATTAATTAATGTGTTGATTAATTTATTGACTCCCGTTAACTTAAGGATTTCTCCTTTTACTAATTATTGTCTATATATATATATATATATAGTGAATTATTGTCTATATATATATATATATAGAGAAGTGTAAAGGCATTTTTACCTTTTACACAATCCCACATCGATGGGAAGCAAAATGTAAGTAAGAAGGTTTGGCTATATAATAAAGTTTTCTCCTCTCCTTATACTTGTTTCAAGCTTATGTATTAAGCTTATGTATTAAGCTTATGTATTAAGCTACTTAGACAAATCTGGTGCATATGATTACTCTTTTAGATCTATTGGAATTACAACAGAACAGCCATGAGTGATACCGGAGCGCTAAAGACAGCCATGCTTGGGGCCATGCTTGGGGCCACTTCATTCATATAACACAAATTTCACATATAGTAATATCAGGAAGAAAAATTTTGTTTCCAAAAAATTAAGAGTTTGGGTTAACTAAGCAAGACCTGAATATGAACAAATCAAACCCAAAAGTCAAAATTATAATTTTGTCGTATTAGCCCATAAAAGCAAAACAATCATGTCACGCAAAACTCCAATTCAATTCCTTTCCTTTCCTCCCAGTTTCTCATCAGCCAAACATAGTTTAACTCAACTTAACTCTTCTTTTTCTTGTCTTTTATACCACCACAGAAAAGGAAATGATAATAACCCGAGACCTCACAAGTACCTCCAAAATTTCATTTCCCGCATTTTCTCTCATTTTCACGGCAGCCAACCACAGAGAAAGAAAACAAAACTTCAGAATATCGGCATAATCACGCTCATTGTTTACCTGAGCAGTGAGAGTCTTCACGGCTTGCTTATTCCTCTGCGTTCCTAAAACAACCTCTTCGTCCTCTTGCGGCAGAGATCCATTTTTCAGCTGATGCTGCTGCTGCTTCGAACAAGCTATACACGTCAGCATCTCCTCCGATTTCTCCTCCTCCTTCCTTCTTCACTAACTAACAAACAAAACCAAAGCAACAGATCAGATTCAATCAATCAACCACTCAATCAAAATTCATTCATCTCACACACAACGCAACACAAATCAGATTTCACACTCAGATTCGAAACTCCAAATAGCGCGACGTCGTATTGGCAGAAAAATTTTTAAAAAAACAAAAAAGAAAAAAAAAACCCAAAACGTCAGGTTCCGGTCCGGGAAAACAAACGACTATTGTATAAGTAGTAACGACGTCGTATGGGGGTTGTGTGGTTTTTGCTTACAATGAGAGATGAGGTGGCAAGCGGAGGCGTGAACTGCTTCGATGACATCAAACAGTGGAGAGAGGAGAGAAGTGAGGAGGAGTTGCAGAAGAACAGAAGTGACCGTTAAGGCACGGTTAACAGCGACTTCAGAGGAAGAGTTATACTTTATTTCGTTTATTTATTTGTTTATTTTTTAATTAATTAATAAATTATTTATTCGTTTTATGTTGTGTGTGTATGCAAGAGTTTGCTCGCTTTCTGCAGATCGAGTAACAAACACTCTGCCAGTCTCTCCTTCACTTTCTAAGGAAAAAAAAAAAACGAATAAATAAATAATGGAATTGTTGAGAATGAATGTGAACGTGAGGAAGCAGCAGGCTGAGGCTGAGGGAGAAGAGAAGAGGAAGAAGAGAGAGAGAGAGTGATTGATGGCTATGGAGATTCGGGCAGCAGCAGCCAAGTGGTGAATAATACATATAATGGGGCTATTAGCCTCAGCTGCTGTCATTTAAAATTTGGTGAACTTCATGGACCCCACATATTTCCTAAATTTTACCACAATTTTCTTTTCTTGGTTTAGAATTTTTTTCCCCAATTTTGAAAGACTTAATTGCGAAAATCACCCATTGAAGATGGTCTTTTGATTTCTAATAATATAAAAAAATTTGAATAAAAAATGGTTTCCAAAAGTAATATTGTTCTAATAATATAGGTATTAATCTTATTTTAATTATATATATATGATTTAAATGTTGGTTGAAATTATATTTTTCATTTAAAATTATATTTTTGAGTGATTCAAAATTTTAAATTAATTTAAATAACCAAATGGTAGCAAACTTCTTTCAATATAAAATATGCTTTCATTTATTAATAAATCGAAGTAATTTCCCATTTTAGCAATAAATGAATGGAAGGCAATTGATTGGTTGTAAAGGAGAAATGTGAAATACGGGTTGTGAAAGGAGAGAAATGTGCTGCAATAAGAGACAAAGAGGCGGTGTGCGCGCGGCGGGAAGATTTGCCATCGATTCGAGTCGCACCAGGGCGCCACCCTATCTAGGCACGGGTTCGATTCAGATTTGAGATTGAAGGAGCTAAAGGTTAAAAAGAGAGGCTCGTGGTCTACTTTGAGCACCAAAGTGGTCGCACCTGTGGGCCTCCTTGTAGTATTCGTGGTCACATTGATGCTCAATTTAGGCTTTTTTTTTTGGTAAAAATGATTAAATAAAGTAAAAAAAAAATCAAACATCCTATAGTCATCGAGTTATGAAAAAATTTAATAATATTAGATAAGTTTTTAATGAGGTATCGATTCATCAAACAATATTAAATACTTAAATGAGATTTGAAGAGTTATACTATTATTGTAATTCATATTGATTTCCTATAAGTTTTTCAGAGTTAAATTAAAATGATCCTCGAAATAGTCGATCTCCAATAGGATTTTCTTTAAGTTAAAATGTTACTAAATCTGATATGCCTATAACCTTTTTCGGTGGCTTTAATATCAATTGTTCGGATCAAGCAATGAATTACTATTGAGCCAAAAGCTTAAATTCCTTTTGTACGTTTTCAAAGTAATAAGATTGTTAAAGGCGGTTGAAGAATTGACGAAAACTTAACCATGTATGTAAACAATTAATTCGCAATTAAAGTTTTATCCAATCATCGATGAATTTAGATTTTTGATGGTTATAGACTGCATGGCCACGGTCTCTAATTATATAGGATTTGGACACTTTTAAGTAATTTCTTATAAAAAAAGGATTTGTATAAACAAATATATTTGAGAAGCCTTTAAGATATTTCAATAAGGATATATTTGATAGATGTAAGAGTTGGAGTCAAACGAAGTAATACATTTCCTAGTCAAAATGGGAATTCTATCAATGCAAATATACATAAAAAAATCTGTACGAGGAGTTATATGCATAGGTGTAGCAATAGTCCATACTCATATTATAGGATTCTCCCAGTCTCAGCTTAATAAAATTTTACCGTTTTATTTTTGATTGGCTACAAATTTCTTTGGGACCCATAAACTCTTTCAAGGAATCACCCAGCAATAAGACTTTCGGACTTACTTCCGATTCCACATGGATAATTAACAATCTTTTCCTTGCGGTTTCCGTAAAAAATTGACATGCATTTAATAAAATTTCCAAAGTCCAACAACGAAGGCATTAATTGCTGAAACATAAAACTTCTTTGATTCAAGAAACAAATCAATCATGAACTCACACGATGTCCATCTTGAGCAAGTCTTTCCACAAATAACAATAGAAGTCAAAACGCTGCCAAAATCAGTTAGTTTTCTAAGGGCGCGTTTGGGAGCGGGTCCAATCCCATGTTTGCCTTGCACATTCAATACAAGCTTAATTAAAGTGAACCCAACACAATCTCATTTTAGTTTCATATATTAAGGTCTTGCTTTTGCATATACACCCCTCCAGTAAAAAAATTAAAATTCTTATATATATATATATATATATATATATATATATATATAATTAGCTATTAATTACTGCATCACATTTATGAGTTATATTATAAGTATATTTTATTCTTTTCTTTATTTTATTACTTTTAGTATCTTACTCTTAGCCAAAATTTGACTTTTTTATTACTAAGACTTTCTTTTTTAAATTCCTTAAATTTATAGTTATTAAAGAAAAATCCACTTTTTTAATTTTTTCTTTTATTATATCATGGTTAGCTTATTTCAAAATATAAAATATAAAAAATTTATAATGAATTTTTCATCAAAATTGAAGAAATTACAATAAATTTTTAAAAACTATGAACACTTTAAGATAAGAAGAGTTTTAGATTAGAAACTTTAGTTTTTATTCACCTTTTTTTTTTCACATATGTTATTTAAGTACCATATTTATTCATTTTTATTTTTTTATGTTTGATCAATTTTTGTAACCAATATATTATTTCTTATTTAAATTTATAATATAGTCTTAATTTCCCCCATAAAAAAAAAGAGTAAATTTCATGTCCGCCCTGTAATCAATTACAGGCGAAGAGAGGGGGATGCCCCCCTTAGATTCACCTCATGGCTCATTGCAATTAAGTTACTGAGGCCTGCATCTTAAGCATCTGATAATGTAAAGTAACTAAATGAAATAAATGTAAAAAATTAAAATGTTTGCAAAAACTGGAATAGTACATGATCTTCCTTCTCTCTGATTGCGTCTTCCTTGCTCATTTCCTCTTCGGCCTACCCTTCACTTCCCTTATGGCCTCTCATCATCCCCAAGCAAAGCATGTTCGAAAAGAGTTTTATCTTACACGACATATGTTGATTTTACAAACTCAACACTGAATCACGCCAACAATGACTCAATTACCTTATTAGGATTTTGGTTCGCTACGGGTACCTTTAGAATTGGTAATTTTTCCTTCTTATCTTTTTAATATATCTCATGACAATTTCCTTTCCCTGCCCTTGAAAATTAGAATTTTGACAATCATACAATTGTAATTTTCTGAATTAAAATTTTCGCCTTTATTTCTTTCTTGGAGTTAGAGCATCTTGATAAGATTGTATGCAGGGAGTGCAAGTGATGTGATTGTGAAATGCATGTAAGAGAAGTGCACAAGTTTGTAAAAGTGTGCATAGATAATTGATATGAGAGAAGGCTATCAATAGCTAGTTTGTCTTTAGATTTGTTGTTACAAGATGGATTTATGCGGAAACGAAATGAGGTTAATAGGGCAAAATAGAGCACATAGTAATTCACGTATTTGACTTTTAACCTATGTCTATGTCTATGGTTGAAAATAAAAGAATAATTTTACTACTAAAATGAGTATCAAAGTAAATATACAAAATTCAGGAATTTTCTCACAAATCCAAATCTCCAATTATAGCCAATAATCTATCACACTCACTCAAACCCATAACTCAAGTACACCCAAAATCCTCACACTCGGATAAATGCTCGCAAACTCTCTAGTTGCTCGTCACAGGAGAGAAATGGTTTGGGATGTCTTTTGCTCTCGGATGGCACCTCTATTCAGAGGGAAAACAATATATGTCAAAGTTTGTAGCAAAAGATGCATGAACCAGCTACCAAAATCAGATTTGGTTTCGACCTTCTTGTGAGATATGTGTCTTACTCTAGGCTCGGAGGTTTTGACCATCGTGAGAAACAATTAGCTTGGTTCACTTTCTTCCATTTCGGATGCATCCTAGTAAAATGTCTCATGCTTGCATTTATTTGGATAACTATTTAAGCCTGCTTTTCAACAAGATTGTATATGGTGTTATTCCCACGTAGAAGCCTTGACTGTTAGTTGCTTTTTGTTGTCTTGTCTCCGGTGCCTTAGGTATAATTGACTTGTATCATTATTCCGTACAAATTTATTTGTAATAAAAATCAAAGTTTTTGTTAATCCCATGTTGTGAGTTGAACAAGTAGGAGATTGGAAAACACAAGTTTTCATGGTGTAAGATTGGCATAAAAAATAAGTAAGAGACCATTGCTTAACTCTTCAACAAAGCAGCTACATGAATTGATCGATCATGTAGCACAGTAAAACATTACATAAGTTGGAAAAAATTGTTTACACCCTTTAAAAGACGTAAAATAGTAACCTATATACATGTTACAAGCTCCATGTCCAATAACTGGAATACACACGAGATAGAAATCATTGAGGCCCTTAACCGCTTCTCTCTATTAAGTTCTAATCATGTGAATATTTTCCTTTCCATGGAGGGCAGGATGTCTCATAAGCAGTTTGACATGAACGTTGAATAATATTGATTCAAGACAAAATTAGGGGATAGATACTTTGAGCCACAAGTTAGATCAAACAGCTGACTGTTAGTGCCCACAAAACTCGGGAAACATATGTATTGACCCCATTTGCCTTTGCTCTTGTTATGAGTCGCCACTTAGCTCAATTACACTCTTAATCTGAGCGCTTTACAACGTTATCTTTGAATATACATCATTTGATGACTAGATAACTTCCTTTTTATGATTACATGCTGTCTCCCTGCAGTCATCAGAGTGAAGAATATTTATCATGAATATTCATAAACCAAAGGCGTTGTTGACCTATAAAATTGCTTCATAAGACAAATGACAATATACAGCTATAAATCTTAAATTTCTCTTCTTCTTCTTCTTCTTCTTATTTCCCGTTTAAGTATTGCAAGCTAGGATATTTTGTGTTGAAGATACCGATTTAAGAATACAACCATTATATCACAGACTATTATAACCTTCTATTTCAGAAACATACCTCAAAGAAAAAGGAAATTGTCAAAATATGCGTTGATTTAAGGGAAACTCACCAAGTAATTAACAAGCATTCCATTTGCTCAAGCACATTTTCTTTGTATTTCAGAATTGAAGTTAATTCCTGCCACAGGGCCGAATTTTGAAGGCTTCAAACAGTTGTTGCTTTCCTCAACTCTGACAGAGCATTGCAAGCTAGGATATTTGGTGTTAGTTAGCAAGCCTAGCAACAAAATTAGTAACTATTATTACTCCTATTCTCTAATTGACAAATGATCAAGAATTTGAAAGAGGCTACAGAAATGGCTATAGAACATAACAAACCAATTTGATATTTGGGGCATGAATGAAGTACACCATTTGAGTTCTCCCCTGAATGTAGGCTTCTCACACCATTCTTCTTCTGGAAAAGAGAACAGTCCCACAATTAAATTATTTAATTCTGACCTCCACAATTTCTAAATACAAAGTAAAAAAGAGACAATGTGGGCCTTATATCTTCTTTTACCTTGCAGGTGGTTGCATATTTAACCTACAACCACTCTTCCATCAGTAAATTACTTCACCAAAATATTCTGGTGAAATATCTGACAAGAACTTAAAAGTTCAGAAATATAGAGAGGTACGTAATATGAAGACAATAATCGTTTTAAAAAAAGTGTGGACAGGTTACATTAGATCCAGGCAGCTTGCTCTTATTCGAAAGTTCTTCCTTTCCTATGAAATTCATTTCTGCACAAAGAATTGGATGTCTAATTAAAAACCAAAAGAAAACAAAACATCTCACATGAAACAACTTTTAATGGAGAAAATAAATTATAGGAGAATCATGAAAATTCAAAGGGGTTGCATTTAACTGGTCTCGAACAATTCAGGCCAAAAAAGTATTTTCAAAGGAGTAAGAATGCTGCAGTGGATTTCTGCTCCATCAAGATACTGACTATTCCATACATAGATAACATTTTATGGAGACACTACAAAGTTTTTCCTTTAATCACCGTCTTACCTTATTGTATTCTCCTATCCAATCCAGGTCCTGGAGCCAAGGTCTGCTTGCTTGTAAAATTTTCTTTTTGGAATTTTTATGACCATATTTCGCATAAACAACCTCAAAAGAAAAGGATTATAAACATATCAAACAAAGGAAATCAAACGAATGAGTTTTAAGCGCACACAAGATTTGAGATGCATATACATTAACCCCCTTTGCTCCTTCGTCTTGTTATGAGTCACCAGTTCCAGTTCATTAGATGCTCCAATTTGCATGCTTGTCACCATTAGCTTAAACAATTCATCATTCTGTTTAATTTGAATTGGGGAGTCAAAAACATACATAGATTTTGTGGGAACTCACGCATGCATTTTGTTTAATTGAGGACATGTTCTTCTTGCATCATTATTCAGAACTGAAGTTAATTTCTCCCGTATGCCCATTTTAAGGCTTCAAACAATTGCTTCTTTGCTCAAATCTGACAAAGACTCAATTTTCTTTCAGTTAACTAGTAATCTTATTGCTTTTATCATCTAATTGAGAAACCAAGAGTTAAAAGACTAGCAATTAGCAAATGGTTAACAGAGAATAAATAACCAATTTGATATTTGGACAATGTAGTACAACATTTGAGTTCTATATCTTGTATGTATGATTCCTACACCAACATTCAACTGGAAAAGGAGACTGTACCATGGTTTAAATTATTTAACACTGCCTTCCACATTTTCTAAATAGAAGAAAACAAAGATGCAGCATAAGCCTAACATCTACTTTTACCTTGTTGGTGGTTGCACATTTAATTTGCAACCAGTCTTCCGTGTGTCAAATCACTTCATAGGGATGAGAAATATTGTTATTTGGGGGAAAATCTGACAATAACATAAAGGGGTCAGAAACAGAAAGGAACCTAATATATAACCAGATATACAATCCAGGGAAATAAATAAATAAAAGAAAAGAAATCATAACATCATATGTGAGATAGCATTAAATGGAGAAGAAGAAAAAGAATCATGACATTATGATAAAGAAAAATGATATTGATCGAACTGTTATGGAAACACAATAAAGTTTTTCCTTCAGTCACTTCTCTTACATGCTTGCACCCCCCTATCTCATCCATTGTGCTGGAGTCCAAGGTCTGCTAACTTGTAAATTTTGTTCGCCGAACTTTTGAAAACTGACAATTCAGGTAAACAAACTCAAAAGTAAGGAATTTGAACATCATAAACAGTTGTAAATATATTAACTGACCCCTCTTGGGTTATGCAACGAGTGCTAAAATACCATGCAATATCCATGTATTATATTAAGAAGAAAACTGTGGTATACCATCTGTTTTATTCTGGTGTCATCTTTCAACAAACTGGAATTCAATGTGTCTATGGTAATCAACAAGTTTGCGTTGTTTAATTATAAGGTAACAAAGGATAATATTAAATAACTATTAAAGTAAATTCAGTGTTGATTGTCCAACCATCTTGTTTTACCTTGTAGGCGATTGCATATTTGACCTACAACCATTCTTCCGTATGGAGAATTGTTTCAACAAGATAAGAAATAGTGTCTTGGTGGAAAATCTCACATTAACTTCAAGGGTTCAGAAATAGAAAGGAACTTAATATAAAACCAGATAATCAATCTATAAAAAGAAAGAAAAAAAAGGGAAAAAAAAAAACTTAGCAAATGTGGTAAAATTTATTATCCATCCATTTTCTCTCACCTTCTTTTACTCTCCTATCTCATCCTTTTTCTTGGAGTCCAAGGGCTGTTAGCTTGTAAAATTTTCTTTTCACAAATTTTTATGATGGCAGTTCACATAAATACAGGATTATGAAACTCTTGAACAAATGTAAATATATTGTCACTCTTCATAACATTTACTTTCTGAATATCATAGTAGAAGAATATCACGTTACCGCTCTGTTCTATTCTGGCATCATCTTTCAGCAGACTGGAATTCAATGTGCCTATATTAATTGACAAATTTGCTTTGTTTAATAAGGCAACAAAAGATAATATCAAATTACTATAACTGATAAAAGGGAAATTCAGTGTTGACTCTACGTACCTATGAGCAAATTTGCAAAGCGGTGTACCAAAACAAGGTCTGGAAATCATTCATAGCTATAATTTTCCAAAAACAAAACTTGATAATGATACTGACATGAAACTTAACCCTCCAATGCCAAGAAATAAGAGGATTTATAATTTCAACAACTTAGAAACAATCTGCACTAGCATGTCCAGATTTGTTGTAAAGACTGCAATATTTAGTTCTCAGAGAATATAAGCCTTAGGTAATGCTTGTAACCAACTACTAAAATGCATATATAATAAAAGGAATAGCCAGAGAAGTTTTACATCTATGGAAGTAAAATAATTGCCATAGAAATGAATTTTCAAACTCCATAGAAGCCAAGGATATGGCAAAGAAAATTGCCAGGATAAAAGTCTCCATATGGAATCTGTGCTTCTGCCCAAGCTCTCTCCATCATTAAAGCATTAAAGAGCAACTACTGGTTTCCCCTCGTTCTGGTCATTGCTCTGCACATTATATTGAAAGGTTATCCCCTATACCATGCAAGATTAGATAAATAAGCAGCTTCTTGGCAAGATGAGAGCAATTTAAGCAACATCTTTATGACTTACACTCTCACTTGACAAATGGTCAGCACAAAATTAACAAGAAGAAGCCGTATTTTCTCATGACAATATCTACTGTTTGCTATCTGCACCATAATTTAAGTGGCTGTCTTCAACACCTTTTCAGTGTATTAGCCTGTGAAAAAGCATCTCCAATTACAATAAATAATGCAAACTCATTTTTATAAATTTCCACATTTTCTTGTGGTTGAAGTCATTGTATATTCAGTAAAAAATAGTATAATGATAAAAGAAATTCAACAACTTAAATATATTTGCCTATTTCAATCAATTTAACTACAGAATACCATCCAAAACTTTTTATACATTAAATTACAAAAAACAACTACGTTAATCATGAATATACAATCACATAATCATAATGGAGTGAGCGGTCATCCACCGTTGAAATTAAACATGATCAATGTTTCATTAAATTTGATGAATAAAAAACACAAACGCATAAGGGTTATAGAAGAAAGAGGAGAAAAAGAATGTTATAACAAATTCATGAGTTGCAATTTTAACAGATTACGAATAACAACCAAAGAAAGGAGGAGGAAAAGAATTTACCAGTGGGTCGATGCCTCCCACTCATTCCGAGTCTATTTCTCCACCTAGATTCAGAATATCATAAGACCCGATCTTCAATTCCCTTAGAGTCGTCAACTGAAGGATGTGATTCGGCAGATCCTTTAATTTGTTGCAATAATCTATTCTCAATGATTAAAGACATGGCAAGACTGTAATATCTTCATTTTCCTTCTTTTTAATATCCCACTCTTCCCATTCATCCATCCTCCGAAACTCAAGAGTTTCCAATTTGAGAAAGGCAGTGCCACCATTTATTATTCCCAGAAATTCATTACCCACTCTTTTCACACTCTTCATATATAGAATATATTTTCAAAGATTCAAGAGCTGATAATTTTCCCAGAGGGGGCAAATACTCACAATTCATGCATTCAGAAAGCGTTTACTCCCTCAGATTGGTTAATGATACCATCCAAACAGGGAACAAAGTTTTGCCTTCATAGTGTTCTATCCTTAATTTCACTAAATTGGGAGGCGGTTGTAAGGCTTCAAGAATTGCTTCGTTCTCCTTGTTCATACTTCTCTTTACATCCACCTTATCAAATGACAATGTCAAATCAAGGAGGTTTTTCATACTCTTAATTGACTCCGTAGCTTTAACTTCTCTAACATTTCCTAATCCTCCTAAAACAAAACTTCCTCTACGGTTGTTCAACTTTTTCAAAAACTCAAGACTATATGCTTTTTTACTACCACGACTGTCACTACTAACAACGAGTTTATCTAATGTCCTAAGATTACTCATTTTCTCCATTCCTCTTGGCATGTATCTTAATGAATCATTCCCATCATTTATTAAATGTCTCAAATTGATTAACTTATCTATCCCTTCTGGTAGTTTCTCAAGATTACCACACCCATTGAGATCCAGGGTTTGTAAATTATATAAATTGCACAACGTCTGTGGTAATTCCTTTAAATGCCTATTTTTAATTAGATTAAGATATCTCAAATGTACCAATTTTTTTATTCCCCTTGGAATTTCTTCAATTTCACAATCATTCAAATTTAATGTTCTTAGACATGTCAACTGATCAAACAATTTGTGTAAATCTACTTTCTTCAAATAATAACCAGGCATATCAACCATAAAGCTGCGTAATTTATTCTCATTGAAAGCAGAAATAGGGATTGTGTCTGCCACCACCATGAGATGACGAGCTTTCTTATATGAACATTGTAACTGAGACTCTACATTATAATGATGAGATTCCATCATAAAACATTCATTCCTTGAAAGAAATTGAGCAAAGTCGTGCGCTATATCACGCATTTTACAAGTTTCTATGCTATTATCATATTCCCTCCTTCCAAAATCTTTAAAAAAAGAGCGCATGGCTAATTCTTTATAATACCTTTCACCAACTAATTCTATATCTATTGATCTTTCTGCCTTAAGATACCCTTGAGCCATCCATAATTTGATCAATTGATCTTTTATTATGATACAACCTTTTGAAAAAATGGCACAATATGAGAAACATTTTCTCAACAGAAAAGATAAATCATAATAGCTCAACAGTAAAGGAGGAAAAAGTCCCCTTTCTATCTCTTCTAGTTCCCATAACTCACTGCCTAAAACTCTTTCCCACCCTTCAATGTTTATTTTAAACCGTAGCAGGCTTCCTAAAGTCTTAATTGCAAGAGGCAAACCCTTGCACTTGTCTACAACTTTTCTACCAACCGGTTCTAATTTTTCAAGCTCTTCACCTGCACTTTCAGAAAGTGCAATTTTTCTAAACAAGGACCAACTTTCCTGGTCGGATAATTTTCCCAATGAGATAAAACTGGCAGTACCCATCTCTTTTGCAGTAAGCTCTTTATGTGTGGTCACCAAGATTCTACTCCCTTGAGAACCACACTTGAGAGAATTCTTCAATTTCTCCCAATATTTAGAATCTTCAATCTACACATCATCAAGGACAAGAAGAAACTTTTTGCCTTGTAGTGATTGATGTACCTTTCCTAACAAAGTTTCTAATTCACCTACACTTCGTGTATCAACTTCAAGAGATTCAAGGATTGCTTTGGCAATCCTAATCTCATCAAAAGGATCGGACTCACACACCCATATTCTCTTTTCAAAATGAGAAACCACCTGAGGAGCATTAAAAGCTACTTGAGCAAGAGTGGTCTTTCCAATTCCTCCTACTCGTACTATAGAAATAATACGGATTGGGAGGTTTGGTCCTCGACTACTCTCACTCAATAACATGCTTACCAATTGACTCTTATCATGAGGTCTCCCATAAACCTCTGATACACCGATATCAGAGGCAGTCATTTCACGTTCTAGATTTTCAGGACCTTTGGACAAGCTAAAGTTGAACCTATCTTTTTCCACAGCAATAACATCTAGTTTTCTATTTAGATCCTTCATCTTGGTAGCAATCTCATAACGCATAATACATTGCAGACCACAAAAAGTATTGAATGGAATGAGGGAACGTACCTACTTCAAAAGCTTGGAAGTAATGTAAACTTCCTTAATCTTTGATTTGCCGATCATTGTGTTCCACTCATCCAGCACATCATCTATGTCATATGCTGTGTCTTGAAGCTTGTCCAACCAAACTCTCACAGTGTTCTCCTTCACTTGTTTTTTCTCAGCATCATTACGCACAGCTTGAATGGGCAGAAAAGTGCTGCTGTCAGTCTTATCCCTTCCACGGAGACAGTAGCTAGCTGTTCCAAGACTATGGAAACAAGTGCCTCAGCCATAGTAAAGATGGTAATGGATTTGAGAAAGATGAGAAGTTGAAGTATTTGGTTAATTTGCTTTTGTTGTGATTAATGCTATGCATTCCATTTGATATTTATAACTCACCAAAGAATACCAAGGAATTATTTCAGCAGACAACGTTATTCTTTGCTTTGCTTTGATAGTGGTTAACGTATGTAGCTCTCTCCAAGCAATTCCCGTACTCTTTATTTATGATTTTGCTTTCATGCTAGTAAATGCTGAGACATATCCTTTGCTTAATTCTTGCGTATTCTCAACTCTCGACAAAACTATTTCTTTGATGCTAGTTAAGGGATAAAGTGATTGCAATGTTGCTTTTTCTTTATTCCACTAGATTTGAAAGAAAACAGAAAAAAAAAAATGGATGAATTATTTATATCCCGAAGCTCAACAGTTAATTGTTCATGCGCCAGACGAAAGCTATCTATTAAGTTGTTAAAAGATCCCTTTTCGTTCATTTAACAACCATTTGTCTATATCGTTTATTGAACTTTTGGTTGAAAAAACCAAGGAATCCTTCACCCGACAACATTGCTCTGCTATGCTTTGCTTTGCTTTGATATGGGTTAAGGCATGTATTTTTCTTCAAGCAATTCGCACACCTTTTTCATTTCTTCGCGTGTATATTCGTCATTTTGCTTTAATGGTAGTCAAGGTATGTAGTTTATATCTCCTGACAATGCTGAGACCAATCCTTTGCTTAATTTCTGCAGATTCTCTTCTCTTAACAAATTTCTTCTATTTCTTTGAGTTTACTTTATTCCACTAGATTTGGAACATAAAAAATAAATAAAATGAAAATGTCAACTGTAGCCCGATTGTTTGCAATGGATTAATCATACAGCCTGAATCTTAATAGTTTTTTCAAATGAACTCGCTTTTGCAAATGCATGTTTGAGGGTTCTCCATGTGCAAGGCAAATATTTAAAAAAGATCATAAAATAGTTTCTTTTTAAAGGAAAAAAAGGTGTATAAAAGTCTCTTCATAAAATTAAGATATCTTTCATATTTTTAAAATAAAAAAACTCAGAAAATATAGTTGAGAAAACCAAAAATTAATATTGTTTAACATATCTATTTATCAATGTACGCTGTTAATTACTTTGCAATCAACTAAGAACAACCAAAAGATATAATAATAATAATAATAATAATAATAATAATAATTATTATTATTATTAATTTGAGAAGTGCATTTTAGACTATTTTTTCAGCCAGCCCATAGATAAAATGGTACGTGGCAAATATCAAACACTAAAGAGATCCCTTTTTTGAATAGACAAACTTTCAAAAGCATATTAAATACATACAATTATTCATCATAATTTAAAATAATTATATATTTTCGGCAAAACAAAATTAATTAGTCTATTTAATCTGAATTAAATAAATCCTCTAGTCAATCAGTCAAACTAGAATGCTACAACTATACCATGTTCTTTAACCTTCAACAACTTAATCAAAAGATAATCAACATCAGGAAATTATTAATTAAAATAAGATACAATAACTATCGAATCATCCAGAAGTAAACTCATCACTCAAAGGCCCAACAATTCTCTTTCTTAATCTCCTCCTCTTCCTCAGGGCTAAAATCGTTCTTGATCTTGAAGGTTCGACGAATCTCCTCAGGAGTCTTCCCTTTCATCAAGTCTGCAGTTTGTTCACAGAGACGATCAAGCAAGGCTGGGATGTTTAGATAGTTTGAAGCCAAGAGCAAGTCGAGGAGAATGTCTGTGTTAAATGAAGTCACGAAGTTTTGCTCCCACTCTTCCACCTCCTCTTTGGTTTTATCGCTTGTTGCATGCTGAATGCACCACTCCAACACTTTGGCTAGGGTTGGCCCATCCACAAGGCTGAGTGGAATCTCGTCGCCAGTGCAACCGTCTTCGACAAGATTTTTGATAGTTATGGACTGCATGATGACAGTCTCCTCTACCTCGAACGGATGGCCATGGGAAGACTTGAGTTTCAAAATCGTCATGGATGATATCTAAAAGCTTTGAAGTATGTGTTGAATGATTTTTAAGGGAAGCTAATGAAGCAGAGAAGCTTTGAGTGACTATGAAAACTTCAAGCACATGGATGTGTATTTATATGGAATGTAAAACCGATACAAGAAATGATTTGGATAAATTAAGGAATTTCTTATCAAAATATGATTTGTATAAACAAATATATCAAAGAAGCCTATCGGACGTTTTAATAAGGATAGATTTGATTGATACAAGAGTTGGAGTCAACAAAGTAATACTTTTCCTTGTCAAAATCGGATTCTATGTATGCAAATATATATATAGGAGAAGCCAGTGACAGTTTAAGAAGGATTTATCTTTCAGACCGTGGAATATTTTCGGTTTAATCTTAATTTAATGTAGGAGAGGCAAAAGCAAATTAAGCATGAAAAACAAGACCTAAAGCACAGCAACTATAATGAGCTTCTTGTTAAATTGAGGCCACCTTGTTACTTCAGAGCTCAAAGGCTCATTTCTAGGCCCATTAAATGTAGGTTGAGTCTAAAAGATTAATTAAACGAGCCGTTTTAACCAGTGATGATCATAGAATATTATTAAATTTACATATTTTATATAACAAAAAAGTCAATTTAATAAAGAAGGCTGAATGATAGGTTAATAAATAAGTCAGATCAAATATATACAAAAATCTGTACAGAGGAGTTTATACATGTATGTATATCAATTTCCATCTTCATAATGTAGCCTATCAGTCTCAGCTCATTAAAACTTCACCATTTGTCTAATTTCTGACTTTTACCTGAGCTTTAAAAGCGAATTAAGCATAAAAACAAGACCTAAAGCAAAGCAACTATAATGAGCTTTTGTTCCTAAATTAAGGCCACCTTATTTCTTCAGAGCTCGAAGGCTCGTCTAAGCCCATTAAATGTTGGTTGAGTCCACACAAATTAATCAAATAAAGTGTTTTAACCGGTGATAATCATAGAATAATATTAAATTTACAAATGTTATATAACCAAAAAAAAATCAATTTAATAGAAGGCTGAATTATAGGTTAATGAGTCATATCTATCATATATACAAAAATCTGTACATATGAGTTTATATATATAAGCATAGCAATAGTCCGTATTCATATTGCATGGTCCGCTCAATGTGAGCTCAATAAAATTCTGCCATTTTTTAAATTTTAAATTGGCTACAAATGTCTTTGAGACCCATATACTCTTTCAAAGAATCACCCAGCAATAAGCCTCGCAGATTTACTTCCGATTCCACTTGGAAAATTAACAATCTTTTGCATGCTGTTTTCGTAAAAAATTAACATGCATGTTAATAAAATTTCCAAGTCCCAAAGCTATTGTTTCAGCAGCAACTTGACAAGTACGATTGGATTAATAATTAGAATAACCCTTTAAAATTAATTACCTTTCGTATTTTTTCGAATTTTATTGGGATATATATTTTGTAATGCGGCTTTTAATCTGGAGTGTAGTGCGTAGGGAAAGCGGAATCAATCAAACAAGAACCCAAAGCTATTTTAATTAGTACAGTTGTTGAATAAAGGCCCAAATCACTGCTTTTCAGGCTCTAGGACGTTTCTAGGCCTATGCCTATGATATTTGGGTTAACAGTCCACCACGAATTAAACGACATCGTTTTGACTAGTGATATTCACATTACAAAACCACTCAGCGCCATAAATTTCCACAACTCATCCCAAATGCCTTCGGACTGTAGCACTCAATCAAAGAATCCCTCGTCAAAGAGAAGGTCACGAATTCACCCTCAAATTCCGACTCTCACCCTTCAATCATTACATGAAATAAATTGATGTAGCTTTGCTCTCATACCTCCGCTTGATGTAGCAAGCATACTAACTTAAAAGACTAAGCTAGAAAGTTAATGCGTTGTAAGTTGTCATACAGGCCTGTACCACGCCAATATGGGATTCTGCCACTTAGAAAGCTCACTCAAAAGTTAATGGGTTACAGAGGTCTAGTAGTCATAAACTGCCATATAAGCCTGTGCGAGGCTAATGTGCGATTCTAGGCCCTACATCATAAATTCTCTATATAACTAGCAATTATTTTTAATAATACAATTATATAACTAGTAATTATATATATTTCAAGCACACAATTCGAACAAATTACTTCTAAAAAAACCCTAATAGTTGATAATTTTGATTATGACTTTTAGCATGATATATACAAAGAGTAGGTGTACGGATAATATTTTACACGACTAAATTTGTATCAGAAAGCAACTTAATTTGATGGGTTTATTAATCAACAAAGGCCGCAAGAATTTCTGGAAGACATTTAGATTGCTTGCTGTCATCACTTGGTCTCCTTGTGTTGACATCTGAATCGGCTGTGCACTCCTTTATATATTGGAAAATCAGTGATGTGCAGCACAAGTTGACTGAAGCAATGATTATTAGTATCTTGAAATACTCCTCTAGGTAATGGTCGTCAACGCCATAGATTTTACTGCGTCCATAAAGAATTAAGGGATTACCGAAATTTCCAAGTCCAATCACAAAATTATTTATTGCTGATAGATGGTGCTTCCTTGTTTCAGGGAACAGATCAACCATGTAGTCATCCAGTCCATCTTGAGCAAGTCCTTCCATAAAACCCAAAAAACAGAACTGTGGAACAAGCCAAAAGATGCTCATTTCTGACGAATCAACATAAATAATATCATGAGGCTTTCGGACACGAATTCCCTCAGCCCGCCATGCAACAATAAAGCAAGGCACAGAGAGCATCATTCCAAGCCACATTCTCATTAATTTGGCCTTTCCCTGTTTAGATTTTGGAAGCCATTTTACAAATAACTCAGAGCACAAAGAGATCATTTTACATGATACAGATTGAATTATGACTAGGGAAGGAAGATATTTCCTATGAATCATCATCCTTCCTCCCTGTAAAGGAAAAAAGATCTTCCCTCCTGATAGAAACATACCAAACAAAACGAAGGTAGACCACATGCAACCCATCTTTCGAATATATATTTTTAATTCCCCACCATGTGCTGTTTCTCCTTGTTCTGGACTAGTACCGGAATCTCTATCCTGCTTTCTGTTATTCATATAACATAATAAATTAATTTAATATGGCCAAAATTAGCTGTAACTAAATCAGACAAGGAGAGGGAGAGTACCTGATGAGCCTTTTGATTTCAACTTGGAAGGCCTTAAGATTACGGGGAATACCAGTGAAAAGGCTGCCAATGGCAGGTAGTTCTCCAGAACGGTAGAACAAAAGAGTACTGCACAAGATAAGACTACTGCTCGCAGTCGCACATAACGGGACTACAAGTAAAAGTTTCCGTTCAACCAAACGGTAGGTCACTAACGCAGCAACTGCACTAAAAGTCCAGACAATACGGCACCATACATTTTTTCGGGCTATGACTCGATCCTCGACTAAGTTTGCTGGATCTGGTTCACATTTTTTGAATTGTTCGACAATAAATTCTCCTATAACAGGTTGAACTCCAGCATGAGCGAGTGCTAATAGCAGAATCCCGGTTATGTCGTATGCAAACGCTAATTTTGCATCGCTTTCAGTCCCCGAAAGGTATAATTGCTTCAAAACGTGCAACAACAATTTCAAACCCTGCAACAACAATTAATTAATGCGTTGATTAATTAATTAAACTATAATTATTAAGATGAGAAATCCTTAACGTTAACCAGAGTCAATATCTCTGGTACTTTCCACCAAGCCTTGGTTGTTAACATATATCAAAGTGTAGTACTTACAAAACAATAGCAGAGAGTCGAAACTATGATAACTAGGAGACAACTCAATAGGGATTTTGACATGAATTTCAAAACAACAAGCTCTAGTAAAGCTGATGCCGCCTGCAGAATCATTGTAAATATTGCGGCATTCATGAAATCCTTCTCCACAATAATAACCTTTGAAGGATCAATGAAATATGCTGTCGATAAACGCAATATTAAATAATCTATTAACTTGTCGCTGAACAAAAACCCTGAAAATTAATTAATTAATTAAAAAGTCAGTAGTGGGGCATTTAATCAAACAAATATCTATCTTTGAACAGCAATGGATTATCATCATCAAATTGAAGTAATAGATATTTTACAGTTCATGATGAGCATTGGACAAAATCATCTACAAAAGAGAACAACTTTTTTTTTCTACACTACTTTACCAAAATTATTTATTTACTCTTGACATACCAAAAAAAAAAATAAATTTGAAACTTTTGAAGTTACATATCTAAGATAGGATAAGGCAATAATCTAAAATTTGAGCATTCGACTATCTTAAATTTGAGTAAATATAATCAAATGTCTAAGCTAAAAAGACTAGTCTATTGAGCGGAGAGACTAACCTTGTTAGGATATAAATATGAAAACTTAATTTAGGCCATCATTGTTGTTTGTATATTAGCGAAGCAACACTCACTAATGCTGGCTAGCCTTCCCGTCTTGTTCAAGCACGATTCATGAATTACTGTGATTCATAATTTTATTCATTACCTCTCTCCTTTATTTGAATTTTTTTTAATATAATTACCTCTAAAGTTTATGGTCATAGTAACAACTTTTTCTTCTGTAATAAAAAATATATATAAGGGATATGATATTTTAACTTCAATTTTCTGTTAACTTAAAACTAGACATCAATTAATAGTCATTAATCTGAACTAATTCAATAATTGTAATTAAAAATAAAAATTTTACATTAACTTATTTTATATATATATCCTTAGAATTGGATATCACAATGGAAAGTATTTGGGTTGGAATGAAAAATAACTACTAGTTAATTTTCACCTTCCCACCATTGACATTGTAGAAAATCAAGAGCCATATATATACCAGTGTAAAAAATTTGAGTTAAAAATATAAATTCAAAATAATTTAAATCACATTTTTTTCTTACTTAAAACTAGAGTTAACCTTTTAATTGCTCATCTAATAGTTGAGATAAGTTGTCATAATTAAAAGCAATATTTTAACCTTGAATTTTGATAAGGAATGAGGTTCCTCAAGTTAAAAGAAAGGGAGCAAGATATAGACAGAGGAAATAGAAAAATCAATAGAAGAAATATGAGAGAGAAAATAATCTTTCTACTAAAAGATAAAAAATCAATATAACAAAGTCTTTCTAAATAACATAATTAAAGACTCATATTTATAGAACCTTAAAATATAGTTCTACTAGAAAATAAAATCTCATTAGAAAATAGAATCTCAATCATAGTTTAACTAGAAAGTATCGAAAAAAAATTAGTAATCTATTAATTAGAAAAATAACTCAAATTAGTATTACTCCTAATTTAGGAAGTCAAAATCCTTAATAATAGTCAAAATCTTTAATTTCTTAAAATCCCTAAAATCTAATTAAAATTTTCTAATTTATTCCTAATATTTCCTACATCAAATTTCAATTGGATGTTTGACATGAATGATTATAAATTTCAGTTATCTCTAAGTTAACTGGTGAGAATCAAGTCTTTCATTTTAGCATTGAACTATACCCAAGCTTTTAGAAATTCTATCACTCACTACTCTATTTGCCTTATATTCTAATGCCATTTGTTTGAGTTAATGCTTAAATTTTATAAGAAGACTACATGATAATATTTTGGCAAATTGATTATCTAATCTCTATATATCAGCAAGTCTGATAAAAGAAACAACAAGTAGCATCACACTCTGAAATTGTTTGATGACTTTGATCACAAGATGACATAAAACTGAAAGAAAACTCGAAAAATAAGAATAAAATAGGCAGCACGCAATTTAAACTGCAATCAGGAATATTGAGCTTACGAGAAAATCTTTCCTACAGCGGATGCACCACGTGACTGGACTGATATGGTGCATCTACCCAATGGGAAGTTTAGAAACGTGAGAGACAAGGACTGCAAAATCTACTGTTCATCCCACTTTTCTAATTTCCTATAGGGCGGATGCATCATATTAGTCCAGCCACGCGGTAAATCTGCTGCACGGAAGTCTTTCTCTAGCTTACATAAAGTTAAGAAATAATAGATATACATGTATACCAAAAAACTTAATGAATAAACGTGTAGAACAAAAAGCTATAGATTTCTTAAGTACTCTGATCATGGCCGCGCCTTGAATCATGCATGTGATTTGAGATCGAAGCCTAAGCGAGAAACAGAGAAGATATTACAAGTAAGAGTCGTTTTGACTTCTAATGGTGCTCGATTTTGGTTTTTCTTAGACTTATTAATTATTTACGCTTTACCAACTAACAAAAAAAAAAAAAACCCAGAGAGAGAGAGAGAGAGAGAGCAAAAGGGCGACGATCAAGAGTAACTAGCTAATTTACATATGAGGTGAACGGAAACAATAATGTAATCAATCAAATGCTGAGCAAAGAAAAGAGAGAGAATGGTTTTGGTTAGCCAATAATTAATGTTACATTTATACCTGAGGCAAAGAAGACGGCTTTAGAGAAACAGAAGTAATAGCCAACACGGGATCTGAACTCGCTCCAGATGTTCGAAAATCCTGCGGTTTCGGACAAAGAATTACTCGAATTCATTTGGTTGTTGCAGAGAGGAAATCAAACTTCCCAAGTTGTTTGTTTTTCTTTGTTTAAGAGGTTAGAAGATTATCGGATAATTCCAGAGATATAGGGAAATTATGACAAGGAAGCAAAGACGCTGGGTGGTTTCTAAGATGCTACCTTCAAGTCTTTATTTTCTGTTATGGACTTCCCATCCTCCTTTACTTTCAGTATGTTTTAATAAGAAAGTGTGAAAGACAACAGTTGCCTACTATTTATTATATATAAGTAGAATTAAAGTTTTCAAAATTAAAGAAAAGCGAAAGTGCCTACGACTTACAAAGTCAAACTTTTCAAAATGGGTCGACTCAATGTTAGGGAAAACACCAGAAAACCCCTCTACTTGTCAAGAGTATCATCAAAACCCCAGCCGTTTATTATTTTCCGTTGGAATGAACTCATAATATTGTAATGTCATTTATACCCTTATAACAATATCGTAATATCTTCTATATCCTTATCTCTAAAGTGAAATGCCATATACCTTTTATGTTTTAAAAGATTAGAAATTTGTAGATGTTAGGATTTGAACTATATTGATAAGTTACAAAAAATGGGCTCAACCACCAAGCTATCGAAAATTTGATTTTTAATAAACAAAATTATTTAACCTATTTAAACATTTACTAAAGCAACCCACACAATAGGACTCAATTTTAATAACACCTAAATTGCACCAAACTCAAATCCAAATGACACAATTTCAATCAAAATCTAAGCAATCTGATTTTTTTTTTTGTAGAAAATAGAAACTTAATCAAAATAAAAAATAAAATCGATATCAAAATAAGAAAATAAAATCTATATCAAATAAATTTATTTTAATTTAAAAATAATAGAGTAATATTAGGTGGGTATAATTTTACATCTAGTATAAATATTTTTATTAATTTTGTTTTAAAATGATAGAAAACTCCACTAGCAACAGTTTGCATAAATTGCAAAAAAAGTCATTCCCCACCTTATAAAAAAAAGAGAAAAAAATACAAAAATACAAAATAAAACAAATTTATTATTAATATCATTTCTCATATAGAAAAATGATTTACTACCTTCACAGATTTTTCATTCAATTATTTACCACAACAACTAATTAAAAGTATTTGCCAAAATTTTTCTTAAGTGTTTTTTTTTTGTGGACTTTCTCATTTTTTATTTATTATAAGTATTTTTAGTATATTTATTTAATATGTGCTCTATTACTTCTTGAATTAATGCACCTTTTTTATATTTAATTTAGAGCATAATCACATTGATATATTGGTTTTATTCACATATATTAAAGAAATAATAATAATAATTGATAAAGACTGACGACAGGGGAAGTATGTGAAACTTTTAGAAATTCAAGATGACTACATGGGATTTTAAGACATGTCAAGAGAGGTTCGTCTTTTATTGTATCAAATTCCCAAATTACTCTCCATTAAATCAAACAAAAGTTAAAATCAGAAACTAATTTGTCAATTGAAAGTTTCACTTACTGTTAAGCCAAACCTCATGAGTATTTTTGGATTTCTTCCTTTCTATAAATCTAATATCAGTATTTTTGGATTTCTTCCTTTCTATAAATCTAATATAGGGTATGCACATTTCAAGCTAAATGAAACTCATTTGAAATCAAAGTTGAACTCATGATAGTAATTTATCACTTCAGTACCATATTGATTACTTAAAAGAAAGATGATACAGATTATGGATAACTAATCACTTGTTCTTAGTAATCTGTTCACAACATGGCAATATTACTAGTAAACTCGTTTGTCGATGCGAATTTTGAACTACAATATTTCTATAATATAATTATAATATATTTTATAGAAAAGGATTTTTAACTCAATTTTTTACTATAATTTATTCTTAAAAATATCTAATTCTTGATATAGCAAAATCTAATAGTTATGATTGAAAGTCAAAAGTTGTATTTAATATTATTAATTCATCAATCATCTCAACTATTAGATTTTGTAAATCAATATTTAGAAATTCCGTCTAATTTTATATCAAAAAATCCCCTCTCATATCTATTTCATTTATTTCATTAAATTAACAGCAATAATTATTATATATATATATTAGTATCCTCAAAAGACTTTCAACGACTTTTTTAATGTCCTGAGTGAATACAACTAATTAATATGTTCAGATTGAAATAAAAGACAAAAATAGAATATATTGAAGTTCAAAGTAGTTGTGAACATTACATAGGTCATGGTTTCCTCGCGAGAAATTTTGTTTCTTTTCGTCATGCATGTTATAATTACTAATACAATAAGAAGCTTAATTAGTATAATTGCCAGTAAGCTGGTTCGCAACTTCACACGTGATTTATATTAAATCATTGATTGTTTCTGAGATTAATAATACTTTTCTTCTTCAATCTTTTAAAGAAACTGGTAAAGGTACGTATTAAAACCTTAAATATAATATAATTTCAGTATAGTTATTCCTCCAATAAACGAGAAAGGAAAGTTTTTACTAATGGATGATAATTTCATCACTTTTTGCAGCAGAAATGAAATAGATATAAGTCAATTTTTATTTTTTAATGATTAATTTCATGTAAATAAGTGGATTCAAGTCTAGAAGCTTAAGTCGTCATATAAAGTGAGGGCTTGGGGCGAACTATTTTCTTCATTATCATGTGCAAAAACTTGCCAAATATTATGATCAATAATTAATAGATGTAAACTTAAGAAGAAACAATTTATTGGAAATGTCTAAATTTAATAATAAAATATTTAATCAATAGCAAGTAAATCCATGGTATCCACACGTTTTTTTTTAGTTTATTAATCTTTATATTAAAGCCGTAACATTGTATACTACCAATGTAATGGACTGTTATAATTAATTCTCAGGATATTTCTAAATTAATGTTTTAGTTTTAATTAACACTAAAGTTTGACAATTAGATTTATAAAAAATGCAAACATAAGAAACAGTAAAGATGCCGACAAAACAAATACAAAGTCTTTGGTCACTATATTTCAATTAAAAGTAATATTACTCTTAAAAATTAATTATTCAAATTCATTTATACAAACTGATATGAGATAATATGATTGGATGAATAAATAATAATAATTAATGATATTAATTAAGATGAACGATATGAGAATCATATAATATTGTTAGATCAATTTGTATAAGTGAGCTTGTATAATTAGTTTGTAAGAGTAATATGACTCTTTAATTAATTATGAATACTTACAGTCTGTTATCCTATATCAATGTGCATGCTTAATTCAATAAATATTCCCAATGATATTCTAACAGTACTATTTAAAAGAGTGTTAAACTTTCAAATTAGCGCAAAGGTCTAGGACAGTTTTTTTTTTTTTTTTTTTGCCAATGTTTAGCTGTTCACAGCACGTGAAAATAAAAACAAAAAATGATTATTGTATGATACCGAGATAAAATTTAGAAGGTAAATCCGAGAGCTGTTATGTTGATATCAGTGACAATAATATTTTTTTAGCATGCTTCTTTGCACGTGCTGGTTGATACTCATTTGACATTAAATTATGACTGCAAATGCAATATAAAACTTTTATAAGTTACAGCCTGTGTTTCCACCAATCCATAGTTTCTTAATTTATTGCATCTTTCCCATAAAAAATTTTCTCATGAAACGCATTTGAAGTTAAAATTATAAGTCCTTAAAGTTTGACTGCCTTTAGCGATTAGTCTGTGCTCACAGTACTTGATCCAATGTGAACATAAATTAAACGTGGCATGCTCGGCAATAATTTTTTACAATTAAAAGAAAGATAAAGTTAATAGATTATAGATAGCTAACCACTTCCGCGGTAGCATTTTGGTCGCAGCATGGGAAGGTGAGGACATTATAAGATGCAAATTGCAAGTAACATGTAATATTGTATTGCACTTCCAATTGGAATACATAGTATAAAATAAAATTATTTTTGACGAAAGAGGACTAGGGTTTGAGGCCACGTCCTAACATGATTAAAATATTAATTGGGCTGCATCACATATGTGTATACATCAAAATTATTAGAATGAACGGTTATACATACCTTGAATGGTTATACATATCTTGAAATTGAATTTGAATCCGAGGGTAATGATTCGAAAAGGTTATTCTAGACTTTTAATAGACATATATTGTTAATCTTCCTGTAAACTTTTTTATATATGTTCTTAAAATTTGTATTAAGTTACTAATATATTTAATAATTATTATAAATTTTATTATTAATTCAAGGTATTTTAGTAATGATACATTTTTTTAAAAAATATTTTATGAAAATAAATAATTAATTATAAGAATAAATTTAATAAATAAGCATAAATTTATATTTTGTTTTTTTACTATGCGTAATTTTAATATTTCAATTTTTAGAAGTAGATCAAGTTGATATCTAAAAACAGGGAATTATCTCCTTTTAGACTTTTTCATAAAACGTGATTTTTTTAGTAGTTTCTTTTTGAATTAGGTTGAAAGACAACCCCAAACCTTGGATTGTTTTTATTGCAGGAAAAATTTGATTTTTTTTTTTTTTATCGCAACTACAACCCCAAACTGAACTAATATCTTAAATATTATGCTTGGTCAAAGAATGTTATGAAGTAAACGATTTGTCATATTATTTTATTAAAAACTAAAGCAAACGATGATTCCCAGTTAGTCCTCCATTCGCATGCATGTCCATTGTTAGATTAGGTGGGTTACGAAGAAATGTACAATTTAATTTAGTGGTTGTTCCCAAGTTGGCAGAATATTTAAATTATCATACGAGTAATAATGAATAATATATGTCAGAAATCGCTACTCCATTGGCCAGTTCATTGATAAGTGCAGGAATAAAATATAATGTCACAAAAATTTCGAAAGGCGTCTTACCTAAAAGGCAAATAAATATATCTTAAGCAGCTAGATTCCATTCTCTATTGAAGTGTGCTCATTAAAGAAAGAACTTATATAATTTGATGATTAGAATTTAAATTCTGCTGCTAAAGAAAATAATCTGTGTTTTGAGTAAGTTAAACTAAATAGTATACATCATAAGAAACTTAAGACAATCCAGCTATCCGTTCTTATCTCTTTTGACTGTTCTGATCAAACTGTTATTGCTAAAATGCTTTGTTGAAATTAATCTATCCTTTGAATTATCGGATAACAACATCTAACCCCCAATGTATTGTTAAATCAAATAAACACCTAAGATTAAAAAATGAATTATCAAACCCCATTTGGCTAATGCTTGACTAATTTAGATTAGACAAATTTTTTTTTCTTTTAACAAAGAAGCTTTGTCGATGACTGAGCATCTAGTAAGTTTTTCTACTCATCTTCTTTTATTGGTTTTATATTTTTTATCTTATTCGATCTGATTGTAATATTTTTATTATAATTAATTCGACCATATTTCTTGTAAAGTACTTATATAAATTTTTATGCCATGGTATTCCTTATTTTTTAATTTTATATATGTTTACTGTAATTAAGCCTCTGACTCTTTACAAATACACTTGTATCAATTAATAAAATATATAGTAAATATTACTCAATCCTGATAGTTGTTATGTTGAAATTACATTTACAATAGAAATCACTACTTAACCAGCACGTCAATGAAAAGTGAAAGTTCAGGTAAATAAATCTAATATTTGAGGAGACACCCAACGCTTACGGTAAACATAGGTATATTTTGGGCAAATAATTGGCACCCCTAAAGGTTCGCATTTATCCCTGACCTCCTTAGCTGAGAATTAATATGATAAGGGTGCTTTCGTCATTCAACATGCATCTTTTAGTACAAAATAAATAAAAAAGTTACAGTATTCATAAGTTTAATATATTAAAAGTGAACTCATATCTGCAAATAATTTAACCGATAATTTAAACCAAAAAAATTATACAATGGGGTTGATCATCAACTATATAATATACATTACATTCATCTTATTATATAGTCAATACCAACTCGAAGTAATAGTATTCATAAGTTGAATATATTAAAAGTGAACTCATATCTACATATTTTTCTAGATAAAACGGTTTCTTAATATGATATCAAGTCAACAGTAAGATCAATGTCGGAGAATTCTTAGGATGAGTGAATAGGTACAGTACAGGTTAAGTAGTCAAAGTGAACAAGATAGCACCAGGTCCTAGGCCTAATACCATCTGGACTATCCTTTGGGGTCAAATTAAGCTAGGTGCTAAGTGACAAAATGGTATCAATATTTATGAATAGTTTCAAAGAGATTGTTATGGTGATGCAAATCTTCACAAAATCTAAAACAACAAGAAAAGTTTGTTATGAAAGAGCCTAGACGTGTTGTGGGTCAAGAGTTTATTTATTTAAGTTGAATATATTAAAAGTGAACTCATATGTACAATTTTTTTTAGATAAAAAGGTTTCTTATAATATGATATCAAACTTACTGAAATCAGACGCATTAAAATCTAGATGCGCCTAAAGTCAAAAGGGTTTCACTATTCATGAACAGTTTTCAAAGAGATTTGTGACTAGTGATTCAAATTTTTATAAAGTCTAAATCAACAAGAAGAGTTTATTACAAAAGAGACTAGAAGTGTGCTGTGCGTCAAGCAAATTGAAGAAACGGAGCAATAGAAAGCCAATGATTTGCAAGCACTAGGCAGAAATCAATACCAGCCAAGAAATGCAAAGCCTTGCCCATGGGGGGACCTTAAAATTTTGATTAATTAAAGCCGAGGATGCTACGATGCTGTGAAATTATTAAGATATGGTAGGACCTTTATCGGTGCCGGCTCAAGGAATTTGGAAGCCTAAGGCGAAAGAAAAAGTTTTGATATTTAATATAAAATATTGAATAAATTCTGTTAAAATTATAATTTTTATTTAAATTTTCATCATAATTTTTATTTAAAATTTCATCATAATTTTATTAGTATTGTTTATTCAAGTATTCAAATTTTGTTTGTATTTTTTTATTATTTTTTCACATATTTATGAACAGGCTCCATTTTAATATTTAACTAATTTTTCTAAATCTTTCCATAACTTTTTCATATCTAAATTTATATTTTCTAATAGACATGCCTAAGAATAAAAATAAAATAAAATAGATAAAAATAAAAATTATTAAAATAGATAGTCATAGAAACCGAAATTATAGTGAGATAATGAACAATTTTGGTCAGCAATCTTGATAGAATGAGAGAGTTGGATATATATGTTTAAGTTAGAACGATAAGTTTGTAATATAAAAAGAGAATGCATATAAAGTTAATAGCTTTAACTTACATATTTTCATGATTAATTTTTCTAATACTACATATCAATCATAATATTGGCATTCTTTTGAAATTTGAAAGTACATTTTATACAAATTTAAAAATAAGATATTATAATTTAATTGTAATTGATTTATAATAGAATAGATTTTAGGTATTTAAGGAAATAATTTAACTTTGTATTTTCGTTAAACTTGAATTTTCGTGAAATACAAAAACTATTATTTAAGAAAATAAAATAGATTGTATATATAAATCTTTAAAAAGCTAATATTTCGTAATTAATTGTCTTTACATAAAATAGGGCTTTTAAGATTTAATCAAAATATTTGGGGCCTTATCGAATTTCATGTTTAATGTGTTAATGATGTAACCCACAATAGGTTGGTTCAAGTGGTGAAGCAGGTCAGGATGGAGTTGGTACAGCACCAATGGTGAAGTCCTGGGTTCGAGTCTCCACAATGGCCTCCTCCATGATTTAAGTGGGAGACCGTGACAATGGGTTGTGGTTGCGCTAGTCTCCTCCGAGGATTAGTCGTGGTGCGCGTAAGCTGGCCCGGTTACAAAAAAAAAAAGTATTAACGATGTAACATAGATTTTTTGGGTCTTAAGACTTTAAACAAATATTTGGGACCTTTTCTATTTTAGTTTGGGCCTTTAATGATAAAATATAAGTTTTTTGGGCTTTAATAAGTTCGGGCCTAGGCAACTGCCTCACTTGCTTGAGGATTGAGCCGGGCCTGACCTTTATCACCCATTCATGTTCGCTTGCTCCCTGGCCATCTAATTTTGTTTATTATGATTTTTCACTCATGTGCCTCCAGCCAGCCACCAAGCAATATTACCCAACTCATATTGTTGGGTATTCCCTGCGTGACATAATATTGTCATCACCTTTTGTTGTGAAAAAAAAAAAAGTGAAAAGATGCACTTTGTCTCCACAATGCTTTCTTGTTCCTTATTTTTGTCATTTCTTAAGAGGGTTGTGTTTGGTTTATTGCCACTACAAGAATTTTTTTCATATTTTAAATTTATATATTTGACCTTTTTTTTAAAGTGCCTCTTATAGCACATAATTAAAAGTCAAACCCATTTTTGTTTCATATTTGACACATTTCGTCTTCACTTTAATTACATATTTGTCATATTTTTAAATGAATGACTAATATATAGAAATAAATCCTACCTATATATTCATCTCTTTCTCACTCTTCCTTATTCACTTTCACTCTCCCTTCTACTCTAGCCCTAGCTGTGCCTCACTTTCCCTTTCACTTCCTCTCTTACCCACAGCAGCTCACCTCACTATATCTTTATAACTCTTTGACTAAAATAGCAAGTGCAACACCATAATGATGATGACATTGTTTCCTCTTAAGCATGTTATGAAGTCCAACTTCGACTCCACACTTACCTCAATCTCCCTTCCAGAAATCTCATCGATTTCTCTATATTTTGTTAGTTTCCTTCCCTTTCTTTTTTTACTTTTATTTTTTGAAATTCTAATTCAATCTTTTTTTTATTTTTTTACATTGATTTCATTCTGGTCGTTCTATATGCTATTTTGAAATTGTTTGATTTGGTTTTATTCTTTAATATCAAAGCTTGTATTTTGTTTTGTGTACTCATTCGAGGAATATGGGTATTGTGTTAGAATGAGTTCTTTCTATACTTCAACAGCTAGTCATGGGTCATAACTAGTAGCAAGTAAGCTAGCAAATGAAAAACAAAAACTTGAAAGTAGAATACTCAACGTGAAGGTGGAAAAGAAAATAAAAGGAAAGGATGGCATTTTGATAGCATTTTTGTTGTTTTGTTCAGGTCAGCTTGGATTTCATTTAGCTAATTTTCTTTTTTCGATTAATAAGCCCATTGACATATTAGAGCTTAGCTGTTAGTTTGCAAACATGGGATTTGAAGACTATTAATTATTGACTCCTCCTTTCATTGAAAATGGTTTCCTCATTCTCCTTCCTAGATGGTGTTCATATTACAAATACTAACTATTTTTATATGAATTGTATTTGCAGAGTATTCATTTGGGTTTTGTAAATGGCTGGAGTTTGGCTTCTTTTAGAGCGACCAAAATTTGTTCTTCACAAGTGAGTATTGGTCTCTTCTATTTTATTATGATTATTTTAATAGCTTTTGCTTTTACGAAATTGTCAATGACCATTTCTAGTTGTTACCATCACTTAAGGTTTGACATTTTGATATAATTTGATTCTCAATTCTATATAGAACTTGTGGTTGGTTAATAAGTTTCAGATTTAATAGTTGTATGTGTAGACAAAAGCAATGACCCTTCACAATCTTTTAGACCAAGTTTTCAATTTTTTGTATGGCAAAACCAGTGCCTTGATTGTTTATAATCTATTATGGTTGCAACTTCCATAAATAATTGCTTCGCAACCGTCAAACTTGACAGTTCACTAATGGTTTTCAGAGGCATTGGGTTCAATTCCTCAATGGCACTTACTTGGTCAAAATTTCTTGAGTTTTTTTGTGTCCCAAAGTTTGTGATTTTGGTGGTTGGAACTCTATTTTATTAAATTGGATGGAGGGGCTTATGGGTTATGAAGCAAATGAAATTTACTTACCATGGGCACACTTGATTGGTTGTGCACTAGAAGGTTAATGCATTAGCCATAATCAAATAATGAAGTAACATAATCATTTTTAAAGCATTAGCCATGCCACGCTAACATGATGACCACCAACTCTAGGTTTAAAAATTTAATTTTCAATAAAAAATTACAAATATGTTCTAAGTACAAGCATTATAAGAACAAATATATCTTAATATATACAACTTGAAAAATAAAATCTAAATAATGTATAAAATATCCTTAGTAAGAAAAGCCCATGTTCAACATCTTTCCAAAGTGTCCGTCCCTACTTCCATTTTAAGAATTTTTTTTTTAACATTTGATTTCCACAATAATATATATTGAGCTATGTAATTATGGCTACAAAGTAGAAAGGAAAGATAATGCTCAGCTTCCAAAGTACATATATAAAGGGAATAATTTTTTTTAATTGAGCATATAGTTAGGCTTGTCAATTGTCCTTGTGTAGGTCTCCACCTCTATCTCTCCCTTTCTTCTTGCTTATAGTTTTGGGTAAAAATCATTTATCTAATGACTATTGGCTATTAATTTTGTGGGAATTAGCAAGATTGGTATTAGAAATATGATTTTTTATTTTTAAATTTTTAATATAGTAATTATGTATTTTAATAATAAATGTTTGTAATATTTTGAGCTTTTGTCCTTCTTAGAGTTTCGTCTTGAACTTTGTCCTTCCAAGTTGCATGTTTTTGAAAAAACTTTCTTGAATGAAAGGAAGGTTACCAGTAATCCAATAGGTAATGTTGCTTTTAGTTCTTGATATATAAGATTATAATTTAATTATTTGCTTTATATGCCTTATTACTTGTTTTCTATTTGAGGACTTATTTATCAAGTAAATATTTATACAATATTAATTTTCAATAGTCCATAGTTGTATTTGTGCTCATTGATTATTAGTTTGCCTTTTAGAATGTTGCAACTTTCATTGAGGTGACTATTCATTGAGATAACTTTACCATTTTCATTTAAAAGATCAAATAGTTGCTAAAATTTTGTTGAAAAATAAGTTTAGTTTTGTACTGCAAATTAACATAAACTTAGACGTGATTATGAAAGTATATCAATAGACCCGAAATTACATTTTTCTAGAGTGGAGATATAATTGTAGTATATTTTGTTGAGTACAATAAAGGTGGACGTGTATATGGTACTCTTAATTGTTTATCGTGCGAAGTTGGAAGTCGAATGTTGATTTGATAATAGTTATAATTATACTTTTATTACATGCTAGGTTCATAAATTTGTTTTAACATTTTATAAATAGTTAATTTGCCAATATTTCAGACTATATTTTTTTTAATTTCTTAAAAATAATATTTGGTGGCTAAAAGTCGTCAAGTATTTCAAAAAAAAATTTTTTAACTAACTATATTTGGCGGCAAAAAATTACCAAGTATAGTAAGGTACATATTTGACGGGTTGACCAACCGCCAAATAAACTATATTTAGCAGTGCCATTGGTGTCGGTTTAGAAACCGCCAAATATGTTTATATTAGACAGTCAAAAACCGTCAAATATGAGCATTTTTCTTGTAGTGTTAATGCTCTCTAGCTGCAGTGAAATTCTCTAATCCTAATTTAGGAAACTTATAAATTATATACATTATATTCCGATTTTTTTACTAAAAGAAATCTTATTAAATTATGTCACAATTTAATAAGATATATGATGTGATACTTTTGATATGTATATATACCATTAATTATTAATTAGCTTGTTGACGGCAACATTATTAGTTAATTAATAGCATTAGCATGATGCATGGGTAGACAACAAGTAAAAATAATTAATTATATGGGAAATTAATGCCTTTATTTAATGATGTTGCTCTTCTTTGTGGTGACAATCATCTGCTATTACAATTCTCCACAAAGTGCAAAGTCAATATGTTTTTTTTAAAAATGGAGGCGATACAACTTGTTAGTTGTGTTCCAAACTAAGCCTACAATGCACTTAAGCCAACTCTTTTTATCTCCTTCCTTCATTAACTAAGTATAAATTAAGTAAGTTATAAAATCTTTTTCTTACTTAAGCTCTTTGGAATTTTTGTGGGTTTAAATAGACGTTTTCTGAATCAATAATGCTAGACTTATAATCTAAAGTTTACAACCTTATGTGACAATCTAAATGATAAAATCTTATTATATATGTAACTTTCCTAATTTATTTTTGTTTTTTTCTCCTCCGGTAAATTTCTACTATGTAGATTGCCATATCAGGTTGTAAACTTTTGGTTATATTTGAGTTGTAACTCTAACACTTCTGCTCCTGAATTTTAACTGATATTGTACCATTTGAATTTTATTACATCCACGCGGTTGATTTACTAAATTGTGTTTTTGAGTTTTTGTTTAAATGAAAATTAGATCAAAAAGTTGATTCTTAAATGGGTAGCGATTGTTTGTATACTTTATAATATACAAACATATATGGAATACTTAAATGAAAACTTTACAAGGAGATATGCTTTGCTTGCAGCCTACGAGAAGTGAGAGCATATTGTATATAAGAAGATAATTAAAGTTGCCCCACTAACCTAGTTCTAAAGATCATAATTAACATAAAGAACTAATTTAATTGATTACACTTTTCGCTTTAATTTACTTAAAATCCACTTAGTTGAGATTACATGTGTTACATCCACATAGTACAAAAAGAATAATTATTTCAATAGTACGATCTTAAAGTATTTTATGGAACCGAGAGAAAAACTCTTTTAGAATTAGAACCATCTATGACAGGAATTCTTAACTAAGAAGAATTTAAAAGTCTTCTAACATAAGGATTTTATATGAAAGTAAAGTAATTTTCATAAAAATATTGTTAATTGTGAAAAATAGAATTATCAAGCTAATTTTTTTTTTTTGGTTTTCAAAAAAATGATGTAATGTTGCTACATGATAAAATAAAAATATCTTGATTAAAAAAATCCAAGAAAGGACTATTAAAAAACCCAAACTTTGAATTTTAAATATATTTATCTCTTTATCAACCCCTTTTATCATTCCAATCAACTAACCAAAAAAAAAAAAAGATCGTACAATAGTTTCTTTTTAAAGAAAAAAAAGTGTATAAAAGTCTCTTCATAAAATTAAGATATTTTTCATATTTTTAAAATAAAAAACACAAAAAATATCATTCAGAAACCAAAAATTAAGATTGCTTAACATATGTATCTATTTATCAATTTATGCTCCTAATTAATTTGCAATCAACTAACGACGACCAAAAGATATTACAACAACAACAACAACAACAACAACAACAACAACAATAATAATAATTTTTTTTCAGCTAGCCAACAGATAAAGTGAATACGTGGCAAATATCAAACACTAAAGAGATCCTTTTTTGAATAGGCAAACTTTCAAAATCATATTAAATACACACAATTATTCATCATAATTTAAAATAATTATATATTTTCGTCAAAGCAATATTAATTAATCTATTTAATCTAAATTAAATAAATCCTCTAATCAAACAGTCAAACTAGAATACTACAACTATGCCACGTTCTTTAACCTTCAACAACTTAATCAAAAGATAATCAACATCAAGAAATTCTTAATTAAAATAAAACAAAATAACTATCTAATCATCCAGAAGTTAACTCATCACTCAAAGGCCCAACAATTCTCTTTCTTAATCTCTTCCTCTTCCTAAGGGTTAAAATCGTTCTTGATCTTGAAGGTTCTATATATTATGTGTGCAACCAAAGTCTTATATTGACTAGACATAGGGGAGATCATGGATATATAAGTATGGATAAACACTCCATTGGTAAGAGGCATTTTGGATAGAATCTAAAAGCAAATCTATGGGAGCTTGGTCCCAAAGTGGACGATATCATACCAATGTGGAGTTTTGGGAGGTCCATAGTCAACCAACAAGTGGGATGACTTAGCCAGGAGAATACGTGATGAAAATTCTCAAAGTACCGAACAAAGATGTTGGGCCCTGGATCCGTGGTTGAGCTTTATTTGATAACTTGATATAGCAAGCTCTTGAGGTAGCCAAGGCCTCGATGAAGTAGACAGATGGATGATTGTTTGAAGGGAGGCTCAAAAAAAAAAAAAAAACATACAAGATAGTATGGTCCTTTGTTTGGGGGGGGATTGTTAGGTGTGCAACTAAAGTCCCACATTGACTAGACATGGGGAAGATCATGGACATATAAGTATGGACAAACACTCCATTAGAATGAGGCCTTTTAGGTAGAATCCAAAAGCAAATCCATGAGGGTTTAGGCCCAAAGTGGACAATATCGAGTTTTGTGTGGTCCATAGTCCCCCAACAGGTTCGACGAATCTCCTCAAGAGTCTTCCCTTTCATCAAGTCTGCAATTTGTTGACTCAGATAGTTTGAAGCTAAAAGCACATCGTAGAGAATGTCTGTGTTAAATGAAGTCACAAAGTTTTTCTCCTACTCTTCCACCTCATCTTTGGTTTCATTGCTTGTGGCATGCTGCATGCACCACTCCAACACTTTGGCTAGGGTTAGCCCATCCACAAGGCTGAGTGGAATCTCGTTGCTAGTGCAACCGTCTTCGACAATATTTTTGATGGTTATAGACTGCATGATGACAGTTTCCTCTACCTCATAAGGGTGGCCATCGGAAGACTTGAGTTTCAAAATTGCCATAGATGATATCTAAAAGCTTTGAAATATGTGTTGAATGATTTTTAAGGCAGGCTAACGAAGCAGAGAAATTTTGAGTAATTGTGAAGACTTCAAGTTTGTGTATGTGTATTTATATGGGTTAGAATGTAAAACCGATACAAGAAATGACTTGGACAAATTAAGGAATTTCTTGTCAAAATATGATTTTTACAATCAAATATATTAGAGAAGCCTATAGGACATTTCAATAAGGATAGATTTGATCGATACAAGAGTTTGAGTCAAACAAAGTAATACTTTTCCTTGTCAAAATGGGAGTCTATATATGCAAATATATTTAGGAGAAGCCAATGACAATTTTATAAGGATTTATCTTTCATAACGTGGAATATTTTCAGTTTAATCTTGGTTTAATTTATGAGAAGAAAAAGCAGATTAAGCATGAAAACAAGACCCAAAGCAAAGCAACTATAATTAACTTCTTGTTAAATTAACGCCATGCACCTTGTTACTTCAGAGCTCCAAGACTCATTTCTAGGCCCATTAAATGTTGTATAGTCCACATAGATTAATTAAACGAGGTGTTTTAAGCGGTGATAACCGTAAAAGAAAAAAATCGATTTAATAAAGAAGGCTAAATGATAGGTTAATAAATGAGTCATATCATATATACAAAAATCTGTAGAGTTTAGATGTATCGGTGTAGCAAAAGTCCACATTCATATTATAAGGTCCTCTCAGTCTCAACTCAATAAAATTCTACCATTTGTTTAATTTCTAATAGGCTATAAATGCCTTTGAGACGCTTATATACTCTTTCAAAGAATCAACCAGCCAGACTTACTACCAATTCCACATGGAAAATTAACAATCTTTTGCATGTGGTTTCCATAAAAAAATTAACACGCATGCATGTTAATAAAATTTCCAAGTCCAATCGCCAAGATATTAATCGCTGATGCGTAAAAGTTCTTTGATTCACAGGAAACAAATCAATCATGAACTCATACAATATCATCTTGGGCAATTAGTCCTTCCATAAATAATAATAGAAGTCAAAACACTGCCAATGTCAGTTAGTTCTCTAAAAAGGTAAAACCAAAATGTACCACACAAAATGAGATTGCCCTCCATCGCCCATAATGGGAATTCGATAAGTCGACATTTTTTCTTTGTGTTTATCGAGTTGCGGGAAGGATTTAAAAAAAAAATTGTCTATGAGTATATGCATCAACTGTTGTGTTAGCAACAACTTTGACAATTACGATTGGATTAAAAATTACAATAACCTTATAAACTTAACTACCTTCTGTATTTCTCATAGGGATGCATATTTAGTAATGCGGCATTTAATCTTGAATTTAGGAGAAGCGGAGGTAAAGCATGAAAAAAAGAACCCAAACCTATTATTATTATAGTTGTTGAATCACGCCCAAATAGTTACTTTTAAGGCTCCGGCATGTTTCTAGGTCTACAGTCTACTACATTTTGGTTAACAGTCCACCACCAATTAAAAGACGTCGTTTTAACTAGTGAAATTCATATTCCCAAACCCACTCAGCTCCATAAATTCCGCTGCTTACTCAAAGTGCCTTGGGAACCGTATCACTTATTCAAAGAATCGCTTACCAATGAGAAGGTCACAAATTCACCCTCCGATTCCAACTCTCACCTTTCAATCATCACATGTTAAATATATATATATATATATATATATATATAGCAATTATTTAATAATAAAATTATATAACTAGTAATTACATACACGTCAAGCACACAACTCAAGTAAATTACTTCTAAAACAACCCTAATAGCTGATTATTTTGATGATAACTTTTAGTAAGATTTATAAAGAGTACTTGTACGAATAATATTGTGCACTAAATTTGTATCAGAGAGCTAACTTAATTTGATGGGTTAATTACTTAATAAAGGCTGCGAGAATTTCTGGAAGACATCTAGATTGCCTGCTGTCATCGCTTGGTCTCCTTGCGTTGACATGATCTGAATCGGCTGTGTACTCCTTTTTATAGTAGAAAATAAGTGATATGCACGAGTGATAGCACAAGTTGACCGAAGCAACGATTATTAGTATCCTGAAGTACTCCTCCAGGTAAAGGTTGACAACGCTACAGATTTCGCTGTTTCCATAAAGAATTAAGGGATTACCGAAATTTCCAAGTCCAATCACAAAGGTATTTATTGCTGATAAATAGTACTTCCTTGTGTCAGGGAACAGATCGGCCATGAAGTCATCCAGTCCATCTTGAGCAAGTCCTTCCATAAAACCCAACAAGCAGAACTGTGGAACAAGCCAAAAGATGCTCATTGTCTCGCATTCTTGAAGCTTTGAAGCACGAATTACCTCAACCCGCCATGCAACAATGAAGCAAGGCACAGATAGCAGCATTCCAAGCCACATTCTCACTAATTTGGCCTTTCCCTGTTTAGGTTTAGGAACCCATTTTACAAGTAACAACTCAAACAGAAGAGAGATCATTTTACATGATACAGACTGAATTATCACCAAGGAAGGAAGATATTTTTCATCAATCCTCATACTTTCTCCCTGTAAAGGAAAAAAGATCTTCCCTGCTGATAGAATCACACCAAACAAAACGAAGGTAGACCACATGCAGCCCATCTTCCGAATATATTTTAATTTCCCGCGATGTGCTGTTTCTTCTTGTTCTGGACTAGTACCGGAATCTCTACCCTGCTTTCTGTTATTCATATAATTTAATAAATTAATTTACAATGGCCAAAATTAATTATAACAAAATTAGACAATCAGAGGGACAGTACCTTATAATGAGCCTTTTCATTTTAACTAGGAAGGCCTTAAGATTACGGGGAATACTAGTGAAAAGGTTGCCAATGTCAGTTAGCTCTCCAGAAAAGTAAAACCAAAGAGTACCACACATGATCAAGATAAGACTGCTCGCAGTCGCACATAACGGGACTATAAAAATAAGTTTTTGTTTTGAAATATCTTCTAAGCCATTAATTATATCTGGTTCAACCAAGCGGTAGGTCACGAACGCAGCAACTGCACTAAAAGTCCAGACAATACGGCACCATACATTTTTTCGGGCTATGACTCGATCCTCATCTAGGTTTGCTGGATCCAGTTCACATTTTCTGAATTGTTCAACAATAAATTCTCCTATAACAGGTTGAACTCCAGCATGGGCGAGTGCCAATAGCAGAAACCCGGTTGTGTTGTGTGCCAACAGTAATTGCTCCAAACCCTGCAACAACAATTAATTAATGTGTGGAAATTTATTGACTCTAGTTAACATTAAGGATTTCTCATCGTACTAATTATAGTTTAATTAATTAATATATATATATATATATATATATATATATATATATATGTGCAAACTTGGGAATGATATCAAGTATAGTACTTTCCACCGCGCGTTGGTTGTTAACAGATATATGTGAAATTAATAAGATCAAATGAGATGCATAATTTCAAATATTTGCTACAAGACATACTTACAAAACAATAGCAGAAAGTCGAAACTATGATAACTAGAAGACCACTTAATAGGGATTTGGACATGGATTTCAAAACAAGAAGCTCTAGTAAAGCTGATGCACCCTGCAGAGTCATCGAAATTATTGCAGCATTCATGATATCTTTCTCCTCATAACCCTTTGAAGGATCAATGAAATATGTTATCGATAAACGCAATATTGAATAATCAATTAACTTGTCGCTGAACAGCAACCCTGAAAATTAATTAATTAATTAAAAAGTCAGTAGTGGGGCTTTTAATCAAACAAATATTTCGCTTTGAACAGCAATATATTATCATCATCAAATTGAAGTAATAAATATTTAATAGCTCCGGGTGAGTATTGGACAAAATCATTTTCAAAAGAGAATTACTTTATTTTTTTTCCTTCACTCTACCAAAATTATTTATTTACACATGACGTACCAAACAAACATAAATTTAAAATTTATCTTATTGAAACGCTATTAAGTTACATATCTAAGATAGGATAAGGTAATAATCTATGGTTCAATCATTTTAGATTTCAGTAAATATAATTAGATGTCTAAACTTAAAAACTAGCCTTTCGAGTGGAGAAATTAACATTATTAATATATAAACTTTAAAACTTTACTTACAACTATTAAATGTGCAACAACTCGACAATCCATCACTTTCGATGATAAACCCAATAACCCCCTCAGAACTATTAACTATGGAATAACTCAACAATCTACGCTACCAAATAAAATATTTTTTACTAACCTAACTGCTTTGATTCTGAGCCTTCATATATAGTTAGGCCATCATTGGTGTTTGTATATTAGCAAAGCAACTCTCACTAGTGCCGGCCAGCTTTCCCGTCTTGGTCAAGCGCGACTCATGAAATACTGTAATCCATAATTTTATTCATTATCTCTCTTATTTATTTGCATTTCTTATAATAAAATTACCACTAATGTTCATGCTCATAGTAACAACTTTTCCCTCTATGATACACAAATATAAATGAGATGAGATATTTCAGTGGCGGAACCAAAATTTTATCTTAGAGGGGGTATCTTTACTATTTTAAAATTAATGTTAAAAGAGCCTCAATAGTACAAAAAATTGTTTAAAAAAAAGAATAGATATAGATATATAGGACACATAATAAATCTTATCTTTCAAAATTACTTCATTATCATGTATGAATTTTTTTTTTATTTATAATCCTATATTAGCATTATAATTCAAAATTTGAGTTATACATTTGAAATTTGCAAACAAACCTTTACATTAATTTCAAAATAATTTGTATTGAGTTGTTAACATTTTTCTTAGATATGATGATGTCAACTTAAAAAAGAATTCTTTTTAAATATCTCTTCAGATTTTTTTCTCAAAAATCATTAATTTATAATAACTATTAAAGTTTACTCAAAAAGGCTGCAAATGCATAAAAATAATAATAATACTCTATCATAATGTTTAATTTTAAAAGAAGTTCACTAAGTTTTACACTAATTAACACATATAAATTATAAAGAGAAAGAAATAATATAAATATGATATATAATATAGTTATAGAAATATAAGTTTGATAGGGTATTAGTTTAAAAGAGAAAGAAAGGAAAACAATTTAAAAACTATTTTTCAAGAAGGGTGTAATTATAAACTATGAGCAATAAGAGATTACAATAAATTTTCAAAGTTTCAGAAGGGGCCCAGGCCCCCCTGGGTCCCTTCTTAGGTCCACTTCTGAGATATTTTAACTTATTATTTATTTTTTTACTTAAAACTAGACATCAATTAATGGTCATTAATCCCACCTAATTTATTTTTTAAAAATTAAAAATAAAAATTTTAATTTTAATGATGCCAACTTATCAAATATATATCTTTACAATTGGACATAACAATGGAAGGTTGTTGGGTTGGAATGAAAAATAACTGCTAATTTTCATTTTCATTTTCCCATCATTGACGTTGTAGAAAATCAAGGGTCATAGAAGAGTATAAAAAATTTGAGTTAAAAATTAAATCCATATAAATTTAAGTCAAATTTTTTGACTTTAAACTAGAGTTTAATTTTTAATCATTCATTTAGTGGTTGAGATAAGTGACATAGGAATTCTATCACTTACTACTCTATTTGTCCTATATTCTAGTGCCATTTGTTTCAATTAATGTTGACTGATAAATCTAAAATTCTATGAGAAGGTTACACGATAGTATTTTGGGAAATTGCTTCGCTAACCTCTATATATCAACGAGTGTGATATATAGGAGAAACCATGAGTAGCATCACACTCTGAAATTGTTTGATGACTTTGATCTACATGATGACATCAAAATCGAAAGAAAACTCCAAAAATAAGAATTAAAAAGGCTTCACGCAATTTAAATTGCAATCCGGAATATTGAACAAAAATATCAAGTTCAGAAAAACTAGATATGTTATCTAAGAAAATAAATAAATAAACGTGTACAACAGAAAGTTATAGACTTCGAAAGTACTCTGACCATGACCGTGCCTTGAATCATATATTAATTGCGATTAGTGATCGAATAAGGGAGAAAAAAAGAAGAGATACTACAAGAAAGAATCGTTTTGATTTCTAATGGCGCTCAATTTGATTTTTCTTGAACTTTTTATGCTTTGCCAATTAAAAAAAAAAAAAAACCTGAGAGAGAGAGAGATGAATAGCAAATGGGCGACGATCAAGAGTAACTAGCTAATTATATATGAGCTGAAGTGAAACAATTATGTAATCAGCAAAATGCTGAGCAAAGAAAAAAAGAGAATGGTTTTGGTTAGCCAATGTGTTACATATATACCTGAGGCAAAGAAGACGGCCTTAGAGAAACAGAAGTAATAGCGTACACAGGATCTGAACTTGCTCCAGATGTCCACAAGTCTTGTGGTTTTGGATGAAGAATTAGTTGAATTCATTTCGGTTAATTGTTGCAGAAGGCAATCAAGCTTCCCAAGTTCTCAATGAGGATGTAACTTTGGTGTTCCAGTTTTATCACATGACCACGTGGAGGAAGACAAGCGAGCATCAAATTGTTCCTCTTTTTCTCGCTTTATTTTACTCAGTTTCTTTTCGTTTTTCTTTCTTTCTTTAATTAATCTACTTAATCTGTTATCCCTTACTTTATATTGGAAAAATATATGAACACCCCTGAGGTTTAATTTTTTTCTACAGAGGACAGTCCAAAACTAAAAACTATCCGTTCTTGGGTCACACAAAAATTAAAATATCTATTTACTGTTATGTATAATTGCAACTTGCATATACTTGATTAAATAAATATATATCAAGTAGTTAATATGATATAAGCATTGAAGACCGGAGTAAGAAAAGTTAGGGAAATGAAAGCAAGTGAAATAGAGTTAAGATCAATAAGGGGGAGATAAGTAAGAAAGAGATCAAAATAGCAGCAAGTGATATGCGTTTTGAGGCTGGAAGAGCAACTCAAGTATGCCTCTCATTTCATGCACCCAAGCCCTTTGTATACAAGTCTTGTGGCCACTACTTTTTGACTTTTGTGGGAGACAATTAAGTGGCTTGCTTCAATTGTTGTTCATTTGATCGGTGTAATTTGACACAAAATATGCGAATTAAAAACATCATTATGATAACTCTGAAAATTCATGTAAATTTAGTTTTTTAAAATTTCAATTACGTGGGAAGGCATTTTGGTATTAAAAAAAGTGTGCAGAATAACAATTTATTTTTTAAATTTTATCTAGTGATCTGAGTATTTTTACAAATGCAAATAGCCCCACCCATCGGCGGACCTGCACTTGGATCAGAGGGGGCCCAGGCCCCCACTGAAAATTTAAAATTTTATTACACCCTCTTAAATTTCAACTATCACAAATATACTCTAATATAAAAATTACTATATTTTAACAAATATACTTTCTTATAAAAATCACATGATTTTAATAATTATTTCTCATGCTATTGGATTCATCTTTATCTTTAAGTGTTGTTTCTACTAAATTCTCTTAAAGCTACATAATTGGATGGGTTTCACTCATTTGTCTCTATTTTATGATATATATATACTCATAAAATTTATTTAAGAGGTATTTAGAATTGAAATATCATGATATATGTACTTATATAATTTATTTTGAAGTATTTAGAATATAAATAATCACAATAGATTTGAAAGACTTTTTGCAATAGATATGTACACTCATCATCAATCTAAATTTTTATAATTTTCTTTGAATTCAATTCGTAACTAATATATTAATTTATATATAATCTTAAATTTAGATAATCAAATAGTACAAAAAATAAATTCTCTAGTTATAGATTATTAAAATCAAAATATTAAATATAAAATATTAAAACAATGTTATTCAAAACATATTAATTTAATTATAATCAAAAGAATTTAAAACTTATATATATATAGACTTTATTTATATATATATATGTTAAAAACTTTTTCAAATTATAATATATTACTTTAGTCTTACACACATATATACACATATATAAAATCAAAAAAAAATTATCTGATTTTTTTATTTATCTAAAAATTATTTTAAATATAATTAAATATTAATTATTATATTTAGTTACATATTTATATTAATTCTAAACTATATAGTGCCTTCTCTAAATAAAATTTCTGGTCCGCCATTGGCCCCACCGTATAATAAGTGATTTGTTAGCTTTAGGTTCATACTCTTTCATTTGATTTGTATGATTTATCATTACTCTTTACAAATATTGTATAAAAGTAAATTTATATCAATACAAGGGTAAGTTTTTTGAATCAAAGATTCTATCCCAAGGACAATATTCTTCCAACAGCCAGTGGAATGTGGTTAACGTGCTAGTTTTAGTTTTTGACCGTCCTTCATAGAAAGACACCAAACCTTGATTTTCACTTCTTTATATATGGAACATATAGTGTTCTTTTTCTGGAAAGAAGCGTATGCTAGCTGTTACGGATGGGAAAGGATATAAATAATATGATTCTTATCTTATAGAGACTCTAATTCTACTATGAGAAATGATTTGCTTTGCCTGCATGTGCAAATATATCTCTATTTTGAACAGTAATATTGATCATCATCAAAGTAAAGTAATAAATATTTTAACAAACTTAATACTTAAACGAAAACTTTACGAGAGGAGATATGCGATGCCTGCAGCCTTGGAGAAGAGATTTAAAGTTGTCCACTAACCTAGTTCTGGAGATCATAATTAACGTAACGAAGTAATTTAATTGTCGCAACTTTTGCTTTAATTTACTTAAAGGAGTACATTAAGATCCACTTACAAGTTGGGATCAATTGTGTTACATACGCATAGCAAAAAAAGAATAATTATTTTAATAGTATGATCTCAAAGAATTTTACGGAATCGAGAGAAAAACTCTTTTAGAATTAGAGCTCTTAATCGAGAACTTATCAGTCTTTTAATATAAGAGTTTTATTTGAAAGTATAGTAATTTCCATAAAATTATTGTTAATTGTGAAATATAAAATTATTAAACTTAGTTTTTATCTAAACAAAAGAATGATGTACGGTTGCTACGTGGTAAAATAAAGATATATATATTTTTTTAAAATTAAAAAAAATCATTGAGAAAACCCAAAATTAAGAAGTGCTTTTGAGATTAGTTTGCGAAGTGCTTTGAAGACTATTTGTTTCAAATAGCTAGCAGATAAAATGGTATGTGACAAATAACAGACAAACTTTCAAAAGCATATTAAATACACACAATTGTTCATCATAATTTAAAATAATTATATATTTTCCTCAAAACATTAAATTAATCAATTTAATCTAAATTAAATAAATCCTCTAATCAAACAGTCAAACTAGAATACAACAACTCTACCGCGTTCTTTAACCTTCAACAACTTAATTAATCAAAAGATAATCAATATCAAGAAATTCTTAGTTAAAATTAAACTAAATAACTATCTAATCATCCAGAAGTTAACTCACCACTCAAAGGCTCAACAATTCTCTTTCTTAATCTCCTCCTCTTCCTCCGGGCTAAAATCTTTCTTGCTCTTGAAGGTTAGGCAAATCTCCTCAGGAGTCTTCCTGTTTATCAAGTCTACAGTTTGTTGACAGAGACGATCAAGCAAGGCTGTGATGTTCAGATAATTTGAAGCCAAGAGCAAGTCGAGGAGAATGTCTATGTTAAATGAAGTCACGAAGTTTTTCTCCCACTCTTCCACCTCCTCTTTGGTTTTGGTTTTATCGCTTGTTGCATGCTGCATGCACCACTCCAACGCTTCGACCAGGGTTGGCCCGTCCACAAGGGTGAGTGGAATCTCGTCGCTAGTGTAACCGTCTTCGACAAGATTTTTAATGGTTATGGGCTGCATCATGACAGTCTCCTCAACCTCGAAGGGTTGGCCATCGAAAGACTTGAGTTTCAAAATCGTCATAGATGATATCTAAAAGCTTTGAATAATTTAAAGGGAAACTAATAAAGCAGAGAGGTTTTGAGCAAATGTGAAAACTTCAAGTATGTGTATGTGTATTTTTATGTTTTAGAATGCAAAACGGATAGAAGAAATGATTTGGATAAATTAAGGAATTTCTTGTCAAAATATGATTTGTATATATAAACATATATATTAGAGAAGCCTAGGACGTTTCAATAAGGATATATGTGATGGATATAAGAGTTGGAGTCAAACGAAGTAATACTTTTCCTTGTCAAAATGGGATTCAATACACGCAAATATATATGGGAGAAGCCAGTGACAATTTAAGAAGGATATATCTTTCATAACGTGGAATATTTTCGGTTTAATCATGATTTAATGTATGATAGAAGCAAAAAGCAAATTAAGCATGAAAACAAGACCTGAAGCAAAGCAACTATAATGGGCTTCTTGTTAAATTTAGGCCACCTTGTTATTACAGAGCTCAATATTATGTTAATAATTGAGTCATATCATATATACAAGAATCTGTACAGAAAGGAAAGTTTACATGTATAGGTAAAGCAGTAGTCCGTATTCATATAATAGGGTCCCTTTAGTCTCAGCTCAATAAAATTCCACCATTATTTTAATTTTTGATTGGCTACAAAAGTCTTTTAGACCCAATACTCTTTCAAAGAATCACTCGGCAGCAAGCGTCACAGACTTACTTCCGGTTCCACATGGAAAATTACAATCTTTAGTTAGCGCGCGGTTTCCATAAAAAACTAATATGCATGTTAATAAAATTTCCAAGTCCAGTCACGAATGTATTAGTTGCTGATACTTCTTTGATTCAGGAAACAAATCAATCATGAACTCATCCTTCAATAAATAATAATAGTCGTCAAAACGCTGCCAATACCAGTTTAGTTCTCCGAAAAGGTGAAACCAAAATGTACTGCACAAAACCAAGATAAGATTTCTCTCTATCACCCATACTGGGACTTTGAGAACTCTGACATTTTGCTTGGTGTAATCAAATATGGGCAAGGAATCTAAAAAATTAAATGTCAAATAGAATCGTTAGCTATTGTGTTAGCAACAACCTCACAATTACGATTGGATTAAAAATTAGAATAATCGTTTTAAACTTTACTACTTTTGTATTTTTCCTAATTTTACAAGGATATATATTTTGTGATGCGGCATTTTTGTTCTTGAATGTAGGAGAAGCGGAAGCAAAGCATGAAACCAATAACCCAAAGCAATTATCATTGTTATGGTTGTTGAATAAGGCCCAAATCGTTACTTTTAAGGCTTGGGGACGTTTCTAGGCCTACGATTTCTTTGGTTAACAGTCACCGCCAATTAAAAGACGTCGTTTTAACTAGTGATATTCATATTCCAGAGCCACTCAGCTCTATAAATTCCACAACTTACTCAAAATGCCTTTAGAACAGTATCACTTACTCAAAGAATCTCTCGCCAATGAGAAGGTCATAATTCACCCTCCAATTCCAACTCTTACCTTTCAATCATCGCATGTAATAAATTGCATATATGATATATGACTAGCACTTATTTAATCATACAATTATATAACTAGCAATTATTTTTTCACTCTACCCAAATTATTAATTTACACCTGCCATACGATACAAAAATAAATTTAAAATTTATCTTACTGAAACACTTTTAAGTTACATATCCAAGATTGGATAATGTAATGATCTGTGTTTTAACCATCTTAGAATTGAGTAAATATAATCAGATATTAAATCTAAAAAAACTAACCTTTTGAGTGTAGAGAGATTAACCTTGTTAGTATATAAACTTCAAAGCTTTATTACAACTATCTATGCAAATATATTTAGGAGAGGCCAGTGACAATTTTATAAGGATTTATCTTTCATAACGTGGAATATTTTCAGTTTAATCTTGATTTAATGTATGAGAAGCAAAAGCAAATTAAGCAGAAAAACCAGACCTAAAGCAAAGCAACTATAATTAACTTCTTGTTACTTCAGAGCTCAAAGACTCTTTTCTAGGCCCATAAATGTTGGTTGAGTCCACACAGATTAATTAAACGAAGTGTTTTAGGCGGTGATAATCGTTAAAAAAAATCAATTTAATAAAGAAGCCTGAATTATAGGTTAATAAATGAGACATATCATATATACATAAAATGTGTGGATTTGATATGTATCGGTATAGAGTAAGAGTCTACATATATTCATATTATAAGGTCCTCTCAGTCTCAACTCAATAAAATTCCGCCATTTTTTTTAATTTCTGACCGGCTACAAATGTCTTTGAGACCCATATGCTCTTTCAAAGAATCAACCAGCAATGAGCGTCGCAGACTTCTCAATTCCACATGGAAAATTAACAATCTTTTGCATGCGGTTTCCATAAAATAAATTAATACGCATGCATGTTAATAAAATTTCCAAGTTCAATCACCAAGATATTAATTGCTGATGCGTAAAAGTTCTTTGATTCAGGAAACAAATCAATCATGAACTCATACAATATCATCTTGGGCAAGTTCTTCCATAAATAATAATAGAAGTCAAAACGCTGCCAATGTCAGTTAGTTACCAAAAAGGTAAAGCCAAAATGCACCGCACAAAACCAAGATGAGATTTCTCTCCATCGCCCATAATGGGATGTCGATAAGTCGACATTTTTTTTTATGTTGTCGAGTTGCGGGAAGGATTTAAAAAAAAAAATTGTCTGAGTAGATTCATTAACTGTTGTGTTACCAACAACTTGACAATTATGATTGGATTAAAAATTAGAATAACCCTTATAAACTTAACTACCTTCTGTATTTCTCATAGGGATGCACGTTTTGTAATGCGGCATTTAATCTTGAATGCAGGAGAAGCGGAAGCAAAGCATGAAAAACAGAACCCAAACCTATTATTATTATCGTTGTTGAATAAGGCCCAAATAGTTACTTTTAAGGCTCCGGGATGTTTCTAGGTCTACTACATTTGGTTAACAGTCCACCACCGATTAAAAGACGTCTTTTAACTAGTGAAACTCAACTCCATAAATTCCACAGCTTACTCAAGGCACCTTGGGAACCGTATCACTCATTCAAAGAATCGCTTACCAATGAGAAGGTCACAAATTCACCCTCCAATTCCAACTCTCGCCTTTCAATCATCACATGTAATTATATATATATATATATATATATATATATATCAATTATTTAATAATACAATTATATAACCAGTAATTATATATACTTCAAGCACACAACTCAAGCAAATTACCTCTAAAACAACCCTACTAGCTGATTATTTTGATGATAACTTTTAGAAAGACATATAAAGAGTACTTGTCCGAATAATATTGTGCACTAAATTTGTATCAGAGAGCTAACTTAATTTGATGGGTTAATAAATTAATTAATAAAGGCTGCGAGAATTTCTGGAAGACATCTAAGATTGCCTGCTGTCATCGCTTGTTCTCCTTGCGTGGACATGATCTGAATCGGTTGTGTGCTCCTTTTTATAGTAGAAAATCAGTGATATGCACAAGTGATAGCACAAGTTGACGGAAGCAATGATTATTAGTATCTTGAAGTACTCCTTCAGGTAACGGCTGACAACGCTAGAGATTTTACTGTTTCCATAAAGAAGTAAGGGATTACCGAAATTTCCAAGTCCAATCACAAAGGTATTTATTGCTGATAAATAGTACTTCCTTGTGTCAGGGAACAGATCGACCATGAAGTCATCCAGTCCATCTTGTGCAAGTCCTTCCATAAAACCCAACAAGCAGAACTGTGGAACAAGCCAAAAGATGCTCATTTCTGCCTCAGAAATTTTTTTTGTCTCAGATTCATGAAGCTTTGGAGCACGAATTACCTCAACCCGCCATGCAACGATGAAGCAAGGCACAGATAGCAGCATTCCAAGCCACATTCTCACCAATTTGGCCTTTCCCTGTTTAGGTTTTGGAACCCATTTTACAAGTAATAACTCAAACAGAAGAGAGATCATTTTACATGATACAGACTGAATTATCACCAAGGAAGGAAGATATTCTTCATGAATCCTCATACTTTCTCCCTGTAAAGGAAAAAAGATCTTCCCTGCTGATAGAATCACACCAAACAAAACGAAGGTAGACCACATGCAGCCCATCTTTCGAATATATTTTAATTTCCCGCTATGTGCTGTTTCTTCTTGTTCTGGACTAGTACTGGAATCTCTATCCTGCTTTCTGTTATTAATATAATTTCATAAATTAATTTACAACGGCCAAAATTAATTTTAACAAAATTAGACAATCAGAGGGACAGTACCTTATAATGAGCCTTTTCATTTTAACTAGGAAGGCCTTAAGATTGCGGGGAATACTAGTGAAAAGGCTGCCAATGTCAGTTAGCTCTCCAGAAAGGTAAAACCAAAGAGTACCACACACTATCAAGATAAGACTGCTCGCAGTCGCACATAACGGGACTATAAAAATAAGCTTTTGTTTTGAAATATCTTTTAAACCATTAATTATATCTGGTTCAACCAAGCGGTAGGTCACGAACGCAGCAACTGCACTAAAAGTCCAGACAATACGGCACCATACATTTTTTCGAGCTATGACTCGATCCTCATCTAGGTTTGCTGGATCCGGTTCACATTTTCTGAATTGTTCAACAATAAATTCTCCTAGAACAGGTTGAACTCCAACATGAGCGAGTGCTAATAGCAGAATCCCGGTTATGTTGTGTGCCAACAGTAATTTTCCTTCTTTAGACGTACATGAAGTAATCCAGTAACAGGATTCTTCTTTAGGTACGTAAAGAAGCAATTGCTCCAAACCCTGCAACAACAATTAATTAATGTGTGGAAATTTATTGACTCTGGTTAACGTAAAGGATTTCTCATTGTCCTAATTGTAGTTTTATATATATGCAAACTTGGGAACGACATCAAGTATAGTGCCTTCCACCGCGCGTTGGTTGTTAACATATATATGTGAAATTAATAAGATCAAATGAGATGCATAATTTCAAATATTTGCTACAAGACATACTCACAAAACAATAGCAGAAAGTCGAAACTATGATAACTAGGAGACCACTCAATAGGGATTTGGACATGGATTTCAAAACAAGAGGCTCTAGTAAGGCTGATGCACCCTGCAGAGTCATCGAAATAATTGCAGCATTCATGATATCTTTCTCCTCATACTCCTTCGAAGGATCAATGAAATATGTTATCGATAAACGCAATATTGAGTAATCAATTAACTTGTCGCTGAACAGCAACCCTGAAAATTAATTAATTAATTAAAGAGTCAGTAGTGGGGCTTTTAATCAAACAAATATTTCGCTTTGAACAGCAATATATTATCATCATCAAATTGAAATAATAAATATTTAATAGCTCCACATGAGTATTGGACAAAATCATTTTCAAAAGAGAATTACTTTTTTTTTCCCCTTACTCTACCAAAATTATTTATTTACACCTGACGTACCAAACGAACATAAATTTAAAATTTACCTTATTGAAACACTATTAAGTTACATATCTAAGATAGGATAAGGTAATAATCTATGGTTCAATCATTTTAGATTTGAGTAACTATAATTAGATATCTAAACTTAAAAACTAGCCTTTTGGTTGGAGAGATTAACATTATTAATATATAAACTTCAAAACTTTACTAACAACTACTAAATGTGGAACAACTCGACAAGCCACCACTTTCGACGATGACAAACTCAATAACCCCCTCAGAACTATTAAGTATGGAATAACTCAACAATCCACGTTACCAAATAAAATATTGTTTACAAACCTAACTGTTTTGATTCTGAGCTTTCATATACAGTTAGGCCATCATTGGTGTTTGTATATTAGCGAAGCAACTCTCACTAGTGCTGGCCAGCTTTCCCGTCTTGGTCAAGCGCGACTCATGAAATACTTTAATTCATAATTTTATTCATTATCTCTCTTATTTATTTGCATTTTTTTTATGAGGTAATTACCACTAATGTTTATGGTCATACTAACTAATTTTTCCTCTATAATACACAAATATAGATGGGATGAGATATTTTAACTTATTTTTTATTTTTTTACTTAAGATTAGACATCAATTAATGGTCATTAATCCCAGCTAATTTAATTGTTGAAATTAAAAATAAAAATTTTAATTTTCATAATGCCACTTATCAAATATATATCTTATTTATTTGCATTTTTTTATGAGGTAATTACCACTAATGTTTATGGTCATAGTAACAACTTTTTCCTCTATAATACACAAATATAGATGGGATGAGATATTTTAACTTATTTTTTATTTTTTTACTTAAAATTAGACATCAAATAATGGTCATTAATCCCAGCTAATTTAATTGTTGAAATTAAAAATAAAAATTTTAATTTTCATAATGCCAACTTATCAAATATATATCTTTACAATTTTATATAACAATGGAAGGTAGTTGGGTTGGAATGAAAAATAAGTACTAATTTTCCTTTTCATCTTCCCATCATTGACGTTGTAGAAAATCGAGGGTTATATAAGAGTATAAAAAAATTAAGTTAAAAATTTAAATTCATATAAATTTAAGTCAATTTTTTTTGACTTTAAACAAGAGTTAAATTTTTAATCAGTATTCAACTAGTGGTTGAGATAAGTGATGTAGAAATTCTATCACTCATATTTGTCCTATATCTTAATGCTATTTGTTTCAGTTAATGTTGACGGATAAATCTAAAATTCTATAAGGAGATTACATGATTGTATTTTGGGAAATTGCTTAGCTAACCTCTATATATCAACGAGTGTGACAGGAGAAACCATGAGTAGCATCACACTCTGAAATTGGTTGATGACTTTGATCAACATGATGACATCATAATAAAAAGAAGACTCGAAAAACAAGAATTAAATAGGCAGCACACAATTTAAATTGCAATCAGGAATATTCATCATACAAATCAAGTTCAGAAATACTAGATATGTATATCTAATAAATAAATAAATAAATAAACATGTAGAACAAAAAGCTATAGACTTTGAACGTACTCTTGACGGTGACCGCGCCTTTAATCATTAATTGTGATTTGAGATTGAAGCTTAAGTGAGAAATAAAGAAGACACTGCAAGAAAAGGTGGAAGAAAAAGAAAAAGCAGAGAGAGATAAATCCTAAAAGGGTGATTTCCCGATCAAGCAATGTACTTCTTCCTTTCTTTCTCTAGGCACTGCTACGTAACTAGCTAATTTATTTATATATTAATAAATTAAGTTTTATATGGTCTTCTTATATGGTTTGTTTCAACAGTAATATATCGAACATAAATATCAAGTTCAGAAATACTAGATATTAATATCTAAGAAAATAAATAAATAAACGTGCAACAAAAAGTTATAGACTTTGAAAGTACTCACCATGACCGTGCCTTGAATCATAGATTAATTGTGATTAGCGATCGAAGCTTAAGGGAGAAACAAAGAAGAGATGCTACAAGAAAGAGTCGTTTTGATTTCTAATGGTGCTCAATTTGGTTTTTCTTAAACTTCTTATGCTTTACCAATTAAAGAGAGAGAGAGAGAGAGAGAGATAAATGGCAAAAGGGCGACGATCAAGAGTAACTAGCTAATTTGTATATGAGCTGAAGTGAAACAATTATGTAATCAGTCAAATGCTGAGCAAAGAAAAAAGAGAATGGTTTTGGTTAGCCAATGTGTTACATATATACCTGAGGCAAAGAATACGGCCTTAGAGAAACAGAAGTAATAGCGTACACAGGAGCTGAACTTGCTCCAGATCTCCGCAAGTCTTGTGGTTTTGGATGAAGAATTACTTGAATTCATTTTGGTTAATTGTTGCAGAGAGGCAATCAAGCTTCCCAAGTTGTCAATGAGGATGTAACTTTGGTGTTCCAATTTTATCACATGACCACGTGGAGGAAGACAAGCAAGCATCAAATTATTTCGCTTTTTCTCAAGAATGCCTCTCATTTCAGATAGGGGTGTTCACGGATCGGGTCGGGTCGGGTTTTCCCATACCCGGTCACAATCCGATACTGTTCAAACCCGATTATTTTAACCCGATTCGGGTTACTATTCAATACCAACCGACAAACACCCGATCAATCCGATCGGGTTTAATTTAATTAGGCCAAATATTCAAACCCGATTTGCAACCCGATTATTTTAACCCGAGTCGAGTCACTATTTAATACCAACCCGAAAAAAACCCTACCAACCCGATCGGGTTGGATCGGGTCGGGGATTTTTGAACACCCCTAATTTCAGACACCTTGCCTTTTGTATACAAGTTTTCTAGCCACTATTTTTGACTTCTGTGGGAGACAATTAAGTGGCTTGTTTCAATTTTTGTTCTTTTGAATCCCTTCCAAGCAGCTCTCATGGATAATTATCATCTGATCGGTGTAGTTTGACACAAAAATATGCGAAATCAATCTCAAAAACATCATTATGATAGATTTGGTTTTTGAAAATTTCAGTAATATGTATTTTGGTATTAAAAAGAGTGTGCAGAATAATAATTTATTTTTTAAATTTTATTTGACGGGTATGAGTATTTTTACAAATGCAAATAGCACCACCCTATAATAAGTGATGTGTTAGCTTTAGGTTCATACTCTCTCATTTGATTATATGATTTATCGTTGCTCTTTTCAAATATTGTATAAAAGTAAATTTATATCAATACAAGGGTAAGAATTTTAAATCAAAGATTCTATCCCAGAGACAATATTCTTCTAACAGCCAGTAAAATGTGGATTAATGTGCTAGTTTAAGTTTTTGACTGTCCTTCAGGGAAAGCCGCCAAACCTCAAGGGTGATCTTGTGATTTTCACTGCTTAATACGTGAAACATGTAATGTTCTTTTTCTGGAAATATGCCTATGCTAGCTGTTATGGTCGGAAAGGATACAAATATTATGATTCTTATCTTATAGAGAATGTAATTCTACTATGAGAAATGATTTGTTTTGCTTGCATATGCAAATATATGTCTCTTTTGAACAGTAATATTGATCATTATCAATGTAAAGTAATAAATATTGTAACAAACTTAATCCACAATCGATGATTATTGGATAAGATGTCAAAAGAGTTTTCACTCTTTTTTTTTTTTTTTTTTTCCTTTTAACAAACTTAAGCGGAAACTGTACGAAAGGAGATATGCTACGCTTGCAGCCTATGAGAAGAGAATTAAAGTTGCCTCACTAACCCAGTTCTAGAGATCATAATTAACGTAACGAACAAATTTAATTGATTGCACTTTTTGCTTTAATTTATTTAAAGGAGTACATTAAGATCCACTCAGTAGTTGGGATCAGTTGTGTTACATCTGCATAGCACAAAAAGAATAATATTTTTAAAAGTATGATCTCAAAGAATTTTATGGAAGCGAGAGAAAAACTCTTTTAGAATTAGTGTTCTTAACCGAGAACCTATCAGTCTTTTAATAGAATAGTTTTATTTGAAAGTGGAGTAATATTTATAAAAATATTGTTAATTGTGAAAGATACAATTAGTACACTTAGTTTTATTTAAACAAAAGAATGATGTAAGGATGCTACATGATAATATATATATATATATATATATATATATATATATATAAAATTAAAAAAAATCATTGAGAAAACCCAAAATTAAGCACTGCTTTTGAGATCAATATGAGAAGTGCTTTGAAGACTATTTTTTCAACTAGCTAGCAGATAAAATGGTACGTAACAAATAAAAAAAATACTAAAGAGATCCTTTTTTGAATAGACGCAAACTTTCAAAAGCTTATTAAATACACACAATTGTGCATCATAATTTAAAATAATTATATATTTTCCTCAAAACAAAATTAATTAATCAATTTAATCTAAATTAAATAAATCCTCTAATCAAACAGTCAAACTAGAATACTACAACTCTACCATGTTCTTTAACCTTCAACAACATAATTAATCAAAAGATAATCAATATCAAGAAATTCTTAATTAAAATTAAACTGAATAACTATCTAATTATCCAGAAGTAAACTGATCGCTCAAAGGCCCAACAATTCTCTTTCTTAATCTCCTCCTCTTCCCCAGGGCTAAAATCGTTCTTAATCTTGAAGGTTCCGCGAATCTCCTCAGGAGTCTTCCCTTTCATCAGGTCTACAATTTGTTGACAGAGACGATCAAGCAAGGCTGGGATGTTCAGATAGTTTGAAGCCAAGACCAAGTCGAGGAGAATGTTCGTATTAAATGAAGTCACGAAGTTTTTCTCCCACTCTTCCACCTCCTCTTTGGTTTTGGTTTTATCGCCTGTTGCATGCTGCATGCACCACTCCAACACTTCGGCCAGGGTTGGCCCATCCACAAGGCTGAGTGGAATCTCGTCGCCAGCGTAACCGTCTTCGAGAAGATTTTTGATGGTTATAGACTGCATCATGACAGTCTCCTCAACCTCGAAGGGTTAGCCATCAAAAGACTTGAGTTTCAAAATCGCCATAGATTATATCTAAAACACTTTGAATAATTTTAAGGGAAACTAATGAAGCAGAGAAGTTTTGAGCGAATATGAAAACTTCAAGTATGTATATGTGTATTTATATGTTTTAGAATGTAAAACCGATAGAAGAAATGATTTCAATAAATTAAGGAATTTCTTGTCAAAATATGATTTGTATATATAAACATACATATTAGAGAAACCTAGGACGTTTCAATAAGGATATATTTAATAGATATAAGACTTGGAGTCAAACGAAGTAATACTTTTCCTTGTCAAAATGGGATTCAATACACGCAAATATATATGGGAGATGCCAGTCACAATTTAAGAAGGATATATCTTTCATAACGTGGAATATTTTCGGTTTAATCTTGATTTAATGCGTGATAGAAGCAAAAGCAAATTAAGCATGAAAAGAAGACCTAAAGCGAAGCAACTATAATGGGCTTGTTGTTAAATTTAGGCCACCTTGTGACTTCAAGGCTCAGAGGCTCGTTTCTAGGCCCATTAAATGTTGGTTGAATTCATATGTTAGCAACAACTTGATAATTACGATTGGATTAAAAACTGAGTAATGCTACTCTTGTAAACTTTATATATAAACTTTTATACATAAACTGATGTGTCTATAAAGTTATTGTAGCAATAGATATGCAAAATCAATTTATTTAATGAAGAGTGATGATGTATTGTAGCACTACTCTTACAAATTAGAATAATCATTTTAAACTTAGCTACCTTTTGTATTTTTCCTAATTTTACAGGGATATATATTCTGTAATGCGGCATTTATTCTTAAAAGCAGGAGAAGTGGAAGCGAAGCTTGAAAACAAGAACCCAAAGGAATTATAATCGGCCTGGTTGTTGAATAAGGCCCAAATCGTTACTTTTAAGGCTTCGGGACGTTCCTAGGCCTACTATTTTTTCGGTTAACTAGTGGTATTCATATTCCAAAGCCACTCAGCTCCATATCTACAACTTACTCAAAATGCCTTTGGAACAATATCACTTATTCAAAGAATAACTAGCCAATGAGAAGGTCACAAGTCACCCTCCAATTCCAACTCTCACCTTTCAATCATCACATGTAATAAATTACATATATGACTAGCAATTTTTTAATCATGCAATTATATAGCTAGCAATTATTTTTTCACTCTACCTAAATTATTTATTTACACTTGAGATACCAAACAAAAATAAATTTAAAATTTAAAATTTATCTTACTGAAACACTTTAAGTTACATATCCAAGATGGGATAATGTAATAATCTATGGTTCAACCATCTTAGATTCGAGTAAATATAATCAAATATAAAATTAAAAAAAACTAACCTTTTGAGTGTAGAGATTAACCTTGTTGGTATATAAACTTCAAAACTTTATTTACAACTATTCAATAGAGAATAGCTTGACAATCCAATACTTTGACAAGGGTAAACCCGATTACCCTCTTTAGAACTATTAAATATGGAATAACTTAACAATCTAAGTTACCAAAGAAAATGTCGTGCTTGACCAAGACAGGACAGCTACGCAGCACTAATGAGAGTTGCTTCCCTAATATACAAACACCAACGATGGCCTCAATATGTGTGTGTGTGTGTGTGTCTATATATATATATATATATATATATATATTATATATATATATATATATATATATGAAGGCTCAGAAACAAAACAGTTAGGTTAGGAAAATCTCGTGGTTTCGGACGAAGAATACTTGAATTCATTTTGGTTGTTGCAGAGAGGAAATCACACTTCCTAAGTTGTTTGTTTCTCTGTTATGTAGGCAATGAGAATGTAACTTTGGTGCTCCAGTTTTATCAAACTAATTAATTAATTAATTAAACGCATTAATTGCTGATACATGGTCCTTCCTTGGGATGATAAGACTCTATAGCTCTGATACCATTAAAAGAGAGAGGAACTCAGAGTACGAGAACAAGTGTTTATTCTTAAAGCTCTGGATACATTCAACTTTTATTCAACTCTCATTACAACAAAGGCATCGTATCCTTTATATAGGCAAAGCCAGGATACTATGCTAGGATGCTTCCTTATCTCTAAGGAATCTCCTTTACATGACTCACACATAAAGACAACCTAGCACACCGATTACATAGCACACTGATTACATAGCACACTATATTCTAGCACACTGATTACATAGCACACCGTATTCATAGCACACCGTATTCACACCACACTAGCATGACTCATCTCATGCTTTATTGCTTTATGTCACATCATGTCACATCATGTCATATCTTCCCTATTCACCATCGCTTCCACTGAAGAACTCTGAAGGGTCCACTTTGCTTCCGCTTTAATCTTCATCTGTGTCGAAGAAGAAATCATCCTGCCAGGGAACATGATTGATAGGTGGCACTTGTAAATCAAAGGGTTCATTGGGAGGTTGTGGCCAGTCTTGCCAATTTTCTTCAAAATCTTCCCAAGGAGGTGAAGGATTTTGAATCTCGTGAGCTCTTCCTTGTCTGCGAAGCCAATCATGATAATCATGCTGATAGTCTTGAATTTCATCATCATCTGAGCTGCTATCTATGAACTGCAGATTCTTGATTCTTTCTTTGTAGTAAAGATCTGGCGAGTTGATAACATTGTCAGAAACAGGACTATGAGTGCAGTAAAGTAATGGCATCTCATAAATTTCTGCCAGTCTTTTTCGAGCATGCAGACAACCTTCCCAACATGTATGAATGTCATCACTCATGTGATCATGGATAATTGGCTCAATAAATGGCTCTCTGATTCTTCCCCATATATCTCGAAGCTGAAAAATTACTATCATCTTGTGGACAATTTGAAATCCACCTTTGAGCGTGAGCGTCAAGATATCTTCAAAGATTGGAGAGAACATACGATCGAACCATCTGCAAGGATTGTATCTTCTGCTTCTGTGAATAAGTACAGGATCAAATACCATAGCTACTGGATATAGATTGAACAATAACCAATAGGAATAGTATCCTAGTGAAGAAGCTTCAGGTATGATTGAATGACCCCAGTGCGTGTCTTCATCATGGACAGTGTGAAAATCTGAAGAGATTTGGTAGACTGTTTTAAAGATCTGATCTTGATTTGGTGAAGGAGAGAGTAGTTGAAACTTTGCTCGTTGAATGCTGGAACTGATAGTGCTGATATACATAAGTCCCCAAATTCTGCTAAAAGTTTCATCAAAACTTTCAGGATAGTCACGAGTATTGAACACTCTGTCTTCAATGTCTGCTTTGATTTCTGGAGGTAAACGAGAACAGAATAGTGGAAGATCATAAAGAAATTCTATTCCTTTCATCTTTGTCAGGCCTGGAGGTTTGACTATTGTTTTGCCTTTGAAATCTTCAAGTGTCTGATGAAGTTTTCTCTTTCTGAGACCTTGTCTTTGCTCGAAAGCATCTTGACCAAGAATGTAAGGCTTAGAAGAACTAGAAGCCATGACAATTACTTGGATAGGTCTAGGAATTGGTCTGGATAGAAAATCTGCAAGGATGTTGGATTCTCCTTTGATGTAGCGAACAATGAAATTGAACCTTGAAAGAGATTCTGACCATCTAGCAAGCTGAGGATCTGGGATTTCACCTTGTTTTCGTCTGAGTAATCCTTCGAAATATTTGTAGTCTGTTTCTACTACAAATTTTTCAAGAGAGAGATAGAATTGAAATTTTTTAATAGCATAGATGACTGTTAATACCTCTTTCTTGGATGAAAGATAGTGTTGTTGAGAATCTGAGAATTGCCCTGATTTATAGGCATAAATTCTTCTGTAGCTCCCTTCTTGCTCGAGTAACACAGCTCCTCAAAATTTGTCGCTTGCATCTGTCTGAAGAATGAGTTGACCTTTGTTTGGAATCTTCAGAGGAGGAAGAGACTTGCATCTTTCTTTCAAATCAACTACAGCTTTTGTCGCTTCTTCTAACCAAGCTTTTGCTTTCTTCTTTAGATGTCTAGAAATGATGCTTGTGTATTTGGACAAATTTTTGATGTATTCGCCTGCATAATTGACGATTCTCAAGAATTGTTGAATCATTTTTCTGCTTGTCAACTTGTCAGGGAACAAGAATATCTTTTTAGCAATATGTGACATTGGAGTAGTGTAGCCATCCTTGATATGCAATCCAAGGAAATCTACTTCAGGGATTCCAATGAACATTTTTCTTTCGGATAAGACCAAGCCATGATCAAAAGTTAGGCTTTTGAACTGTTGAAGATGCTTGGCGTGATCTTCTTCATTATTGCTGAAGATAAGGACATCATCAATGTATACAAGACAAAATTTAATTATGTCTTTGTACACGTCATCCATTCTGTGCTGATATTTCGATGGTGCATTCTTGAGACCGAAAGGCATCACGTTCCACTCATAATGACCATGTGGCACGATAAAAGCTATCTTGTAGCGATCTTCATTTTTGATTCCAACTTGCCAAAATCCTGACTTCATATCAAACTTTGAGTAGATCTTTGAATTGGCCATTCTCTTTAAGAGACAGATCTTTCTTGGAACAGGATATCGAATATCACGCAAACAGTCATTGAGCTTCCTGTAGTCAATACAAAATCTTTTCTTTCCACAAACACGTTCTGCACGATTGTTGACATAGAAAGCTTGACTTGCCCATTCTGACTTAGAAGGTCTGATGAGATTTATTTTAAGTAACTCAGAGATTTCTTCTCTGCAAAGATCTTCATCATGTGGTAATCCTGGATGTGAAGCTATTTGATGAGACATCTCCCAATTGTCTTTGTATGGTAGAGAAACAAAGTATTGTTCTCTGGACCAAAATTTGTTTGGAACATCTCCACAGCATTCTAGAAGTTCTTTTCGCTCTGTTTCGAACTTTGGAACAATAGATTTGACATTTTCACCCCTCCTGGAGATGGAGAATTTCTCTATCCATGGTAGAAGACATGAAGTAGAGTTTTGAGTGATAGGATCTAGCATAGTGAATGCAAATCCTTCCGGATGAAAAGTGAATGGAGAGATAATACTGAGAAAATCCATTCCAATTAATAAATCTTCTTCTGACTGATCAAAAGCAAAAAAGCTATGCCTTTTGTGAAATGGCAATAGATTAATTGCTCTTGTGCATTTGCTGCTTTGAAATAAATCTCCACTTGTTGCAGAAAAACGAACTGCTGTAGGAATGAACATAGATTTTGGGAGACAGTTACTATGAATAATGGAGGAAACGGCTCCAGTATCGATAAGTGCAGAGAGTGCAATTTGTTCTTGATCAGAAACTTGAAGTATTACTTTGATATAGGGCCGAAAAATTGGACCTGACTGCATAGTAAGATCAATAGGCACCTCACGAGGAATGTTCAAGATAACGTCAGATTCATTGTTGCTTTCAGCTTCAGAATCATCCGTCTGGACTTCAATTGAGAACAAAGCATCATTTGGATCATCTGACCAATAATACCACTCATCAGAAAAGTCTGGCTGATCGATAAGTTGAAGAAGTTTGATGGGAGCTTTCTTTTTCTGCTTGCACTGCTTGGTGAAATGTCCTTTCTTTCCACAAATAAAACATTTGCCTGACTGCTTTGGAAATTTTCTCTTCTTGGCAAAGCGATATTTGGCTTTAAAACTCTGCTTCCAAGACTGAGTGTATTTCTTCTTAGAATTCTTCTCTTTTTTGCATTTGCAAGGTGATTGCTTTGGACATCCGAATTCTTACGGCTTTTTGTTGTAGTATTTTGTAAGAGAAGTTTTCTCAATTTGCTTCATGTGCTTTTTGAGATCTTGATTGAGACAATGAGTTTGAATCACTTCTGTAGCAAGCTGATAAAGACTTGCAAGGCTGAAAGGAGAGAGATCAATAATTCCATCGGCTTTGAGTTTTGCTTCGATCATTTCTGCTACTGGTCCTGGCATGTTGAGCACGAATGTTCGTTTGATTGTGTCTGTCTGCTTGTTGAATTTGAAATAGAGAGTCTCTTTTTTGAGAAAGTATTCTTCGAGCTTTGAGACATCACAGCATTTGTTCTGAAGATATTCTTTCTCTGAAATCTCACTTTCACGATCAATAGTGCCAACAAAATGAAGCACTAAATACTTGATCAACTCATGGTAAGGAAGAGCATGACCAAGAATATACTCCTTTTCTGCTGGAGTGAAAGTATTTGACCACCATGTTCTTAGAGATCCAAGGAATGATGAGACAAGTCGAAGAGTAACTGATCTTTTGCTCAGATGTGGAGCTCTTTGAATTTCACCTTCTGTCCAAGCTAGCATCTTTTCGAAATATGCTGGTCTTTCATTTGGTTTAAGACCATCAATATTCCAAAAATTTTTTGTATTTGGAGAGTTTGAAACTGTAACCTGAACTTCTACATCTTCTGGATTTTCTTGATTTTGGCTAACACCAACATTTGTTGTGTTGTTGTCACCAACATTTGCTGTAGAAGACACTCCTGATGTTTCTGCTTTGCTCATTTCTGGTCTGAATGAAGGATTTCGCTATCTGAATCTTCCTGTTGTATCAACATAAGTAGGATTGACAGGAATATGGGGCTGCTCCATCATAACTGGTTTAGCAACTGAGGAAGATGAAGATGCTGAGGAATCGTTTGATCCATCTGATGTAGAACCAGATTGATCATCACCCCAACCAGATGCATGAATAGGCCAAGGCTGCACAGGTGGTGCATCATAGCTACGCCAAAAGCCTTTGTTGTTGTTGCCTGATGGACTTTCTTCCCAAATGTCTGACTTCTTTTTGGGCTTGTCTTTTTTCCAGGAAATCTTCTTTTTCTTCTTTTGCTGCTCCAAGTAGCGTCTTTGCTCCTCTCGGATGAGTGCAAGATTGTAGTCACTATCAACTCCAGTGCTGACAATCATGTTGATTGGACGAGGTTTTTCATGAGCATCTGAAAGTTGTTTGACTGTAAGCTTGTGCACTTTTCTCAATCGTTTGCGAATCTCATGCAGTTCTTGCTTGATCTGTTCCTACTGCTCAGCAATAGCTTCTAATGCTTTATTTTGTTGCAAAGCATTAGTGTTTTGCCAGTTAATCGCCTTTTCAATGGGACCGAACTCTGTAGGATCGAGCTTTTGAACAACCCAGCTTCCAGCAACATAATTTCCAGAGGCATTAGAGACAAAATCATTTTCTAGAAACTTGAACATGTGGATTGATCCCCCATATCTCACAGACTGAGATCTTGGAAGAAAATGAGTTCTGGGCATATGAGTGCAAGATCTAGGATTCTTGCTTTCCAGCTGACACTTCTGACAAGGATAGATCGGAACTGATTCTCTTGGAAAAGAGACTGAAGTTCTGCCTGCAGAAAGCTTTTCTACTTTTGGCTTTTCATGGACTGTTTGAGGCTTATTACTCTGCTCATACTCATTAATCCATTTGGGAGGAAAAATGAGCTGATTCTGCTTGAAAGTTTGAGGCTGAATGATTATACCATTACCAGAGAGTATAGTAATTGGCATACTTGTATGGCTCAAGGAAAAGAGATGTGTTTGGACTTTATAGGTCATGGAATGATGAATTGCAAGGGCTGACTCATTGGGATTCATATCTAATCCATGTATTTGGATCATGACTTTGATAGTGTTTGGTAAAGTAGGTTTGGAGATATCAAGGGTAAAGTAGGCTCAACTTGAATGATTATTTGACCTTGATTAAGACCTACCTCAACTGCTGATATCAAAGCTTTTTCAAAAGTGTGCCAACGAGTATCTAGAAGAGCAAAGAAACACGTAACATTTTTACCACCAAGGAATAATGGTTGCAATCCTATTTGAATTTCTCCCAGATGAATTCCACGGTAGCCTTCACGACAATATCTTTGGATATCTAGTGCAGAAATAATAGGAAGATAGGTTTCAGAAGAACTGGAGGAAATAGACTGAACTGACACTTCAGAAGACTTGTACACAGACTTAAGTTTAGGGGTACGAAACGGAACAAGGGTTTTTAACTTAGGAATAAGAACATTGACATCATAGAACTTATAAGGGTTAAGAGGATTTAAATGAAAAGGTTGTAGAGAGTTGTTTTTAGTATCTGACTCATACTCTGCCTCATAATGAAAATTTGTGACTGAACTTGAAGAAGATGGAATTTCTTAAGAAGACTTTGACAATTCAGTGTTTGCCATCTCTCGGTTATCGAGAGTCCTTATGTTGCCTCAAAGGGTCTTAACACAAAAGGAGAATATAGATATATCTTTTCCTTTGTGGACTTACAACACTCTTTTCTCACGCCCCCTTGGCTTTCTTTCGAGCTTCACTGCCACAACTTAGAAAAGAATCATCAATCTATATTTCTTCACACTGAACGGACTTAACTGAATGACAACTTCTAACTCAGAAATTCAAGCTTTAAGGCTTAGGAAAGACTAGGCTCTTTTAGAACCTTGGCTCTGATACCATTAAAAGGGATGATAAGACTCGAAGATCAAACATGAATTCATCCCGTACATCTTGATCGAGCAAGTCCTTCCATAAAACCCAACAAGCAAAATTGTGGAACAAGCCAGAAAATGATGACTGGTACGTATGGCACGATATTTGTCTCCACTCTTCACCATCATTTAACTCGTCTGTAGGAATAGCATCATAGTCGTCTGATATCATCATAGTCATTTCTAATAATCAATTTTTCTTTGCTCTCATTAAATACCCTCAACGTACGAGCCTCAATCCGCCATGAAATAATAAAGAAATAGGTATAGATTGCAGCATTCCAAGCCCGATTCTCACCACTTTAGCAATTTTTAGTTTATCTTCAGGAACCATTTTGAAAGTAATAACTCAAACAAAATGGAGATCATTTGACGTGATAAAGATTGAATTATCACTGATAAAGGAAGAAAAACGAAAGTTCCATGGTTTCTTCAAGAGAAGGAAAACTGATGATTTTCCCTGATGATAAGAGCAAACCAAACAAAGGGGAGGTGCTCCACATGCAACCCATCTTCCGAAAACATTGAAATTTCTGTTCACAAACCGTTTTTCGCTCTTCTGGGCTAGGAGTGGACTCTGTCCCTGTCTCCCGCTTTTTGTTAGTCAGATACTTAATCTAAATATGAAACAAAGGAAATAAATTTAATTAATGAGAGGACCTATATAATGAAAAAAAAATCCAAAAAAGTTTAAGAAGAGCGGATATGGACGTATATATATAAAATATAATAATAATAATAATAATAATAATAAAGCAAAACTCCATTAATTATATTTATATCATTATTTATATGCATTAATTACTTTTACAGAAAATTCTAATTGATTATTTTTCACAATGTAACAGTATCAAAGCAACCGGAGTAGCTGACAATTTTAATGATAAATTTTAGCATGACAAAGACTAATACGAATTTGTGTATCAATATGATGCGCTCAGATTAGTAGCACAGCATCAGAGCAGCTCTGAATTTCATGGGTTACATAAAGGCTGACATAAGTTCTGAAATACATTTATATTGCTTGTTTCGATTGCTTACTGATCCCGCTGCCCAGATCTAAAATTCTGGCTCGGTTTGTGATGTGTCCGCCATGTTCTTGCTTTCACAGTAGTAGATTACTGATATGCAAGAGTGGTAACACAAGATGATTGAACTAATAATTGCTAGTATCATGAAGTACGTGTCCCCGTTATCCCACTTTCCGTCAGTATGAACCAAAATGCTAATGCTTACACAAATACTTAATGTGAAACCAAAATTTCCCAGTCCAATCACAAAGTTATTAATTGCGCATACATACTTCTTCCTTGATTCAGGAAACAAAATGATCATAAATTCATCAAATCCATCTTGAGCAAGTCCTTCCATAAAGCCTAACATGCAGAACTGTGGAAGAAGCCCGAGGATGCTTAATATTATTATGCCATCATCATGAAAATCTTTTCCAACCCTCCATGCAGCGATAAAGCAGGGTACAGATAGCAGCACTCCAAGCCAGATTTTCAGTAATTTAGCGTTTTTCTTTTCAGCTTTTGGAACCAATTTGGAGAGTACTAGCTCAAACATAAAAGAGATCATTTTACGTGATATAGATTGAATTATCACCAGCGAAGGAAGATATTTTGCAGCCTCCATATTTTGTCCCATCAAAGGAAAAGAGTTCTTCCCTGCTGATAAAACCATACCAAACAAAGCGAAGGTCGTCCACATACAACCCATCTTACGAAAATAATTTAACTTCCGATTGCTTTCTGTTTGTTCTTCTTTTGGACTACGAGCCGAATCTCTGCCCTGCTTTCTGTTATATATTTATTAACATGGAAATTAAAAAAAAAGGCAATAGCAAGAGCAACATATATAATGGACAAAATTTATACCTGATGAGCATCTTTATTTTGGATATGAAGGCCTTGAGACAACGAGGAATAGAGGTCAGACTGCTGTCTGTATCAACTAATTTCCCAGAAACGTAAAACCAAATAGTACCGCACAAGACCAAGCCGAGACTGCTTCCAGACGCCCATAGCGAGACTTTGAAAATAATTTTGTACGAACTTCCCTCATACTTGCCATTACTCAATAATTCTTTGTAACTGAATTTGTACGTTAGGAAGGCAGCAAGTGCACTAAAAGACCAGACAACACAGCACCACACATTTTTTCGAGCTATTACTCGCTCTTTATCTGGGTTTGCTGGATCAGGCTCATGGTTTTTGAATTGATCAACAATAAATTTTCCTATAACACGCTGAACTCCAGCGTGACCCACCGCCAGGAGGAGAGTTCCAATTACGTTGTAAGGAAACTTCACCACTACTGGAGATGAAGTGACATAAAGTATCACCAACCCCTGCAACAACAATAATCTGTTAGTTAAATTATTGAACAGATAGCAAGTGCTCAAAACAGGCATGCTAGGTTTCAGAGGAAAAGAATTTGTCATCTTACTAATTATTTCGCATGCAAACTTGGGAATGATCAAGTATAATACTTTCAAACACGCATTTGGCTTGTTAAGATATGTGAGAATTATAGGATAAATTAGATTCATCAGTTCAAATTAATATTTCCAAGAAAACATACTTACAATAGTATAGAAGAGACTTGAAACTATCATAACTAGGAGACGACTGAATAGGGCTTTTGGCATAGATATCGTCGAAACAACAAGCTGTATTAAAGCTGATACACCCTGTAGAATCAACGCAAGTATTGCAGCATTCATCATCTCTTTTTGCCAATTTCCCTCCGATGCCTTTATAGGATCAAAGAAATATGTTATCGATAAACCCAGTATTAAATAATCTATCATCTTGTCGCAAAAGAGCAAGCCTGAAAATTAATTAATCATTTAAAATGTCATTAGTGGGGCATTTAATATATATTTTTGTGAGCAGCAATTGTTTGATCATGTCAAATTAAAGTAATAAATATTTAGATCTTAATCTATTGGAGATGATTATTGGATAAAATTGTGAAAAGAATATTACTATTTTTTTCTACCGAAATTATTTACTTAGACTTGTCTTGGTACAAAAACTGAATTTAGAATTTCTTAAGTCCGCATTATTATAAAAGGTCTGTTACATATACATAAGCAATTTAAACTGCACTAAGATTTTAAATATCTAATATATAGACAAAAGACGAAAAAAAGAAGAGAGAAAAACAAAAGGGAAACGACGAAGGGCATCTCAATTCACCATTTTTCCAAAATGAAAAAAAAGAAGAAATTGAATTTCACAACTTAATCAGAATATTAAACTAGCAAGAAGTCTAAAATGAAAAAAATTCTAATCAATTCTAAACATAAAAAAATAAATAAATGAATTAGATCAGATAAAAGTGCAAGAAATTTTGAGAGAAAAACATAGATAAATACAGAGCAAAGTGAAAATTTTTTGATTGCCAGTGGTATTCTTTTCTTTTCTGTTTTATTCAAAGAATTAGATTCTTGGACAATTGGTCTTTAAATTATTCATCGAATACTTAAAAAGCTGTAGATTGTTCAAAAAGTGTAGCTCTTAGATTTTCAAAGCAATCCCAAACATTCTCCCAAAAGAGTTGAATAATGAAACAGTGAGTTGGGAGTTGTTTATTGTTGGAGAAAAAGCTAACTGTTAGGAGAGGCAACGTGTTGCATATATATGGATGTGTATATGTGTGTGGGTGTGCGATATATATATATATATATATATATATATACACACAGAAGTGATAGCGTAGTCACTCTCTGAAATTTCGAAATTTGGTTGGACGAGTGACTTGAAGTAGCTAGTTCTTGTTGTCGAAGAGGAAGTTCTGGATGACTCATTTGTAATTACCGTGTTTGTTTGTGTTAGAGAGGAAGTTTTGGACGACTCGGCTGTACTTATCACCATTCTAATTGTTACAGAAGAAATTAAGGCTGCTTCTAGGAAAGATTAGATGAAATGTATTGGCGTCTCATTTAATGAAAAACAAAAAACTTGTCACCTTTGCCACTTTACAAGACTGAGTATTTATATTCTTCGTCCAAACGAGCATAAATTTTAAACGCTTAGGTCTATTGAAATCTAGCTGGTTAAGTCTTATTAGATGCGCGATTAAAAATTGATAGCGACCTTGCGCCTAAACCAACACTAAATTATGAATAAAAGTTTGACACCCCCAAGACTTAGGATAATTAATTACACCGTCATCCCACTTGTTAAGAGGGCGTGCTTGTTACAGAATCCTCTATGAAATAACGAATAAACAATACTTATTATAAATAAATAAAAAAAGAATAATACTATTCTTAAAAAACAAAAATAAAAATTATCTCCAATCTGGTTGTGAATTATGTGTTATATGATGCGAGCTATAATCTTTAAATAGATGTCGCAATTAACTTGACACACTAGATTCTTTTTTTTAAACAGTTGTGTTAATTAAGAGAGAAACAGTCATTTTCAGATTTTCTCCTCTACTTTATCTTTCCTTTCCAAATTTTCTCTTGATTTTATAGTATTTTTCCAAAAAAAAAAATTGTTGTTTAACGCATCAGCCTAAGGTAAAAGATTCATTTACAGAAGATTCATGGGAAGAAAATTTGAAATACATGGAACGGTAAAACACAAACAATGATATCTAACAGTGTAGAAAGAATCTTAAAATAAAGACCAAACCCCCATTCAAATTTAACTCAAACAATGAGCCCAAAAGACAAATGGTAAAACATCTCGTCACCTCATAGCCTTCATCTTTGCAGCCCGAACCACCACTGTATATGATGAGAGGTGATAAGAAAGGGTTGAAATAAGAGAAACGAGAGCAAGAAGAGATAACTGTGAGTTTTTTAAAATTTTTTTTTTTTTACTTTTAGTAGCAATTTTTATTATTTTACTCATTCGAATGAGTCATCTTCGACGAATCTGTCATCTTACGTGATTTCTTTCTTTAAAGATGGGTGTTTGTTGACACCACTTGTCACTTAGTCCTATTAGGATTTATAAATTGAAGTCATTCTCTTTTTTTTTTTTCCAAAAATTTTTACTTTTTCTATAAGCGATTTATCACTTATCCTTGAAAAAAAAATTTTACTTAATGATTATTCTAAAAAGTGAAAAATAACACTTATTTTAAAAAGTGAAAACCTAAATAGAAAATATCAATGTTTTTTTCTACAAATGCCCCTTATATATAGTTATTATAAAATAATGTTCTTAAATGATAAATAATATTACATTAATAAATCCTTAAGGTATTGGTTCAAGTTGTAAAGCTTGATACCAAAGACGTGTAGTTAGGTGCACACGCACCCATGAAAATACTAGAAGAAATAAGAACCTTCACAACATTTGAAAACGTTTATCGATGGAGCTATAAAAAAACCTCTAGTCTATTACAACAGTTGTTAAATACTGTAAAGATTTTATTTACAAAGTTCAAAAGATGATGTAAACAAGTTAACGTTGTAAAGAATTTTTTACAACATTTAAAAAATGCTATAATTAAGTCGTTGCAGCATTAAATATTTTAAATGTGAATTAACAAAAGCATGCATTAACAAGAGTAACTTAAATGTAATGGCAAAAAATTATGAGGAGAAGGACACAATTATACATACATACATACATATATATATATGTATGTATGTATATATGTATGTATATTAAAGAGGTACTTTGAATCATTTTGATTGTTCCCATGTCTCATGTTCCTTTGTGTATATAAAATCTACATACACAAACACACACACACACACACACATATATATATATATATAGATTTTAATGTGAGAAGGTCATGGAAGATCAACTTTTAAATCGGGACCTCTTATATTTGGTTACATAATTAAGCGAGATCCCATGGCTTTCAAAAACCTTTACTCAACCTTCAACCATTAGTTTTCATCTATGAAGCTAAGTCAACAAAAGGGTGATATAGTCTTTTATACAATTTATTATAAACAACAAATTATATAGGGATAAATGTCACAAACCAACCCTAGATTTTGAAGAAATTTCATTCAAATAAGACTTTTGATAATATTCCTTTGGTCGTCCTTAAGTTTTTTAAAAATCATCAATGAGGTCTTCAATTGACCAAAACCGTTAGTCAATGTTGATTTGACTGCCTTATTTATATACACCCAAATAAAAATATGAAAATATTCTTCTAATATAGAACAAACCTGCAATAGCACCAACCCTGCAACGACAATTAATGTATGATGTGGCTGTTAATTTATTGACTTTGGTTAACGTTCGACGCAAAGCAAGTGTTCAAACATGTCATGTTAGGTTTGATCAATTATTTCATACGCAAACTTAATTGGAAGTGATTGATCAAGTAAATCAATACTTTCCAGTACGCCTTGGTCGTTAACATATATATGTGAAAATTATAAGATTAAATTAGATTCATAAATTCAAAATTTTCCAACAAAAAGTAATATAGAAGAGAATTGAAACTAGCTATGACAACTAGGAGACCATTGAACAAGGCTTTCGACATGGATTTCAAGACAACAAGCTCCAACGTTAAAGCTGATACTCCCCGAAGAATCATCGAAATTATTGCAGTACATTCACGAACTCTTTTTCTTCAGTCTCTATTATAGTACCATAAGATACTATAATATGTATAACTATCGGCTTTGGAATAATGAAATATGTTATCGATAAACGCAGTATTGGATAATCCATCAACTTGTCGCTGAACAGCAAGCCCGGAAATTAATTAATTCAAAACTCCGTAGTGGGGTGGGGCATTTGATGATATCAAACAAATATGTATATCTTTGAAGAACGGTATATTGTCATCATCAACGCTAATGATGATTATTGGATAAAACTATATATTGTCAAAAGAGTAATACTTTTTTTTTTCCTTCTCTACGAAAATTATTTGTTTGACCTAATGTTGGAATTTATCTTACTGAAACTATTTTAAGTTATAGCGTAATGTAATTCGTAATTTAAACTGCAAATATCATATTATCATAGGTTTTTTGGGGCCTAGGTGACTTTCAACAATCAAAGTGCAAAAGAAAGAAAAGAGAGAATGGTTTTTGGTTTAGCAAATATTTATACATACCTGAGGCATACATGACGGCCTTACAAAAACAGAAGTGATAGCTCAGCCAGTATCTAAACTTGCACCCGAGTTCAGAAAATTTTGTGGTTCTGGACTCATTACATGGATGCATTTTGATTCTTGCTAGGAAATCAAAGCTTCTGAAGTTCTTTCGCAGCCTTGCTTTTGTACATATATAAGAGAAAGTAACAATATGTCAAATTTTATGAACATAATGACGTCAAGGAAGACAATTATGTTGACGAGACACTGACGTAAGTAAGCCAATATTTAATAACGTAATTGAGATGTTAACATAATATATATTTTTTTATATTAAGTGCGATATTTTGTTCAAATGCAAACTGTTTGACCACTCATCATGCCATGAACAATAGGTATAGCGGCGCACTACCGCAAATGTCGAAGGCAGAATTAAAAGTAGAATCATGTTTTATCATTTTCAAATCTGGAATCCACTATGCTAGTTGGTGGAGTAATCTCCCATAAACTTGATAGTTATGATTAAAGTTTGAAGTCATAATTTGTGGATATAATACGTAGAGTACAAGCCGTACTGCACAAAAGCACCAAATTCATTTTCTAACATTAGTTCGAAGATTAATTCAACATAAATTTGGATGTTATCAGAATTAGTTTAATTATTTTTTAAAATTTATATAATGGCTACCTTCCCATCTTTTGAGTTTTTTAAAATACAACTTATTAGTTAAATGCACCTTTACGTTCTTTTTTTTTTTTTTCAATAAAGTGTATGTATCGGAATAATGGGTTTTAAATACTTAAAGTTTCAAACAAAAACACACAACACGTTATAAAAATATATTTGTCTCCTTCTTCTTATCTTTAATCTTATCAGAATCTTTCGTTTTTCTTTAAGCTTCTTTAATAATTTATTTATATATTTTTTGACGACAACTATACTTGAATTATAAAATGTTAGTTTCAGTGGCATAACAAGAATTTTTTATTTTTTTTGGGTGGGTTGAAAAAATTTTCAAAGTTATTTGGTAAACCTTAATAGTAAGAGAATTTATTAATAAGAAAAAGTACACATAATTAGGGGGCATTTTGAACCTTACCCTTTGAAATATAGATAAATTCTATGTTAAAAATTAGCTGAAATGACAACAAAAACATAATATGTGTTAAATATTTTATATATATGTGTGTGTGTGTGTTCTTATTTTGTTTTTCCAAAGAGCTATTATATAATTTTCAAGTAAATTAAATAAACTACCAACTTTGAATTAAAATAAAATAAAAAGATAAATAATTAATTGCTTGAGAAATGGAAAGTTGGCCAAAACTTGCTTCTACTCTATTGCAAAGAAATCACATAAAACTTAGAGAACTATTAGTACAAGAACAAAACATAAGATAAAAGATAAAAAAATGATTAAAAGAAGGGAAAAAATAAGATAAAAGGCAAAAAATAATTGAAGGATGATAAAAAAAGGGTTCTAAAGAGACAAATGGGACTGTAGGGAGGTATAGGTTTATAAAGGGGGAAAAAACGTAACACGCCTAAGGATTGGGCTAAGCAACGATTTCAACCCTATTGTTTGGAAAGTGACATTTAACTCTCATTTTAACATTTCCGTTTAAGAAAACTTAACTGTTGAAGATGTTCAAGAAAACTTAAAGAATAGTATATAACACTTATCCCATGATTCTTGGCTAAACAGTCCCATCCACTAGGCAATGTGACACTTCACAAAATAGAATTGTAACAAATTTATTTAGCATAATATGGGATATAAATCATGAAATTTATAAATAAAAATATATAAAATATGTCATAAAGTTAATGACTTTAAAATTAAGAATAAAAAATGTGAATTAAATAATGGTAAAATTATTAATTTAAAAGTAAAAAAATATATTAATGATGATAAATAAATAGTTTAAAATTATAATAAATAATTTTTAACTTATTTTTAACTTTTAAATTAATAATAAAATTATTATTTATTTATCATCATTAACTTATATTTTAAATTATAATATATTTTTAACTTTTATATTAATAATTTCACTATTATTTAATTCATAATGTTTATTCTTAATTTTAAAGTGATTAACTCTATGACATATTTATCATATTTTTAATTATAAATTTCATGATTTATATTCCATGTTATGTTAAATAAAGTTGTAGCAACTATATTTCATCAAGTGTCACATTGCCTGAGTTGTTCACATGAGAGCTTTACGCCAAGAAGCCACGGGTTTGAGCCAGATAAGTGTCATATAATTTTCTCATTAGCATTCAATAGTGAAAAAACTTTAATACCCTTCCTCTATTAAGTTTTCACTTGAATGGAAATGTTAAAGTGGGGGCTAAACGTCACTTTTTAAACAACGTGGATGAAATGTTGCTTAGCCCAAACCATGGGGTTGTCATTGTTTTATCATCGGTTTATATAGGCTGAGTTGTTTTGTCTAAGTAGAATTTTTTTGATAATATGGATTGGATGATAAAATGAAAATTTTTTTTTATAAGAATTGTTTTATATTAGGAATTGAATGAAAGTAGGAAATTATTATATTAACAAAAGTAATTAAAAGAGAAAACAAAATTGTTTTAGGTAACTTTTGTGAGAAGACTACAATTCATGAGAGAGAATATAAGATTGAAAACAAATGTGTGTAAAAATTAATTTAAAATTATTATGGCTATTTAATGAACAATTAGTTGAGCCTAAGAGTGTTGTCAATTTATATCTATCGGGTTTACTTATAACCAATGTAATCTAATATTAATTGGTTTACAGATTTTCAATCCAATCAAAGAATGAAATCAAATCTAATCGATATTATAGAAACCATCATCCGATCTAGTAAATTATCTGATCTAATGCTAATTTAAAAAACATTTTCTAAGAAAAGGTACTATATGGTCCGATCAAAAAGCATCATTTAATGTGATGTAATACAAAATATAATGATAATATATTAATGTAAATTTAAATATGAGTAATAGCTCATAATATAAGACATAAAAATTAATTTCTAAATTAATTAAAGTGCCCAAATGAAAAATAATAATAAACATATAAATCATCCCATCACAAAAATTACAATTTTAAATAAATTCATAGGACGTACTCCAACAAGCTATGCATAATATGAAACAATTTATTTCTTATATTAACGTAAATGTCCATGCATATTATAGAATCTTACATTTTTCAGTTACTTAATATAAGGCTAAACATATTTTATCATATTAAAATTATTAAAATTATAATGGACAAGTCGCTTTTATTTTTTAAATATTACATTTTACTCTTATTACATTTCAATGTATTAGATCAGTTTATGACAGATTTTTATAGTAAGATCTATTATTTGATTTAATTAATTCGATTTTTAACAATCATAATCTAATCCACTAATTAACTAAATCCAATCAAAAAATGATTGGTTTGAATTAGATCGGTCAATTTAAATTTTGAACACCCCTAGTGGAGCTCACGCGGTAGTCAACTAAGATGTTTTGCAAGCTCCACATCCAAACAAAAATGATCTATGACAGTAGAAAAATTTTAAGACATGCAACTTTTTCTTTCCAAAATTGAACCTAGTCGCGGAATTTTTTTCTAAAATCTCGGCTGGGCTGTTTCCCCCTTATTCCGCTAGTGCTAGTATTTGTCGTAAACATGATGGAAATTGAAAAGTTGCAAGATATGGCCGACAGAAATAGGTGTCATTTGTAGTGGTGCGCTGGTGCTCGATTGTTTTAGGTTTCTGTTAAGCCTATACTTATTACCCTAACGAAAGAGAGAGAAAGATAGCAAATTACAAGGACAAATTTTACAATATTATTCACTTTCAGTTCCAGATCAAGGGCCGATCTGTGTAATGCCCCCTTTTCCCAGATTTTGCTCATGAACTGGACTGATACAAGTATGCAATCGATCAAGTGAAAAATAAAATGAAAAGAGAGAATGGTTTTGGCTATTATAACTGAGGCAAACAAGAAACCTTTGCAAAAACAATACTAGTATCTGAACTTATTAGATTAATTTAGATTTTTTTTGGGGACGAGTTACTTTAGAGTCATTTTGGTTGTTTCTAAGTTTCTGCATACATATCAACATTTAATATCAGACACTACGTTGCCAAAGACTTTTCTGTACAATAAAGGTCCAGCATCCTAGTTCGGAAAATAAAAAGTTGCCTAGATATTTGCCAACAGAGATTGTAATTATTCGGCCGTGAGAGGGCGACATTCTACGGTAAGATAAGAGCAGTGTAGGGCACTAAGTAAAATATACTTTACTTTTTATCATAATAGACGAAGTGGCATTATTGATGTGCTAATCTATGGATCTCATCATATGTCCTGCTCTTAAGGTCATCGTGTACACATAAGATATGTTAATGACAGCATATTTTTTAATATTTCTTTTGTAGGAATCGTAAATTATTGAATGAATGCACTCTAAATTTGATATTTAAATAATTATATTATTATCTTAATTAATTAATTTATAAAAATAATTAAAAATACTTAGTCAATAACAAATGATGATATTTAATATTGAGATTATTTTTATCTAACTAATTTATAAAGTTTTGACTTTCTTTCATAATTCTATCACTCAATCAAACAAAAGAGAAACATTCCTTGTCCCTTTTTTTCTTCCAATTTTTATTTTAACTCACTTTTCCTTTCTTCTCCTCTTTCCTCACCGTTGTTTGGAAGAAGTAGAACTGATGATGTTACATGATGATGCTAATTAAGAAAAGTATTTGATAGACACTACATCAATTCAATTGTTATTATGTAAACACCCTTTTGAAAACAAAACAGAAAGCTTGTTTAAATAAGAATAATGATACTCATTATAAATTATATTTCAAATTTTATATCCTTAATAATATGTATTTAATTAATAATTGTAAAGTAGATGCGTTGATGATGAAATGATTTATCATAACGTTTCATAATTCATACAATAAATAATATTTTACTTGTGTCGTTTGAGATAAAAATTTGAGAAGAGTATAATTACTTTTAAATAATAAAAAGTCTTTCCTTGCATTAATTATACTTTACTATCCTCCCTTGCTTTAATTACCAAAATTTCTATATTAGACACGCCCTCCATTTTCCCCAAATTTGTATATCTATATCGTACTAGCTATTGCGCAAGAACATTTATTATCACTATTTTTTGCATTAAAACTTTCATATATTAAAGAAAAAATTTTAAAAATCTATATTTTTCTTTCAAATATTTTTATTTGTACAAAAATAAACTTGCACCAAATTTGAAAAAATTTTGTGGCTCTGGACTCCTAGCTTGCAGTTATTTTGATTGATGCTGAGAAACTTCTCGAGTTGTTTTGTAGCCTTACTGTTGCATGTATAAGAGATATTAAAAAGAATTATATATATATAAATTAGGATCCTCTTCTGATCTTAACTTCAACTTAGCTTTTCTCGATCTTGTGTCATATGGATTTTAATTATTTTAAATGGTTATAATCTATTATATTCTCTTTCTTCTCTTATTTAGTATGTATTAACTAGCAATTTTATGCCTTTATTTTGCTAAGGTGAAGATCAGATCAGGAGAGAATCCTGGTTATATATATATATATATATATATATATATATATTGTTCAAATGCAAACTGTTTGACCACTCATCATGTCATGTGATGAACAATAGGTGATGGCGCACTACTACAAATATCAAAGGTTTAATTAAAAGTAGAATCATCTTTTATTATTTTCAAATCTGGAATCCGCTATGCTAGATGGTGGAATTCATCTCCTACAAACTTGATAGTTACGATTAAAGTTTGAAGTTACAATCTCTGGGTACAATACGTAGAGTACACACAGTACTGCACACAAGCACCAAGTTCATTTTCTAAAATCAGTTCAAGCTTAATTCAACATAATAATTTGAAGCACTATCAACCGTACGCGTAATATACGTCCACTTCTGATATTTTGATCAATTTCTGTATCGTAACAGGGAAATGCTATGGTACATCAAGATGTCGAAGCATTTTTAGTATAATTCGTATAAATTTTGGACATGATTACGTAAAAAATGTAAATAAGTACATAAAAAATTGTATTTTGAATCTTTACAAAATTTATATTTGTTTTTCAACTTTTATATATTTATATACAAAATTTATATAAATTGTACAAATATTGTACTGGTACCTCGTTATACTTTAGCAAAACCCATCATAACATAACGAAAAATACCCTACCCAATTAAATTTTGCCATGTAATTGATACAGGTAATTTATTATTTTTTCATCCTCTTTCATTGAGCAGTTAAACGTTCAGGACATCATTATCACTCATCTCTCCCTTGGAAGCAGATCTGTTCACCGATAAAGTTTGATACACGGCCACCACAAACTAATATTAATAGCTTTCGGTTATCATTAGAAACACCATTTTTAGATCTGTAGAAAGTACTACAATCTATACAAAGATGTCTTCTAAAATTTCAGGGATTTGACAATAGGGATAAAGACTTTGGTTATCAGTTAATGTTTATGTTTTCATGTGCAAGGATCTCATCTATAGTTTCATGCAAGGGTACTATGTTATGTTATGAAATTGATTCACCAAAAAAACTTAAGTTTGTATTTGTGGGTTTCACTAGCAATTAATCTTCAACATACGCTCCGTCGCATGCAAGAATTTTACATGTAATTACACATGAAACAGATCTCAAATGTCTCTTTATGGGACTCACAAGGACATAATTGACACTGAGAGAATTCAAATATATAATATGTGATTGTTATGTTAAAATGGCTCTAATAAATCATTGAATTAGCTATTAGTTAGAAAATAAATCTCATTAATATCTTATACTAGTCTACACAAGCGAGCAAGACTAGCTACATCAATTTCAATACTGAAGCTGAAGCCAAGCAAAAGCACATTCATCTTGCGCTTGAACCAAGCTTATTGAAGTATAAAAAAGTTGAGAATTGAAACCTGAGTCAGTGTGTAACTCCATGGAGATATAATTTTGCACCTTTCTGCTAAGATATATTCATTTGGATGCTCCGAGAAAGTTCTTCTTATTGCTCGCATCAATAATGAAGAGTTTCAAAACTTTGTAACCATGAAGGCGCGCACTATCTTGCAAGTATCTATAATGCTAAAGCAATTAGCTGAAATCGTAGAAGACCAATTTTTAAAGGAAATATATTTTCATTGGCCTAAAAAATTAAACTTAAAAACAATATTTCTGATGCCTTCACAAAAGTAGTAGATTTTATCCATAATATTTGCCAGTTAACTTGTTAAGATATATATGGCTTACTTTTCTGTTTTAATAATTAAATTCAAATGAAAATAAGATAAAGATCTTGATCAGTAATTGATTAATTTATAGTATTTAATGTAAGACTGCTTGGTTAAGAAAGGAAATTGAACTTCTAGCTAGGCCACCCTTGCTAAGACACAATAATCCGGGCTGCAAAGTAAGATTGAGGTTGTCAGTATCACTAGTGGGTTAATAATCAGATGTTGACTAGAAGTTAATTCATGGATGCAATCATTAATTAAAAAATATCTCGCGAGTTTTCTAAACAATTAATCAATTACTTATGTAAATTGCTTCCACTTGCCAGTTGTTAACTGCTGGTTCGGTGATTTCTATTGCTGGCATCAGTATTACGCCAAAGAAATTTTTTACATTTTCTTCCTTTTAGAAAATTTACGAATTTTAATTTTTTGTGTTATTGGTGATCCATGTTCACTGCAATTACTTGAAATAGCTGGCTAGCTTGTGGTACTTTGTAATACTCAATTATAGGACTAAGCACTTATGGCGCACCTTCAAAAGCGTCAAAAAATTTCATAACCATGTTTAATTAGAAGAAAACTGCAACTTAAATTCTGCCATATCAAAAAGAAGGGATGCAAATTAAGAAGGAAACAAGTACATATCATCATTGGAGTAAATTATCAAAAGCAACTTAAAGCATTAGTTCTGAAGATAAAGAAACAAAAAAAAATGAAACAAGCAAGATTAAAGTTACGATAGCTCTTATGCTTTAATTTTTTTAAACTAATTAATCTGCTTGTATATATATTTGCATGTGTGTGTCCTTCTTTACTTTAGATTTTAATACCACTGCATCAAATGTGTAAATTTTTTACAACTCTACCTAAGTCACTTATATAAGTTTAAACTAAGAGAACTATCCAAAAGATCTCATAGAAATGACTCTCTCTATAACAAGATGATGATATATATACATATGGAAACCCTACTCAATCTTCATTCAATTTAGTCACTCTTTGTTATACTCCTATATATAACTTTGTTTTTCATTTTTATATATTTATCTCCAAAACTGCCCGTAGGTTTAATTTTTTAAATACCCGGCCATCATTATTTTTGTAGTTGTTATCTTTAAATTTGCCTCGGTTCCTTTCTTTTATTCTTTTTTCCTCATCTCTCGACCAGAAATTAATTTGGGCAAACCAAACAAGTCCAATTAACCTCTGTGGGGTCATTCCTTGGCAATTGTCCCCGAAGATTTTCAACCATCAGCAAAGCAACATGTTGCACGTATAAAAATTGAAAGATATTTGATCAACTATCCTATATATGCTTTCACAAATTAATAGCTTCTCCAGTAGTTAAGCATTTTCGTAAATAATTTTATTTTAAGCTAATTCTTAAACAATTTATTTTTGTATCGACTTAAAAAAAGTAGTTATTTGTTTAAAATCTTATTGTATTGAGGGTTCAGGATTTAAAAAAGACAAGTTACCAACATAAGAGCAACTAATATATAATTCACCCAAACAGGGTAAATAAGATGATTATTTTCTTAATCTACTATACAAAATAAAATAAAGGATTAAATTGATTTTGATCACTAGAAAAACAAAGCTGCTAATAGATCTCAGAACTTATACATATCTCTATTGACTTCCAAGCCCTATTGAGGAAATTGCACTGCCTGATACCAAAAACAAAATTGCGATGGCTAATGGAAATCAATTTTTTACACATTAATTATACTTTCGTGTTATCTATTTTCTTAATTTTTGTTTACTTTATTCGTCTTCTCAGCAGGGCAGAAGTATACTTTTCTATTTGACAAAGGGTTCAGTCATGATGCTATCTTGTTAGAAATATCAGAGCTAGTATAAAGTTTTGTCTGACAACATAATTAGGTGGTTGATATTAATTCTTTTTTCAATCAGCGATAAAATAATTATAAAAATACCCATATATAACTCAAAAATTAGCACAGAAATAAACTTTTAACCTAGGCTACAACAGATTATTTTTTTATTTGGAATATGTAACTTGTCAACAATATTAAGATTCTCCCCCACTATGGCTTTCTTGATGTAGTTGATTTTAGTGCAAAAATATGCTTGTATAGAGTTCTTTCAGCTGCTTTTGCCTTTTTTTTTTTTTGAACACCTAGCATAAAACACACATACTGAGAAACCAAGCACACAAGGTACCACAAAGTTTATAGAAACCAAAGTCTAAGAGTAGCATCATGGTTGCGACACTCATTATTATCTCAGTTGTAAGACAGGAACAACCCAATATAGATCCAGCTATTATGGATTCGTTTTCCTTCCGGAAGGCCAATTTCTAGATTGGACATTAAGGGATCTAAAGTGTTGTTGATAGCTTAATTGAGCGTAATCAAGAATATAAATAATTATTAAAAAAAGACCAAATATAACCCAAAACTAGCACAGAAATTAATAAACTTTTAACCTAGGCTACAACAGATTATTTTTTGTGTTGGAAACTATTCAAGTTGGATCCTGAGCTGGGCGAGTTAGGTGATTTGCTAGAGTGGGCTGATTTGTCGAGGTTGTTTGATTTTCCGCATATCAATGATGGTAGAGATTTCATATAACTCAACCTTCGTCTCGCAAGTCCTATATAGTATTTAGTCCTGTATAGTATTTATTGAGTTTCATCATAATACCATTCCACTATTGTTTCGGATGACGTTAAGCAGATCCAACCAGTCGAGTTGGATCCTGAGTTAGGTGAGTTGCAAAAGCCATCTTTTTTCTACATAAGCCAGAGAATAGATGCCCAAAATATATTGTAGAACACCTGAACAAATAATTCAAGCAGTAAGAAAATAAAGATAACAATTTCAATTTTGAATTAGAAGAAAATTTTTTAAATTAGTTATTCAAAAATAGCCCAACACACTCTAAAACAAACACCAAAGATGACAATGATATAAAATCCTCAACGTTACATACCAAAACCACTAGGAATCCTTTGTTGGAGGAAGTTTGTTGAAGGAATACTCTGTTGGAGCATCAGGATCACCTTTAGAATAAGAAATTTAATTTTCAGGACTGGAGCTTTCAGAACTTGAACTTTCGTCAGATTGATGACGTTGTTGATTATTTTTTCAAGAACAATTTCTTTCTTTTTTTTTTTTGTGCTTTTACGTAATTGCGTTTAAGGTAATTGGGTTTTGGGATTTTTTTTTTCATATAAGAAATAAGAGCAAAATCATTTAATTAAAAAAATAATAATATTATTAAATGTTTATGTTTGATAGTATTTAGTTATTTTAATTATTTAAAAGAAATAATAATTAGCTAAATTAATTTAAAACTTAAAAAAAAGTCAAATTTCAAATATAAATATTTACCTAGTGCATGTGTATGCGTAGACACCCAAGGCTATCTCTTGAAAAGGAAAACACAAAAAGTGCAGGCAATTTACCTTGTGCATGCGTATGCGTAGACTGCATATCGCTTTGACAGACTTCTCTTTGACAACTCTCGACTTTGACCTCATGCAACTTAAGAACCATATTTGAAACCATATCTAAAAGACCGTATGCCATAAAATATAGTTAAAAAACCAAAAAAAAATATTTATTAAACTTAAAAAATATTTAATGAATTTATAGTAATAAAAACCAGATGTCAAATTGTGTAAACACCATCTATTGAGAAAGACATGATATAAAGGCTATGCTACAACCTTCATATTATCCATCACTTGAAATAAGAGATCGTTCATGTTTATTTTAATCAACTAATTTGCGATATATTCTTCAACAAGAGTCAAGCGAGTAAGGTGATAATTAACGAGATTATCAATCAATTATAGAAAATGAATTATCAATCGATATAAAATTTCAGTTATCATTTATACATGAATTTCATTGATTCTTCTCTGGAAATATTCTGCAAATTAAAATATAGAATAATTTCTAATAAAATGCTAAATCAAGGAAGGTATACCACTTTGTATATAACCAGAAAGCGGACTATTTGCTTCTTTTCTCCAAAAATTCTATTCTTCTCCCACCATTGATGTTCCATATTATTGAACATGCTCTTCATTAAATATATGCATGTTTGAATAAACAAACTTTCAAAAAGCATATTAAATACACAATTACCAATTGTAACTTAAAATAATTATATATTTTCCTCAAAGCATAATTAATTAATCCAAATTAAGTAATCCCTCTACTCAAACTAGAATTGTAGGTTTTATCAGATGCAACCCAGAAAGAACCTGACCAAATACCTCTATTTGTATTCAATTTCTTTAAATAACACTTACCAATCCTTATTTTTTCTTTGTCCTAAATTGTCAAATTAGAGATGCCCTTGACCCATGTTGGACTCCATCCCCGTCCCTATCTCAATCTAGCTATTATGGATTCGTCTTCCACAAGGTCTTCAGTTTCTAGATTGGACATTATGGATACCAAAGCTGTTGTTGATAGATTAATTAAGTGGTTAGTCTTAGTTTGAGATTTTTTTAAATGAAAAATAGAAATAATTATAGAAAAAACCCAAATACAATCCAAAAGTAGCACAGAAATAAACTTTTAACCTAGGCTACAACATTTTATTTTTTGATTTGGAAACCAGTCTAGTTGTAGCCCAAGTTGGGTGAGTTAGGTGGTTTCCCAGGGTTGGTTGATTTTCTGCATATCAATGTTAGTAGAGATTACATAAGTCAACATCCTTCTCACATGTCCTATATAACATTTATTGAGTTTCATCGTTAATACCATTTCACCCTTGTTTTAGATCATGTTGAGCAGATCCAACCAGTTGAGGTGGATCCTGAGTTAGGAGAGGTAGTTGATTGGCCAATTGCAAAAGCTTTCAAAGTTTTTCTAATTTCCTACATAAACAAGAGAATAGATGCCAAAAATCTATTGTAGAACATGCGAACAAATAATTAAAGCTGTTAAAAACAAAAGATAACAATTTCAGTTTTGAATTAGGACAAAATTTTTGAATCATTTATTCAAAAATAACCCCTACACACTCTAAAACAGAGATCAAATATGACAATGATGTAAAATCCACAACGTTAAATACCAAAACCACCAAGCACTTTGCGACAATATTGAGAGTCTCCATACTATGACTTCCTTGATGTAGTTGATTTTAGCTTCAAAATAATGTTGTATAGAGTTGTTTTAAACTGAACTTGTGCTTTTCAAAATTGTATTAAAATTGTGGATCTTAGATCATATGAAAGGGCTTAAATAAACACTTCCTTTGTGTCTCTTTTCAATAAAGGAGGTACATGTTTCTAGTATATTGCGATATATATGTTTTATAATGCTTAGCACATTTTTAAAAGAGTCTTACTAGCATTAGGGAATTATGACCACCAAGGAGTGAGTAATCGGAGACCATTTGAAGGAAACTAGGTATCTTTTTTGAAATATATTATTCTTATTATATGTTGTCTTTTTGTGTGGTATTAAACAGTGAAATGCTTATTAATTTTTACAAGATCTCTGCCACAATTCTTTAAATGGTGCTTAGTGGTTGAAGATTATATTAAATATTGTTAACCCCTTTTTAAAAATCATGAATAAGACCTAAATTTCTAATATTCATGTCCTTTTATGTAATTTATTATTTCAATGAGTTAAATAATAGTTGTAGTTTAGTTAATCACAAACTAGATTTATGATTTTGTTACTAATAACATAATAATTTCAAAATAGAGATGTAACATAAAATATGTTTAATATAAATCATTATTTATTTGAACTGTCCAATAAAGGCTTAAGACACGGTGCAAATTGAGATTTCTCATCCAAATTGATAATTTATTTTATTCGAGAGCATTTTATTTTTCATCAAAATCATTTATATTTTAATTTAAAACTAAAATGTAAATATTGATTTCATTTAATTAATATCTCAGTTATTAAATAAAATTTAATTAATATCTCTTATTAAATACAACTACATAAATTTTAGAAAATGTAGCAATCTTAAAAATAAAATTTAACTTTAGAAAATGTAGCAATCTTAAAAATAAAATTTATTAAACACTTAAAATAGTTCTACACACACAATCGTAATAATTAATTTTACAGGATAATTCTAATGGATTATTTTCACAGAATGACGATACTAAAGCAATGATCATTCAATAAGATTGATGAAATCGAAACGGGTTGAGAGAAGATCTGAAACAAAACTAAATTGGTTATATTGATCTCTGACTGCTTCTCCTGTGTTATCTAAAAACTGATTTTCTTGATCTGAGATATTCTCGATCTTCTCCATGTGTGCAGAAATCTAAACCTTCCATTTGTGAAATATTCTTTTCATCTTAATCTGCAATACCAATTTAAACTTCAACTATTTAGGAACCTTCTGTGCTGAAATCTAAGCTTGCAAAGAGTTAACGAAGAGATACTAGGAGCAATATGAATTATGAGAACATATTATTGCTATCACATTACAAGAACTATACAAGAAGTAAATGAAGGCAAATAATTTTGAAATCCTCAAAATTAGGCAATAAATATGTTAGGCGACTACTGATTTGGTTGTCACGTTAGTTGAGTTTGTCAACAGGAGTTGGTTAAATTAGTTAAGGACTACAGCCTTGATTGGTTGTAACTAACTAACTGGTGACTCAAGTTATTAAGCTGATGTAAAAACCTGACTATCTCAAGTTGTATATAAAAGCTATACACTGAATTATAGTATTGGACTACGAAAGTATTATTTTTGATATACAATAATATTCACTAAGATTTCTAAAAAGGGCTTGGGTGAGAGAATTGAAAACAGAGAGGAGATTGAGTGGTTCTTGGGTTTAGCGCGGGTCTTGGAGCTTGTAAAACCAGAAAATTTTTTTTGTTCTCTTTGTGTTTGTATATTGTACTAGCTTTGTAATTTGAACTTCTTGAGATCGTGGATTCAGATTAGGGGCAAGAAACCCCTGTCTTGGACATAGACCTTGTTCATAGAAGGGCTGAACCAAGTAAACTTCTGTGTTCTGTTCTTTATTCACACGACTGGCGACGACTTACCTCAACCCAAATTGCATAAACGACGAAAGCAAAACATCGAGCCCTGAATCCGAGCAAGACACTGTCTAACTTAGCCTTCGTTTGATTATAAATTGTTGGAGATAAAAGGTTTAAAACAAACATTTATATTATAAGTTACAAAATTTATTTTGATATTAATTTCATACATTACAAGTATAATAAAAATATGAACGTTACGACACTTATTATTTGTAACGTTCATGCTTTTATTAAGAACTTATGACTTGGGAGTTACAAGAATTAATTTGTAAGTTACCTAAGTTATGAGATTACTATATAAAGGAGTCTCAAAGGTTCTAACATAGATATGAGATTTTCTGAGTTTTCTATGTTTTGAGCAACCGTGACACATGAAGACAGGTTACTTTCTTCCGGTGATCGTGCTCATCGAGAAGATAGGCTGTGAGCACTGGGTTGTATCTTGGAGCCCTTGAGTACCGATATGACCCGCACGAGGGGAGGACTCTTTGGCTTTAGGACAATGCCTTCGACATGCCTCCCAAATGCTCAGGCCACTTATTTCTTACTCTATCTCTTTGTTTATTCTATTTATTTAATATATTAATCTAATTCATATTTTATTATTTCTTTAATATCTTGTTGTTTGATTACATTATTTAAATTTATTATAAATATTCCCAACATTCTAAAGCCAAAGAATGTCTTATATATTTTATTGTTTACCTTAATTTATCGTTGGGTGGTATATAACGTGAATAGTTTGTAGAGTATATTGACGGCTTATGTTATTTTGTTTATCCAATGATATTTTTATGTAGATAAGTTATTTTAGAGGTCTATAAGATTTGGTTATTATGATATATTTTAATTGATTCCACTACTTGTATGATTTAACTATGATATGATTAGTGGATTGATATTTATTTCTTTATATTGTGAATATATATATTTGTGTAAATTTTTGGGTGATCTAAAGTATAACATTAATTAAGTCATTGTCCTTGCATGAGTTACAAATGTGTGAATGTATAAACATTAAAAATGTAAGCTTGCATAAGTTACGAAAGTGTGTTGCCAATTTTCTATTTGTTTATTCATGTCACATTAAAATATACATATTGTCATTATGCTTTGACATGTAGATTTCAACTTGGCTATCTTTGTGTGCGTATATATATATTTATATGATTTATAAAAAAGGGATAAATGTAATTCAAACATTGTGATAAATGCATAGCTTTTGTGTTTTAAATATTATATTTTACTAAACTATTCTCTTAATCTTGTTTATTTAGAATATTTTATTTTGGTCTTGGGGAAGCCTAATGCTTTTAAATTGTATTGACAACAAAAATGTGTATTCAGAGTTCTTGGCTCAACTTAGTATCGAGATTGAATCTCCCTATCAACCTCAAGACAATATGGAGGTAATAGATATATATATATATATATATTTTTTTTTATTTGAGGTAATACAAAATTATTTATGTTAGCATGACTATTTATTTACAAATCAAAAAATATTTTTGTAATATATTAAATCTTTGTTTATTTGTCGTTATATATATGTTGTGGTGTTAGATTATTAGTGCATGATGCTTTGAGTTACAAAGAATATAGATGAGTTAAATGTAGTGGTTTTATAATCAAAACCTTTTATTAGTTTTTATTATGGTTTAATAAATATTTCAGTTATAAAAATCCTTATTACTGATATTTATTACACATTATTATTGATTAATAATTCAATTTATGAGTTACTTGCATTGATCAAATTTTTATTACATAATAAAGGATGTGTTTTCAATATATTTATTTAGAAACTCATATGTATGGTAGTGTACTATTAAGTCATAGTTTCTTGTGGCTATCATGCATATTAGATGATGACATCTAAATAATTAATTACTAGTAGATTATTATGATAATTTATGTGGTTGTATTAAATGAAATAATAACATAAATGCTAATGATTATTATTAAATACATATATGAGTTATATATATTATATTTACGGTTTTAGCAATAAATATCTTGTTAATGTGAGGATTGAAAAAATATTTTTTAATGTGGGGGTTTCTACTTTTTAAGCGGTTTCATATTTTAGTTCTTAATTTTGTACAATTAAGATGACAATCATTTAAGTGTAGTTATTATTTTGATGAGTTTAAAATTTAACAAATTGGTGCAATAATATTTTATGGAGTTATTGCTACTGTATTTAAAATGTTACTTAATGTGGGGGTTTTATTTATTTGATAGTTGTTAATGTTTTTATGACATTTTGAGAAAAAAAATGATGTCATAAGTTATTAAATGATTAATAAATTTTGTGTATAAGTTTTAAAAATTATTACTTATGAGGTAATTAAGTGCTCATTCAATTTTCTTTATTGTGCATTTGATATTCTTATGCTCTCTAATATTCTTTTTGTGAAATATTATTTAAGAGAGCTAGTGGAAGCATTCATCAAAATAATAGGAACAAGTTCTCAAAGATAAAGTCAATGAGATTTTATACAATTATAAAGATTTTTAGCATGCTAATTAATTAATTAATTAAATTGTCGAGGGGGATGTGCTTAAGCCTGAAGGGAGTCACCTAGGGAAGTAACCCAACCTCTGTGATTGGAGATCCCATGAAGGAGGTTCAATGGGTAGGAACAATCCGTACTGCATGACTTGTTAAGCACAACTATAAAGACATATCTTAGAGGAGATACGATCATACTCATCCCTATGGCAAAGTGCTTGTTATATGTGATGTTAGGAAGGATATTTATCCTGAATGAGTCCAAAGGCTAGATACTCTTGCGAGGTATAGGTCACATATACCTTTTGAGGACTCACCTAAGTGAGGACTCACCTAAGTGAGAGCGTCGTGAGGGCCGCGACTGTGAGAATTGGGCTATTCTCTAAAGCTCTCATGAGAATCAAGATTGAGCGCATGGCCATTAATAGCGCTAACCCGCCAAAACCATGTCTTCGTCGATATTATGTGTGTGATAGTTTGAAGTTTGGTCAAGAAATCGAGTTCAAGACTTTGTTCACTCAGGTTTCTCAAATGGATACTATTAACACTAAGTGTAGGTTCAAACCCGAAAGGTACCTATACCCATTGCATAATAGAAGGTTGCTCTTTATATATAATTTTTATTTTATGAGTATTTTTATCTTGATATTTTATTTTATAAAGCTTTAAAGTTTTAAACCTTTTGTGGGAGACTGTTGGAGATAAAAGGTTTAAAACAAACATTTATATTATAAGTTACAAAATTTATTTTGATATTAATTTCATACATTACAAGTATAATAAAAATATGAACGTTACGACACTTATTATTTGTAATGTTCATGCTTTTATTAAGAACTTATGACTTGGGAGTTACAAGAATTAATTTGTACGTTACCTAAGTTATGAGATTACTATATAAAGGAGTCTCAAAGGTTCTAACATAGATATGAGATTTTCTGAGTTTTCTATGTTTTGAGCAACCATGACACATGAAGACAGGTTACTTTCTTCCGGTGATCGTGCTCATCGAGAAGATAGGCTGTGAGCACTAGGTTGTATCTTGGAGCCCTTGAGTACCGATATGACCCGCACGAGGGGAGGACTCTTTGGCTTTAGGACAATGCCTTCGACATGCCTCCCAAATGCTCAGGCCACTTATTTCTTACTCTATCTCTTTGTTTATTATATTTATTTAATATATTAATCTAATTCATATTTTATTATTTCTTTAATATCTTGTTGTTTGATTATATTATTTAAATTTATTATAAATATTCCCAACATAAATAGCTTCTGAAACCCGTTTGGAGAGTAATAACTCACCCACATAAGAGGTTATTTTACGTGATAGATCTTGAATTATGACCAAAGAAGCAAGTGACCTTGCAAGTTTCATATTTTTTAAAGCCCAACCAAGTGCAACGAAGGTGAGTGCCATACCATCACACCTGTGATTGTATGCTAATCTCCTTCTACGTTCCTTTTCGTCCATCTCTTTAGCTCTGTTATTCAGATATATAATTAATTTACATGTGAAACACAAAGGCAACCACAAAAAAAAAAAAGGAATAATAATAAAATGGACAATAGAGGGCAGGGATATACCTATTCCGCCTTTCCATGATCTCTGTCAAGAAGGCCTTAATACCGACTATGTATAACGAGATGAGCAGTTCAGCTAATGAGATGAGATTGCACCCTATCGTCCATGCCAAGACTTTGAAACTAGTGTTTTGCAAAGATTTGTCTTCTGTTTGGTATTTTGGCGTTTGATATGATGGGTAAGCGTAATAATAGGTTAGCAGCGCAGCAAGTGCACTAAAGCACCAGACAACATTGCACCGTGCATCTTTTCCAGTAATTACTCGATCCTCGTCTGGGTTTTCCTGATACTCATGGTTTCTGGATTGGTAAACAATATGTTCCCCTATAAAAGGCTCAATTCCTGTGCGACCCACTGCTAAACAGACCATTATTAAAGTTGTATTAAATACAGATTCACCCAGTTCTTTTGAATGATGGTACAATAACACCAATCCCTGCAACCAGAGTTTATGTGTTTTTGTTAATTTATTAACTCGGTTGAATTAACGAGTGGCAAATGATAGCCTTATTCTGAAATTGGATCTACCTCTACAAGATAAATTAAGACACACCATAAAATTCGATTTTCAGTTACTGAAGCTTTTTCAGAGGAAAGTGTGAATACCTGAAAATACTATTTTTTTTTTCATTTTAATAGAAAAAAAATCCCTCTCATGCACTAAATTTCTCTAATTATTGTCTTCGATCTATTGTTATATCCACACCGGGAAAGTATAACCTTATGTAGAAATTTTATTAATTCATTAGTGCCAAGAGCTTATATTTTGCACTGGGATATAAGTTATGAAATAAATTATTAAGTTTAACGCTTTCGAGTGCTACGCCTTGGCTTGTTAGCATATGTGAAAATTAGAAGATGAAAATATTTCCAACAGACATACTTACGATAATGTAGAAGATACTTGAAATAGTTATGACTAGGAAACGACCGAGCGCAGTCACAAAGATAGTCATACAAATCTCTAGTAAAGCCGATACTCCTTCATGCCCCATCACATATATTGCACCAGTAAATTTGAGCAGATCATGATCAACTTTATCCTCAATTAAGTATGTTATCAATGAAGCCAATATTGCAAACTCTATCATCTTGGCGCCAAGCAGCAATCCTGAAAATTAATTAATAAAATTATTATTAGAAGGAAATTTAAGCAAACAAGTATCTCAATAAAATATAATTTGTGAATATATAATATTAGCTTTTCCGAACAGCAACATTTTCTTCTTTTCTTTCGACAGCCATTTGTTGTAATTATAAGCCAACAAAAAGTAAAAAACTTTTTTTAGTCAATAATCCAGTCACTGCTTTGTAACTAGATGCTTTATATGTATACCGAATTGATAAAATCAAGTCATGGATCAAGTGAAAAATAAAGAAAAGAGAGAACGGTTTTCGTTGTATAACTGAAGCCAACAAGAAGCACTGACAAAACAATAAGTGATAGACGAACCATTTAGGCTTCTGTTAAGCTTATACTTATTACCCCAACGAAAAAGACCAAAAAAAAAAAAAAGGACACAGAGAGAGATCAAGCAAATTAAAACGACAAGCTCTACAACATTGATGACTTTCAGATCAAGGGCCGGCACTGTGATGCCCCCTTTTCCCAGATTTTCATGAACCGACTGATACAAGTATGTAATGGATCACGTGCAAAATAAAATGAAAAGAGAGATTGGTTTTAGTTATTATTATACCTGAGGTAAACAAGACGGCCTTACAAAAACATAAGTAATAACGTTCGCAATCTCTGAACTTGCACCAGATTTTGGTAGAAGATGTTATCATTTTGAACGAATTACTTAGTGTAGTACTCATTTTGGTTATTACAAGGAAGTCAAGGTTCCTAAGTTCCTTTTGCTTCTTAATTTGTTATATAAACATATATATAGAAGAGAGAGGAAGTATACGTATTTTTATCACATGACGACGTCACATGATGATGCAAAGAAAGACAAACATGTTGACGAAGACATAATTTTTGGAGTATATTTCATAGAATTTTAATAAGAATTACTGAATTCCCATATCATCATTAAGGGCTTATAAACCATATTTATTGCTGTTATCAATGGTTTTGTCTTATTAGAATATTAGGTAATATAAGATTTGTTTCTAGATTAGAATTAAAGTAAATTGGAATTTGTATCAAACTAGAAAGTTGAGTTTGATTATAATTTATTTTAATCGGATAATCTTGGATACTCATAGTTTAACAATAAAACTAAAATAAGAAGAGATTTGATTATATTTCTAGTCTAGGAATAATTGCTAGACTAGGAAAGAAACTCAAAAGCCTATATAAATAGCCTTGTTCATATGAGTAAAAAATACTATGAAATACTACAAAGTAACGGAGGAGAAGAGGGAAGTAAATGTTTTAGGAGCCTTGAAAGACTGCAAGGATTGACAATGTTTGGATTATCTTGGAATCTACAATTGGAAGCTTTAATCATGAGAGAGATTGTGATCTTAGAAACTATGACTTGGAATTGTCAATTATAAATGAGATATGGTGCCTATGGAAGTTCTTCTCGGTTAGTCTTTTCTTGGAAGTATATATCATAGATTAGCGATTATCTTGGGGTATATATATAGGACGACTGCAAGGTTTAAAATTCTTGAAATTCGTATTCTTATAATTCTTCTTAATTGTTGATTGGAATAAAGCTGTTGCTGAGATATTTAAAGTGAACGTAGGCTTAATTGACCGAACCACTATAAATCTGGTGTCGCTTGTCTTGTTTATTTCTTATTTCTATTTCTTGCTCGTTCATCATAATTTTGTTAAGATCTCATATCGAACACTTCTGCGAATAGCCCAAAAGTCACAACAACTGGTATCAGAGCTTTGGTTCTTAAATCTTAAGATGGTTGCAACAAAATTTAAGATGAAATCGTTTAATGGCAAGTGTAGTGCTAGTAATAGGAGAGAGCGATTTAGCTTAAGGTGAAGCCTTTGACAAATAAATCAGTTTGTGATCCAAATACTAGTGGAATAGATGAAGCGTGACAAAATGGGTGTACCAAAAAGGTGCTGGAATGGTTTGATAGGATAGTTAGCGAGTTCAAGCACAGTTTGGAACAGAGAAGGAAAGTTCGGAATCAAATATGAAGCAGTTGCACTCCTGTGCAAGGTTGTGCTCATGTGCAACAAACGAGGAATAGGTACATTTCAGACAGAAAGTTTGCGCTCGTGCGTAACGACGTGAATTGGGAATCCTTCTTCAACGTGGAATTGACATGGTTAAAGACAAAAGTAAGGTGGAGATATTTTTAATGGTTTTTTCTTATTAGAATAGGTAATAGGGGATTTGTTTCTAGATTAGAATAAAAGCAAATTGAAATTTGTATCAAACTAGAAAGTTGAGTTTGATTGTAATTTGTTTTAATTAGGATAATCTTAGATACTCATAGTTTAACAAGGAAACTAAAATGTGAAGAGTTTTTATTATACTTCTAGTCTAGGAATCATTGTTCGACTAGGAAAGAAGGTCTATATAAAGAGCCTTGTTCATATGAATGAAAAATACTACGAAATACGACAAAGTAGTGGAAGAGAAGAGGGAAGTAGATGTTTTAGAAGCCTCAAAAGACCGCAAGAATTGACAATGTTTGGGTGATCTTGGAATCTACGATTGGAAGCTTTAATCGTGAGGAAGATCATGATCTTAGAAACTAAGGTTTGGAATTGTTAATAGTGAGTGAGATCTGGTACCCGTGAAAGTTCTTCTCAGTTAGTCTTTCCTTTGAAGTATATATCATAAATTGTTGACTATCTTAGGATATATACATAGGAAGACTGTAAGGTTTGAAATTATTGAAATTGTTGTTCATATTCGTATAATTCTTCTTTATTGTTAATTGGAATAAAGCTGCTGCTAAGATCTTCAAAGTGGACGTAGGCTTAATTGGTCGAACCACTATAAATCCAGTGTGTCACTTGTCTTGTTTATTTTCTTGTTTCTATTTTATGCTCGTTTTTTTATCATAAATTTGTTAAGATCTTGGATAGAATGTTTTTGCGAATAGCCCAAAAGTCACAACAATTGTTAGTTGAACATTGAATTGTTGCCTCCAAAGATACATATAAATTCTCCTAATAATTATAAATGATAAGAATTAGACTCTTAGTTCAGTTTGATTTTGTATGTAGTTAATAAATCATTTAACTTAAAAGTTTAATTAAGTTAATAAGTAATGTCCAACGATAATATTTTTAATTTTTTTGTAAGTTTCCAACAATATATATCCGTATGCACACACTTATTTATAACCATTTTCTATATAACCTAAGTTGACAAGATATCACTGGATTGGTAAAAATAAAAATAAATAGATAAATAAGGTTAAATTAAATAACATGGTAATTACATATCTAGTGATATCTTACCAATTTAGATTGAATAAAATGTTAGTCGTAAATGAGTTATAGATGCAGTATTGTCCTATTCGAATTAGGATTCTCTACCGAACTAATTTTGCCTCACCTTTTAAGGATCTATTGACACGAGTATTTTCATATTAATGGATGATTAATATATACATATATATATTTATTTATTTATTTATTCTCTCTCCTCATTAATATATTTTCTCCTAAAGATAACTATTATGGATATGGAAAAGAAAAGTTGACATCAATGTATTAATAGATAGAAATTTTTTTCTGATAAGATTTAATTAATTTCCTATGTTCATTAAATAATTCACCCTTGCATAAAGGTAATTATTGAAAAGAGACTTTTCTTCATCTTCTGTCAGATAGATAAGTATTGAATCCTTTATATCACCAGAGAGAAGGGCATTAATTTGCTACTAATGAGCCTCATAATTTCAGCTCTTAGGGTTGTCACGTAACAAGTCCATATCTATACATGAGAATTGTATAGCAATATCCATAGAAATCATTCAAATTTTGATGATAAATGGCATAGGTTTCCACCGAAGTTCTTGTCAAAATTAAGCACTCTAGATCTTCCCATTTTTTTTATTGCTTTCATGTTATATTGGGCTTATTTATTCATCTTTTTTGTGTAAAATAGCGAAACTTGAGCTCATCAAAAAGTTTACAAAAAGATATAATTTACGAAGAAATTAGAAATTCCAGATTGAGAAAAAAAAACTTGTAAAATATTTGAACTATAACACATGAACTCGAGCATGGAATATCAAATTTGATAATATTGATCATGATACTAAAAGTAAAGGATATGGATTATAACTAGTTAATTATAATAGAATGTTTTGTGAAAAATGAAGAAGATGAGTGGAACCCGTTATAATTAATTAATAGTAGGGGTGACAATTTTTAACACAACATGTTAATATGACATATAATTAGTAATAAGTATTTACACAATTATTAATTGGGTCATGTTAGTGTTAGAATACTCGACACGATTAATAAATGTATCATATTCCTGTTTAGGATGTTCAACATGACACCCGTTTAATGACACAAATAATTAAACATATCATATCAAGTATAAATAATTAAGAAACAAATTAACCTATTTAATAACAAATTCAAATTATTTTAATTATTTTTATATTAATAATTGTTCAAATTAGTTGATACTTTTAGCTTATGAATATTTTTAATTAATATAAATACAAAGAATGTGGTTGGTTAAGTATGTATGTGTTAAATAATTAAGTACGTTATGTAACATAGTTATAACATGTTTAGTAAATAGATGATACGTTTATTAAACGGATCGTATCTGTATTTCAAGTCTTAATATAAATAATTAAATGAGTTTATATCTGTGTTAATTAAAATTTTACTACTTTATATCTTAACACGTCAAGCAAGCATATGAATTGTGATCCAAATGAATAGACAAGCTATAGGGCTGAGGCACCAATGATGGAGAAAGAGACAGACAAGGTGAGCTTCTTTCTTCAATTATTGCTTTTGCCTACTTTCACCTTATCTTTCCGTGTTTTTTTTTTTAATTCTATTGTTTATTATATTGCACTTTTCCTTGAGCAATAATTTGAGTCATTCTACAATACAGCTGTTATGCCCATATAATAGCTGTTCATTTTATGCAAAAGTCATAAACGGATATATAAAAATCGTAAATGAGTAAATAAAAATCGTAGCATAACTTTTATATAATTTTTATTTACAACTTTTGTTTGCTCGTTTACGACTTTTATACATCCGTTTATGACTTTTATACAAAATAAGCAGTTGCTGTATGAGTATACCCAAGTCATTTTTGAAAGAAAGGTGCCCAAGATCCAATAATTATGAGGCGCATCCTAAAGTGGTCAAGAAAAATGAAGTGAGGCTAATTTTAGTTCAAAATCCTATATAACCAAAATAATAAAATAAATTAGAAGTAAATTACTTTATATCTCCATCTAATATTTATCTATTGTAAATCCTAAATGATTCTTGTTTAGTATCGAAACTAATTTTTTCTCTACTTCTCTGGAAAAGCACTATGAATGATAATCTTACCTTTTGATAGTTGAATATGTAGTTTCCAATATTACTACTCATCTCCATGACATACTACTACTCTCAATATTTAAAAACAAATATTGAAAAAGACTTTGCTGCATTAGGTTGTTTATCTTTTTCCTTGGCCAGGTTTAAAATATTCATTAGAAAAATATTCACTTTCCATGAAGTGCTTTTGAAATCGAGAAAGCTTTTGTAGTGATGTTGATTATTCAAGAAACAACATTAGATTAACTTAGATTATGTAATTAATGTTCTAATAATTTCTAAAGAAATATCCAGATAAATTTACCGATCAAATTTTATTTTCTTAATTTTTTGGAAATCTTATTTTCTTAATTTTTGATGGGAGCAGAAAAAAATAGGATTTTAAAATTTCAATAATAGGTTTATCAATTAAAAAAATAGGTGTGTTCATGAATTTTTCTTTTTTTTTTTTTGGGTGCGAATAGTTCTACCCTTTAAAAAATTTTGAATGAGATATTATAAGAATTAGAATTTCTTTAGTTAAATAATGGGGTGTAAATATCACCGCTCTTCTTAAAGTTAACTACAAAAATAAATCATACAAATTGATTGAACTAATAATTGTTAGCGTCAAAAAGTACTTGTCCAGGGCAAACCACTTTTTCCGATATCATGAACTGATCATAAAAAACTTAAACTTATCAAGAGTAAAAATTTATCATGTTAATTACCACTGTTTCCAAGTCCAATAATTAAAGTATTAATTACTGATAAATATATAGTCCATTCGTCAAACATAGAAACCATGAATTCATCCAGTCCATCTTGAGCAAGTCCATCCATAAAACCGAACAGCTATAGGCAAATTAAACTATTGAACAAGCCGGAAAAGCTCCTACATATCACAACTTTTAGAGGCATATTTACAAAATTTTTTGACACTATTCATAAGTTTTATATACATGTGAACAATTTTTATATGAAACTACTCTACATTATACAACGTAGTATGACACCAACTTTTAACATGACGTGATGATGCAAAGCAAGACAAATATGTAGGACTAAATAAGTGCTACGTACCAAGGACTTCTCTTTCATTTCCAAGATATTTGCCGACAGACATTGTAATTATATGACCCGTGATAAGAGCAATGACTGCCACTAGGTAAAAGATACTTTACTTTTTATCATCTATCAACAACAAAAGATGAGGATTATTATAAAGTCCTTTTCATCATTACAGACAAAAGGGCATTATTGATCTGCTAATATATGGATATCATAAGTTCTGCTCTAAAGATCATCATATAACAACTACATGTATATAAGAATTGCATATATACCAACATAGAGATATATAACTAGTCAAATTTGAAGTTCTATAGCATAGCTTCCAACGAAAATTAATCGTTGTGAAAATTAAGTATTGATCTTCAGAATTTTTTTTCTGTATTTGGCTACTTTATTTGTCTTTACTGTGGTGAACACGGCAAAAGCCAAGCTCAAAATGTTTGCAAATGCTATAATTTACGAATAAAAACAATCCCATATATACCAGCTGTTCTGGATGGACCATAAAGATGCATTGATCAATTATTTGGTCCATGAAAAGATATTTAGAGCATTAAATAATTCGCCCTTACATAAGGGAGCATTTTATATTAAATAAATAAATAAAGATCACTTTTCTTTATTGGCACCAATAAGACAAGATTAAAGTCCTTTCTATCACCAGAGAAATTTGGCATTAATTGATCTGATAGTGGATCTCATAAGTTTTTTAAGCTCATAACACAATTACAAGTCCATGTACAAGAATTATTGCAAATATATATATATATATATTATATATTATATATATATATATATAATATATATATAGTACCAAGCTATATAATATAAAAATTTCCAATTGATATATATATATATATATATGCAATAATTCTTGTACATGGACATGTAATATATATATATTACAAGTCCATGTACAAGAATTATTGCATATATATATATATATCAATTGATATTACAAGTCCATGTACAAGAATTATTGCATATATATATATATATATCAATTGGAAATTTTTATATTATATAGCTTGGTACATCTACATGTTAAGAAATATTTGACCTAAAAACTTAAGGTAATGGATCTAATTTGATGTAATGTATAAAGCATATATAGCTTCCTCAAAGTGAAGAAGTATGGTACCCAAAAGTTTAAGTTAATTCTAAACCAAGATTACTGAACTGCGATTGAGTGCTTAATTGTTAAGAGTGACGTGACAATGAAAGGATTAAAACTTCAAGACCTTAACTCTGATATTATGTACTTAACAAAACGTTAGAATCTTTATGTTTTTGGTAAAGGTCCAACATTAATTTATTTAAGTCTAACACTATAAACATTCTTGTCAAAATTAATTAAAATTGTTAACAAAATTAATTGTATTAGTCATTTTTTTATTTTTATTTTTTTGCGTTCCTTTTATATTTGTCTCCTTTATTGTGGTAAGCAGCAACATTCAATCTCAAAATGCTTGCAAAAAGCTGTAATTTAGGAAGAAAGACATCATATAACAGGAAATTATATGGAAGTTATTACAAATACGAACACATGTGACTTCGATCATAGAATATATAGAGTGAAATTAGTTTGTAATATAGAACATGAAACTCATTGTGAAGGACTATATAGAATCTTTGACAAATATACGTACTCATAATCCTAGTATCAAATTCTAATAGGAATAGGAAGAATAAGGAGATGCGTGAATCACGTTATAATTAATTAACAACCTATCGGGATGAAGGCAGCAGCGATGGATAATTAATTAAACGGACAAACAAAAGTGTGTGTCGGGCAAGCCTATCCTTCTTCCATTATAGTGCTTTTGGCTACTTGCAACTTTTTTTTTTTTTTTAACCGAGGTGTCCGGGCCAGCTTACGCGCACTACAACTAATCCTAGACTAGCGCGACCACAACCCACTGTCACGATCTCCCGCTTACCTCATGGGAGAGGCCATTGTGAAGAGTCGAACCCAGAACTTCTCTGTTGGCCTACCAACTTCCTCCTGGGCCGCCCTTGCCACTCGAACCAACCCATTGTGGGTCTTGCAACTTATTTATCTTTGTCTTTTCTTCTGACCTTGTTGACTTTGACTAGAAACAGAAACTTTGTAATATTTATCTTTTTGTCTTGTCTTCCTACCTAGTTGAATTTGACGAGAAACAGAAGCTTTGTATTATGATATGATTGAGCAGTATGCTTATATGCTTCATGAGAGGCGGACCACGCAAGGTCACAAGCAGAAGAACGGATATTCGGAGGTGACTTAAAAACTTAATCATGGTCATTTGTGTTTCCTAATCAACGAAAAGTAATATTTGAAGTGTAACGTAGTGAAAGCAGTAAGCATTACAACAAAGACGCCTAATTTTGAGGGTCAAATACCGTAGCTAAAAATAAAATGCCCTCAAATGTTAATTTTCAATGGCTAAATGCTCTCATATTGTTTCAAATGGGAAGAAAGAATAATAGGATTAAGCAAAGTTGTTCAAATTGGACTATTTTAATTGTTTCAAAGAATAATAATGAGAGTAAGATGTCATGGGAAAGCCATACGGTATGGTGCTCAAATTGTTTGACCTATCTCAATTGACGTAGTAGAGTGTACAAGAAAGATAAACAATGCAAAAGAATAAATAAATAATTAAGCAAACTACCAACAACCGATAAATTGCGCATAGTTATCAAATTATTAGGTTTAATAGTCTAATAATTCAATAAAGAACCATAAAACTATGAATATAGATAAAATTTGTATTCAAATCAACCAGTTGCTACCACAATAGCATAAGTATGTTTTTATACTCAAAACCTAAGGGAAACCAGAATAGGAAAAGAGAACTCTAGAAAAATTATGAAACTTTTGGTGCCATTTCCAATCTTACATCTCACAAACTTTTACATGAAAATTGTTTTCCTCATGTGAACTTTAAATCCTATCATTTTTACATATACATGGTTTCTAGCACACACATGAGAATTAACATCATGAGTAATTTATGGAAATAAAATAATAATAAATGACATAGGAAAAGATAATTGAATTTGGCCACTGATAAAATTTTTAAATGCATTAAATTATTCGCTCTTACATAATGAAGCAATTAAGTAATAAAAAGATTCTTTGAATTTCTTTGTCTTCATCACGCTAGATCACCAGATAAAGTGGCTTTAATGTGCTAATGGATATCATAAGTTGTGCTGAGCTCTTTCTTAAGGTGATATCTGTCGTAATTAATTATATATTTATTATTCATATTTTGTATTGGTTCATGTGATATTTTATTTGGCTCCTGTTTATTCGTATTTTTCTGCCGTCAACAGAAAAGGTATATCTCAAATTGCTTGGGAAAAGTTATGATATGGGAAGGGAAAATCAAACTTATAAAATGACTTTGAACATGAATATCAACCAAAATCTACTAAAAAAAATTAATTAAGGTGAATGCGTGAGATTCACATTATGAAAATCATTTAAATACCTTAGAAAATATGTTCTTTTATTAAAAAATTATTAAATACAATATTTAAATAGTTCATATTAGGAGATCGAACACTCCCATCGCAGCTCAAATAAAAGACAAGAAACAAATTATTATATTAGAAATAACAATTTGGGTGGCACTGCCTTCCACAATAAATAAAATAGACAACATGGACGATTCAGCCTTACCACAGTGAATAAATTAAAGGCAATAAAGAAAATAAAGGTACAAATATTTAACGTGGTAAAACCCTCAATTTGAGGGAAACCTCCACGGGACAAGACCAAAAATATTTCACTATGAAGAAAAAATATTACAATCTCTCTCACAATTAGAATGGAGGAGATTACAAGGGAGGAAGAAGAGAAAATCTTAATACATAAGCTTGGTACACATATAAGGGGAGGAGGAGGCTTTATTATATAGCCTAGCCTCCCCCTCTTACACTTTGTTTCCCACCAATGTGGGATTGTGTGAAAGACAAAACTGCATTCACACCTCACATTCTCCCACTTAAGGCATTTTTCCTTTAAGTCTTGTCTCTATATATGCTGCTCATGTCTCTAACAGGCTATAAGACGTTCTACACCAGATGAACTTGTTAGCATTGATTGGTTTGGTCAATGCATCTGCTATGTTGTCCTTCGTGTGGATTTTCTGCATATCCACTATTCCATCTTCCACTACTTCTCGTACATAATGATATTGAACTCCTATGTGCTTCGTTCTTGAAGGAAAGGCTGGATTCCTTGCGATATGCAAGGCACTCAGACTGTCACAAAACAAAGAAATCTTCTCTTGTTTGTGCCCAAGTTCCTCCAATAACCTTTTGATCCAAACAGCTTCCTTGCAAGCTTGTGTAGCTGCCATATACTCTGCTTCTGTTGTAGATAGAGCCACAACAGTTTGAAGTTTAGATATCCAGCTCACAGCACCTCCTGCAAGTGTAAACACATATATAGCCTGTAGTGGACTTCCTTTTGTCAATATCTCTTGCAAAATCTGAATCAACATAACCCTTGACAATGAACTCTGATCCTCCATAGCATAGTGCAGTATCAGAGGTTCCTTTGATGTATCTAAGGATCCTCTTAACAGAATTCTAATGCTCTCTCCCCGGATTAGCCATGAATCTACTGACCGCTCCCACTGCTTGTGCAATGTCTGGCCTTGTACAAATCATAGCATACATTAGGCTCCCTACTGCTGATGCATACGGTACTCGAGACATTTTCATCCTCTTCGCTTCATTGCTAGGACTCATACTTGAGGATAATTTATGATTAACAGGAAATGGGGTAGAAATTGGCTTTCAATCTTGCATGTTGAAGCGACGCAAGATTTTCTTCAAGTAGTTCTTTTGAGATAGCCAAATCTTCCTGTTTTTTCTATCTCGGTGAATTTGCATCTCTAGAATCTTGTTTGCCAGTCCTAAATCCTTCATTTCAAATCCCCTAGTCAATTGTGCCTTTAATTCTTGGACCTGATCTTTGTTAGTGCCTGTTACCAACATATCGTCCACATACAACAACAAAATGACAAAGTCTTTCTCAAATCTCTTGTAATATGTACAATGATCTGAACTGAGTTTGTTGTACCCAAGGCTAATGATGAATGAATCAAATCTCTTGTACCAACACCTTGGCACCTGTTTTAAGCCGTACAGAGATTTGGTCAACCTGCAAACCAAGTTCTCTTTTCCTTCTTTAACAAAACCTTCCGGTTGGAGCATATAAATTTCTTTTTCAAGTTCTCCATGAAGAAACGCAGTTTTTACATCTAACTGCTTTAAGTGTAAGTCAAAAGTAGCACACATAGCCAAAACTGCTTGAATTGTTGTAAGTCTTACCACAGGAGAGAATATCTCATTGAAATCAACTCCTTCTTTCTGAGCATATCCTTTGACCATCAGTCTAGCACGATACCGCTTCACTTAATCATTCCTATCACGTTTGATCTTGTAGACCCATTTGTTTCTGATGGCTTTTCTTTCATGTGGTAGTGACACAAGATCCCATGTCTTGTTTTTGTCTAAAGCTTCCATCTCTTCATACATTGCTGTCATCCATAGAGATGCATCAGAACTTTTTATAGCCTCCTGAAAGGTTGAAGGCTCCCCATCTTCTGTTAGGAGACAATATGCAACATTACTCGCCATCACATGCTTTGAGTGCCAAGAAGGTTCCCTTCTTTCTCGAGTTGATCGACGGACTTCAGGTGCTTCAGACTCAACCGGTTCTTGATCATTGTGTTCTAGTACTGCTTCAGAAGAAGCTGTTTCTTCCTGTACTGATACAGTCTCAATATTTTTCTTCGTGCTATCACTTTTTGACATTTAACCATGTCTTTTACAAAGACAACATCCTTGCTGATGATAATCTTATGAGCAGTAGGATCCCATAGGCAATACCCCTTTACTCCATCAGCATATCCCAAGAAGATACATTTCCTGGATTTTGGATCCAGCTTCGTTCTTTCTTGGTCATGATACATCACATAAGCAGGACATCCGAAAATATGAAGGGAGGAATAATCAGTTGGCTTACCAGTCCACATCTCTATAGGTGTCTTCATCTCAATTGCTGTTGATGGAGACTTATTTATCAAGTAACAGGCTGTAGTGGCTACTCCTGCCCAAAATGTCTTAGGTAGACCTGCAGTCCTTAGTAATGCTCTCATTTTTTCTGCGAGAGTTCTATTCGTCCGCTCTGCCACTCCATTTTGTTATGGTGTGTAAGCAACTGTCTTCTGCCGTTTCACACCTTTTTTACTACAAAAAGCATCAAATTTCTTGTTGCAAAATTCTCTCCCATTATCTGTCCTCAAACACTTGATCCTTTTTTCGGATTCAAGTTCCACCTTTGCTTTGAAGGCTTTAAATACAGGAAATACATCTGACTTTTTCTTGATGACATATACCCAACATCTCCTAGAATAATCATCTACAAACAATACAAAGTAGTTTGCTCCTCCTAGGGACATAACTGGTGATTCCCAAACATCAGAATGAATCAAGTCTAGAATGTTTTTACTCCTAGCAATAAATCTGCTAAAAATCAGTCTACTTTGCTTGCAAATAACACAATGTTCACAAAATGGTAAACTTACAGTTTTGATTCCAGGAAGCAGTTTTCGATCAGAGAGAATCTTCAAACCCTTTTCAGACATATGGCAAAGTCTTCGATGCTATATCATAGACAATTCTTCTCCAGAACTAGCAACCGCTGTTTCTGCCTCCTGAATAGTTTCTCCATGGAGCATGTATAGGTTAGCAGCTATCTTTTCTACCTTCATCACCACAAACGCGCCTCTGACAACCTTCATAGTCCCATTTTTCGTATGGAACTCATATCCGAGGTCATCCAACTGTCCCATCGATAGCAAATTTTTCTTCAAGCCAGTCACATGTCGTACATCTTGGATAGTGCGAATCATACCATCAAACATTTTTACTTTGATGGTTCTAATACCAGCGATTTTTAAGGCATGATCATCACCCATGTACACAGACCCTTCTAAGATAGGTTTATGTTGATAGAACCAATCTCTTCTAGAAGTCATATGCCATGTTGCTGCTGAATCAATTAACCATATATCATCAAACCTTTTTCTGCCTTCCACAACTGTTGTTGCCTCGCTGCACAAGATTTCGCCATTCCCTGAAGTACTTGCTGCACAACCCTGAGATCCTAACGACTCAGATTCTTTTCCTTTGCTATTTCCCTCTCCATTCTTCTTAAGATGCCAACACTCGTTTTTCACGTGCCCTTGCTTTCCACAATGGTAGCATTTAATAAACTTCCTTCCTTTAAACTTTTCCCTGTTTTTATTGTGACTCCCACTGGAACCACGTTCCCTTGATCTCCCTCTGTTGGCGGATAAAGCCTCTGCATGTTGAGAAGTCATTATTCTATCTTCTTTATTTTTACGGCTACTTTCTTCTTCTAAGACAGCAGCCGCAACATCATTAAAGACTAGGGATGACTTCATTGAACCATTTGCCAAGTTGAGGATGAGATTGTCATATGAATCAGATAAACTCTGAAGTAGAAGCTCAGCATATTCCTTCTCTTCTATGTTATGCTCCATGGTTAAGAGCTGAGAGAATAACGCCTTCAAAGTGTTGATATGTTCAGTCACTAGAGTGGTTTCTAACATACGAAGAGTGTACAGCTTCCTTTTCAAGAAAATTTTGTTGTGTGGAGATTTGGCTTCATACAAGCTTGTCAAAGTATCCCAAATCTCCTTTGCAAAGTTTAATTCTTGAATACTTGACAGCACTTCATCTACAACTGCTAGATGTAGACTTGCCATCACATCACTATCTATCTTCTCCCATTTCTTTTCATCTTGCATATTTTTCGGTCTTCCATCAATTGCTTCAAGGCAATTTTCTTTTTTCAAGATAGCCTTTATTTTAATTTTCCATAACCCAAAGTTGTTTCCATCGAACTTCTCTATCTTGAATTTGGCTGCCATTTGTCTTGCAGTGAACAATACCGTATATGTGAACAGTACTCTTGAATAGTATCGTATACGTAAACAGTAACAGTATCTGTATACGTACACCGCTGCTAAACAATAACCAAGAATAGTAGTAAGTGCCGGTACGATTTAATATACACCAGGAAAGCTTTCAGGAAGTACTGGAGGGGTCACAAACGATCCCACTTAAAACCCAGTCTCCTTAGACTCTTATCGTCTTTTTGACAAAGTTTTCCTAGATATGTATATAACCATACAAGTAACCACTCACTGTCCTAACCCTTGGCTTTGCCTTCGCAACCTTGCTCTGATACCACTGTTAGGAGATCGAACACTCCTACTGCAGCTCAAATAAAAGACAAGAAATAAATTGTTATATTAGAAATAACAATTTGGGTGGTACTGCCTTCCACAATAAATAAAATAGACAACTTGGGCGGCTCAGCCTTACCACAGTGAATAAATTAAAGGCAATAAAGAAAATAAAGGCACAAATATTTAACGTGGTAAAACCCTCAATTTGAGGGAAACCTCCACGGGACAAGACCGAAAATATTTCACTATGAAGAAAAAATATTACAATCTCTCTCACAATTAGAATGGAGGAGATTACAAGGGAGGAAGAAGAGAAAAACTTAATACATAAACTTGGTACACATATAAGGGGAGGAGGAGGCTTTATTATATAGCCTAGCCTCCCCCTCTTACACTTTGTTTCCCACCAATATGGGATTGTGTGAAAGGCAAAAATGCATTCACACCTCACATTCACACTTCACAGTTCATCCTGAGAATAGAACAGAATCTAGGTCCCAACGACTTCAAATTTTTAAGCTCTTCAGTTGGCAAATAGTTCAATCTTTTCGAGAAACTCTGTACTTTCTAATTGACTTTTTATTTTTGTATAATAATAATACCAAAGCAAAATTCTGTTAACTATATTTATATGCATTAATTATCATTATGGAAAATTCTAATTGATTATTTTTCACAATAGAACAGTAACAAAGCAACCGGAATAGCTGATAATTTTAAGGATAAAGTTTAGCATGATAAAGACCAAATACGAATTTGTGTGTTAATATCATGTGCTAAGATTTGTGGCAGATCAATTCTCCCTTAATTTGATGGGTTACAAAAAGGCTGAGATTCTGAAAGGCATTTATTTGCTTTCTCCAGTTACTTACTGATCCCGCTATGCACTGATCTGAACTGGCTCCAGTTTGCGATGTCTCCGCTGTGTTCTTGCTTTTATTGTAGCAGATTATTGATATGCAAGACGGTAAGCACAAGTTGACCGAACTAATAATTGCTTGTATCATGAAGTACTTGTCCACATGAACTTCCGAGCCGTCAGTCTAAACACAAAAAAAAAGGCTAGTGATTTCACAAATACTTAAGAGTCAAGTTTGAGGTTACTGTTGTTGTAAAAAGAAATTTTTTTCTTTTTTTTTTTCTGAAGCAACAACAACTCAGCATGTTTGAGGTTACTTCTCAACCTACTTAAAGAAAAAAGTTATCGAAAAAAAATCAGGTTCGATAAAGAAGTCGAAAAGCAAGGAATCACATGCTTTCGAATATCAACTTCTACTCCTAAAAATTAAAATATCAAAATTATACTCTGTAAAAATTTATAAATTTACCCTTATTTAATGCATTTTTTATTGAATTTATACTTATAATTAAATAAATAATCATTTAAATTAACTAAATATTTTTTTAAATTACCCTTATCTATTGTATTTTTTATTAAATTTATACTTATAATTAAAAAAATAATTAGTTATTTTCATAAATTATTTTTGGAAAAACATTTAATTAATTTAAATGAATATAATTTAAATTAAATAAATATTAAATAAATCCCAAAAACAGCAATATTAACATAAATATAAAATTATATTTATTTTTACAGCAACCTCAAACTAGCCCTTAATGTGAAGCCAAAATTTCCCAGTCCAATCGCAAAGTTATTAATCTCAGACACATACTTCTTCCTTGATTCAGGAAACAAATAATCATAAATTCATCAAATCCATTTTGAGCAAGTCCTTCAATAAAACCGAACATGCACAACTGTGGAGCAAGCTAGAAGATGTTGGTTGGTCTGTGTCCATTTGTAGGAAACTTTGCCCTCAACCCACCATGCAACAATAAAACAAGGTATATATAGATAGCATCACTCCAAGCCAAATTTTCACTAATTTAGCGTTTTTCTTTTCAGCTTGTAGAACAAATTTGGGAAGTAATAAGTCAAACAGAAAAGAGATCATTTTACTTGATATAGATTGAATTATCACCAACGAAGGAAGATATTTTTCAAGCTTCATATATGCTCCCATCAAAGGAATTTAAAAAAAAAAAAGTCTTTCCTGCTCATAAAACTATTCGAAACAAACCGAAAATCGTCCATATACAACCCTTCTCACAGAATAATTTAATTTCTTCTGGAGACCACTTAATAGGGATTCTAGCATAGGTGTTGTGGAAACAACAAGCTCTAGTAAAGCTGATACTCCCTGTAGGATCATAGTGGAAACAAAACTCTATTTCTCTTTTTGTTACATTATTCGACTAAGATTCTTCTCGTTTTTTAATCTTTTCTTTATTTATATTTTACATTATTCATAGTATTCTTAAACCGTATAGTGATACTCTTTCTAATAACGAAGCATCTATCCTAACTGTTCTGGATGGAAACGTAAAGCTGCCAAGATATTGGTCGACAAAAATTTCTTGATAAGATAATTAAGGGCATTAAATAGCTCAACCTTATCTAATGGAGCACTATATGTTAAATAGGGGAAAAAAATATTTTACTTTTCTTTATCTTCTATCAATAAGACAATGATTAATAAAGTCATTTCGATCACCAGAGCATATGTAATGGGCATTGATCTAATAATGTAAAGATCTCATAAGTTCTGCTCTTAAAGCTCTTATATATTACACCTGCCCCTCAGAAAAAATGATCTTATGCTTAGGATATTACATCAAACTCATATAACATATTTGAATACACGTGTGATTTCGAACATGAAATATCAAACATGAAATTAATTGTGAAGTACGTAATTATATATATAAATGGTTGTAATAGAGTGTTTGATATATGTTCTCATTTCTAAGTAATCAAAATCTACTAAAAATCTAAGGATTACGTTACAATTAATAAACAAGCTATTGGTGAAGACAGCAGCCATATGGAGAATTAAAGGTACAAACAAGAGTGAGCATTATGCTGGCTTCTTTCTTCAATTATTGTTCTTGGCCACTTTCACCTTCTTTTTGTGCTTTCTTTTTCTTCTGATTTTGTTGACTTGACTAGAAACAAAAACTTTACAATAGGATATATTTGAGCAAGAATATACTAGTCAATTTCCACAGATATATGATCATCATAGGACCATCGATATCGCATACATAATCACATACGTTATGAGTTAAAAAATGTTGCTCATGTAGGATCTGAATATCGTACATTTCCCAATTTTGTGTAACTTGAACAATTTCAAATGAATTTTCAGAACTTTACCTTTCTAAATTTACGTTTTAATTAATAAATTATTCTCTGAAAATAAAATGATATCTATAGTTTTGGGCTTGATTTTAGTGCTTTAACGGAGGCACACTACCTCGTCCTATAAACCAAAGTTCAAAGAGTCAAGCCAGATTGTCACCTCTTTGAACGTACGTAGGAGGCGAACAAAAGCAAAGCATGAAGAGAAGACGGAAATTGAGCTGCAGTAGATAAAATGGAAAAGCAACAATATGGGCCTCGACCATGTTTCTTCAAGTTATTAATTAAAACGAAAAACAATTATAATTGTAAACATATTTTTACAAGATTATATATGTCTATACAAGTGCTATCATATAGTAAGATTTGTCCAGAACAAATCTCCTAATTTGATGGGTTAATTATTGCAAAGGCTCAAGAAGTGCTGAAAGAAATTTACTCCATTGGCTTTCATGATCTGTAAAGTCTTTTCGTAATTGTTAATCTTTTTCTGCTGAATCCGATTTCCCTGGCGTGTTCTGTCTTTCAGAATAGAAGACTACCGATATGCATGTGTAGTAGCATAGGTTGACTGAAGTGACAATTGCTAGCCGCATGAAGTACTTGTCCAGGCGACTCTCATTCACGTTCTCACCGAACAAGCTTCTGTTTACATAAACACTTAAAATGTGACTAAAAGTTCCAAGTCCAATAACTAAAGCATTAATTGCTGACGCGTATTCTTTTCTTGATTGATCAGGGAACAGACAAATCATGAATTCATCTAATCCATCTTGAGCAAGTCCTTCCATAAAACCCAACAGGCAGAATTGTGGAGCAAGCCAGAAGATTTTGATCGTTGGTACCTTGCGATAAGCTTCAAGTGGAGTCAATTTTTCTTTGTTTTTACGAAACACCCCCAATCTACGATCCTCAATCTGCCATGCAACAATAAAGCAAGGTATAGAGAGCAGCATTCCAAGCCAGATTCTCACCAATTTAACCTTGTTCTGGTAAGCTTCTGGAACCCAATTTGAAAGTAATAACTCAAACAGAAAAGAGATCATTTTACGTGATATAGTTTGAATTATCACCAACGAAGGAAGCAACTCTGAGAGTTCCATAGTTGCTCCCAAAGAAGGAAAAATGGTCTTCCCTGCTGACAAAACCAACCCAAACAAAAGGAAGGTGGTCCACATACAGACCTTCTTTTGAAAATTTTTTAATTTTTTTTTCCGTTCAGTTTTTTGTTCTTCTGGACTTTCAGTGGACTCCGTGCCTGGCCTCCTGTCAGTTTTTTGTTCTTCTGGACTTTGAGTGGACCCCGCGTCTGGCCTTCTGTTAATCAAATAATTAATTTAATTGAGAAACAAAGGCATATCAAAGAACTAAGTTTTGTAAAAATTGAAGTTTACAGATGAGGAGATGATAATCATAGTTTTTTTTTCATTTTTAGTTCAATAGTTAACAATATAAAAAGAAAAATAATATTAAAAATTTTGAGAAGAGCTATAAGAATATATATACCTAATGCACCTTGTCATTTTGTCTCGTAAGCCCTCAAAAGGGCTGCAAGTATTAGCTAACTTTTCGGAATGGTAAAACCGAGTATGTTTTCTCTTAAATAGTAATATTCAAGGTAGTCTTAGCGAATATCTTAAAAGTATATGTTGAGATTTACGAGTTTGTACAATTTCATCAAAATAATCATTATTTCATTGAATTTCATAAGTTTTGTAATAAAAAATATAATTTTTGAGATGTTTTAATGATTTCTATGATTGAAATACACAAGTTTTTGGAGCCCAACATGTATTTTAGAATACACATTAAGATTATTCTACTATTTATGTGACAATTCTGTTTAAAGGCTTATAAAGAAAAAGAAAAACAAATTGGTTTCGCTCTTTCCATGCATTGGATTACATAATATCTCTATACTATATTCAATAAGTTAAAAATAAAAATCGAGCCACAATAGTGTCTCCACTAGGACAGATGCGGACCTGATCTCAGGCCCAAGGGGTTCGAACGGCACCGGGCAAAAAAGGGTTTTGCTAAATTTCTTTTAGAATATTAGTATAGTTATTATATAATAATAGATTTTACTAAAAAAATTTATATGAATATATTTCTTATATTAATAATTATCCTGTATGAAGAAAGGTTATTCATTCTTTTTTTATCATTTGTTAATAATGAAAAGAAAAGTAATTGCATTCATATTTATTAATTTGTAGAATAATAGTGTTAATACTTTCTCCTTTAATCTATACTATAACTAATTATTTCCAACTATCTATGTAGTCAATATTAGTCTTTATAACAAAATAAAGGATTATCATTTTGTCGTAAACTATTTTGTTACATATATTAAAAGATAAATTATAGAAAAATTTAACATAGAATGAATTATAGAAGATATTCAAGATTTAAAAGAATAATGTTGAGTTCTTTTTTTATATATGATTAAGTTAATGCAATTTTTTAAAAAATTACTAAAATATTTTTTTACATATTTTTAAGATTTATAGTATTATATTTCTAATTATATGATTTTATTTATTAACATATTTTTTAGACCTAATCTATAATAAACTTTTTCATGACCCAACAGCCACTTGATTAGGGATATTATCCTAAAGAAACAAAATTTAATACTTAAGTGCAATGCTTACAAATACGCCCTGTTAGCATAAGGATGCCAATTGGACGCGGATTTCCATCCCCATCCCCGTCCCCATTCATAAAGAACATCCCCATCCTCAACCCTCCCCAAAACTAAGTCATAATATTTAAAATGTATCATTTAAAAATAATATAATTCCAATAAAGATTCAATGATAATTAACAATCCAAAATATAGAATAACATAATTCTAACAAGATTCAAATGATAACCAACAATCTAAAATATAGAATAATACAATTGCAACAAGATTCAAATGATAATCAATAATCCAAAATATAATAACAAAATAGACCACCAAAATGCTTGATAAAGAGCATGAAACAACTCAAATATTTTCTTTCTCAATCCTCAACATTAGCAATATTTAATAATACTAGTATTTTTAATTTTAACAGGTATAGGGGGCGAAGCGTATTGGGGCATGTAATCCCCATCCCTACCCCATTTAAAAATGAGTATTATATATTTTTCCCATTCCCATCCATCCCCATATCATAACTCTTCATCTCTACCCCTAACGGGTTGGATGCCCGCGGATCCCCATACCCATGGGTTTCCCTAGGTAGCATATGCAAAAATTATAATATGAACATAAAATTTGCTAGTTCAACAAATGTTCCTACCCAAGGGGATGGTCCAGTTGGTTGGACTTCTGCAAGTAGGAGGTCACGGATTCCAATCCCCCCTCTCACCAACCTACTTTGGAGGGGAATTTGTGGGGTGGGTTGGGTAAAGTGTATGGATCTGGTTAGAGGAGGATCTGGGTCCATGTCCTTGGGCTTGACCATCACCTTGCTTGGAGGTGAGGTTTTGTTGATCTTTTGTGGAATCCGGGCTTGGGCTCATCACCCGTGCATGGTGTAGGGGGTCTCTTTTATTTTATGAAGATATTGGGCAAGGGCTGAGGTGCTTGATCCAGATAGGGAGGTCTGGGCTCAGGGCTTGGGCCGGTCCATCATCAGCTGTGCTGGGGCAGATTCTGAAATTTGAATAAAAGATGTAACCCAAAAAAACAAAAAAAAAAAAAAACAAAAACAAAAACAAAAACAAAAAGAAAAAATCAAATATTTGAGAGAAAACATACTTACAATAACGTAGAAGAGACTTGAAACAGTGATGGCTAGAAAACGACCGAGGAAGGCCTGTGAAATGAAAGTCATCACGATCTCTAATGAAGCTGATACTCCCCCTGAATCGTTGCCAATATTGCAGCTTTCTCGGGATATAGTCCTTCCTCTCCGCGAATAAAGTATGTTATCAATAGAGCAAGAACTGTGTATTCTATCCACTTGTCCCTGAACACCAAACCTGGAGATTAATTAATTAAAAGGTCATCAGTGGGCATTTGATCAAGACATCAAGTACCTCTATGGATTATTATTGCTTGAATTATTCTATTGGGTAGCTCCTTCCTTACACCAAAATCCTCTCTTTCATCATTAATGTGTTATCATCAACAACAATTGAAATAATACATATTTAAAGTGTGCTTTTTTCCTCGCAATCAACAAAAATTCTTGTCCTACCCTACTTATCTAAGCAATCATTGTGTTGTATCTACCAAAAACTCTATTATGTATGCAAAACAAAAACCTATATACTTTAATTTGGAAGTACTCTAATTAAGCAGAAATAACAAAGAATATACAATAAAAAACAGTCGTTTTGATCTGTAATGATTGCAGGTTTTAATTGGTTTTTGCCAGGATAATTCCCCCCTTTCCAGGTTTTGGGCCTTGTGGGCTTGTAGCTGTCACTGCTAATTTGCATTACACGCGCGCGCGCGCACGCACACACACATATGTTGAGAGATGGTCATGAACTAAAGTGAATTGATCATACAAGTATACCGTGGACGGTGGATCAAATGCAAAATAAAGAGGAGAAAATGGTTTTGGTTAAAAATTTATTATATACCTGAGGCAAACAAGACGCCCTTACAAAAACAAAAGTATTTGCCTATACACTTTCTGCAACCTGTCGTTCCAGGCCAGTCGGATGAGTGATCATCAGTTGCATTCGTATTAATATTGTTTGTTGCAGAGGAACTTTTGGACGACTCAGCTGTAATCATAAAATTGTTTGTTGCAGAGGAACGTCCCCATGATCTGAACTTGTACCAGATTCTTGAAAATATTGTGGATTGAAACGAGTTGCTTGAAATCATTTTGGGTTTTGCAGTAAGTTCATTTGCTTCTTTGTTAGTATAGGCAACACTATATGATACATGAGAAAGTAAAGGTAGGTCAACTTAATTTTATCACACGATGACGGAAAGAAAGACAAGCATGTCGATGGCGACACGACGTCATAATTTTTTAAGGTATATTTTAGATAAAGTGAAAATTTATATATCAACATTTTTAAAAGGTAAAGTAAAGTTAAGACTAGGAGAGGATTTTAATCTATTTTTTAGGTATAATTTATAGACTTTTAATATTTATTAAATCTCTCGTAATTAATATTTAGAAAGAATTTATAAACTTTATATATGTTAGTCCAACATTAAATTTTCTATTAAATGAATATGTAGTTAAAATATAGTCAATATCATATAAATTATCAATTTTTCTTTAACCTTTTTAAATTTTTTTATTTATTTTTTTATGTTATCTGTACTATACTTGCATATATATATATATATATATATATATTACTGCTTTTGCTGAATAACCATCTCTGCTATATAGAAATTGGAAAAGTTGCCAAGATAAAGTGGCTTTAAAGTTTAATCTGCAGATGAATCTCATAACTAGGTCCTGGTCTCAACTAAGGTCATATACATGACAACTTCACACATAACAATGAAATTTTGATGCTATCAATTTGTAATATATATCCAGACATAAAATTATTTGTAAAATAGGATAGTTATAACAGATTAGACCAGAATTTTATATATATACTCATTTTTCAATAACCAAAATTAATTAAGAGATGCGTGAGTCAAGTAAGATAACTAAGGAATGCAAACAAAAGGGAGTTTAACAATTATGGCAACTTCTTTAATTGTTCCCTGATTGCTTTTAGTTATTACTATCATCTTTTCTTTCTTTTTGCATTCTCTTCTCTTTCTGATCCGTTTGTGCATAGAAACAGACAAGTTGCATTCGATTATTGGTATCTTTGATAAAAAATACTAATTAATTTCCGGTAATCATATATAAGACAATCCAATGCATCGTCCAAGAATATTAATTATAACAAAAGTGAGCATTATGCAATTGAGCTCATTGTGTATTTAACATCAAATTTAAATATTGAAGCTCAAATATATCTTTTCTATCAAAAATAATATATGAGTTCCAACAAAAAGATAAAGAAGCGAAATGAAGAAAATAAGAATATATATAAAAGAGGAATTGATTTAAAAAATAAATAAATATTTTTTCCTCAAGTTGGTGGGGTGTCTACATATTAGGAATTGAAGATAAATAGAATGTGTTATCCGGAGGATCAAATTTGGGGTCAGATATTAGAATAGATAATTTTCTTAGAAAAAAAAATTGTGAGCCTATTTGCATCTATAAAATCCTTGATGCACCCACAATTTAATAAAATTTTATATTACAACAATACCCCCATACAAAATTACATTTAAACCAAAATAATAAAATAAATTAGAAGTAAATTACTTTATGCACACATCTACTTTTTTGAAACTAATTTTATCTCTACTTTTTTGAAAAGGAAATGACAAAAGATAAGAGAAGAAGAACGAAGAGGAAAAAGAAGAGATGAGTGGAAAAAAATATTTAGGTTGTTTGCAGGGATTTTGATGGATGTGTACAGGAAAAATAGGATTTTAAAATTTTAATAATAGTTCTTTTAGAAAATGAGTGCGTTTATGAATTTTTTTTTTTTGATACAAATAGCTCTATTTAAAAAAAAAATTAAATGAGGTATTATAAGAATTAGAGTTGCTTTAGTTAAATAGTGGGGTGGAAATAGCATCACTATTTTGAAAAGTCATTACAAAAATAAATGATAGAAGAATTAAATTGTAGATTATTAGAGAAGCTGTTCAGATTCTAACGACTTATGAAACAAAGCAATCCCCAAAATAATCTTGAATCAATAATTATTGACATAAAAAAACTATTTCTCAAATGAAATATTAATTCTGTTTTTAAATCAATACTATATTATATTCTAAAAAAATTACAAACTGCTGTTGGTGTCATGGCATCTAGTGACACCGTTCGCATCAAAATCCTCATCGTTTGATCTCCTGTCCTATTGTTGCTAGCAGTTGGTGCCAATTATTGATGGGTGACAACATTTTTTTTTTCCTTTTTGCTCACATTCATTTATTGGATCCTTTTGCTATTTTTTTTCAAAATTTTAAAAAAGTTTGTTCTTATTAAAATAAATTCGGTTTGGAGTAAGATCCAGAACAAAAGTATGAGAGAAAGAAAATGACAATAGTTATAAAGAATCTATATATATGCTAACCATTAATTTATCTCATTTCTATGCACTTAGTATCATTGATCATAACTTAAATTACCAATATATCGAGTTGCTTTGACCTTAATACAATTTCTTAATTCTTAATATTACCTACACTCTAATGGTTAAGATTCCAGGTAAGAAAATTGTATTTAATAATCAACTCATTAATTATCTTAAACATCAAATTACGTGATAAAAATTAAAATTTTATGTCAAAATTTTGTGTTAATATATACATATATATATATATATATATATATATATGTATAATAAAAAATAAAAAAAGCTTGATACACATATCTTTTTTTACTTTATTCTAATCAGACATGCTTCAAAACTTTAGTAGTACTTTACTCTTATATAAGATATTTAATTAATTTGCTGAGGACTTTAAATAATTCGCCATTGCATAAAGGTAACTAAAAAGATACTTTTCTCCCATCTTCTATCGGTAACCAAAGATATGTATCGAAGTCATTTCTATCACCAGAGAAAATGGTATTAATATGCTGATAATGAATTTCTTAAGTTCTGCTCTCCTTAGGTCGTCATATAACAAGTCCATGTGTAAACAAGAGTAGCATAGCAATATCCATATAAATCATTTAAAATTTGATAGTTTTAAATGAAGTATAAAATATATGATTAAAACTGTTAGTCCACATTTTTGTAATGCTTTCCTGTTATATTTGGCTTCTTTATTCATCTTTATTGTGGTAATTAAATAACAAAAATTGAGCTCGTCAGTAGTTTGCAAAAAGATATAATTAGGAAGAAATTAGAAATCCGTGTTCAGTAAAACAAACTTACAAAATATAGGAATTGAAGAACACTTGACTTGAAATATGGAATATCAAATTTTTATGATATCGATCATGATACTAACAGTGTAGGATACGACACAACTAGTTATAATTGAAAGTTTTGTGGAAACGAGGGACATGCGTGGACCACGTTTCAAGTAATTAATGAAGGGACAATTATTGCTTTCGGCTACTTTCGCCTTATGTTTCCTTGTCGTTTTTTCTTAATTCTTATTATTTTATTATATTTGACTAGAAACACAAAAAATTAAAATGCCAAGAATTTATTATATTAATTAATTTCGACAGACGATAGTACCATTGCATGCACAATTATTTGCCGCACACGGGTAAAAGAAAGGCGTGGCCTCAAAGATAAATATTTAGTATTGTGTAAATAAATGAAAATTCACACAAAATAATACTTAATTTCTTTTGAAATAAATAATTTAGATAACATAAGAATTATATTGGTTTTTACATTTGTCCAATATTGATTAGTTTTTAGGTTTTTTTAATAATATAAAATACATCTTATTTAATAAATATCACTTTCACTATTTATAAAGGTATATTTCACAAAGAATAAATTGTATTTAATGATATCAACTCACCAATTACTTTAACTATTAAATTCAACAAGATTATTAATGACAAAAAATTCTATACAAGTTTTTTTAAAAAATTTATATCAAAAAATCTTTTATCTATATTAAAATTTAGAGTATCAAATATTTTTGGTGGCATAACAATAAATCAACTCTTATATTTTTGTATCTCTATATTTATAAATAGAGTAATACTATAAATCTCAACTTTGTATTCTAATTTTATATACCAACTGATGTGACAGTTGATATATTAATTCACGTGAATTGTTATATCATACATCTTTTAACTAATCAATGAACACCTCATTTACATAGATTGATAAATCAGCTACTACTTCAGTTGATATACAAAATTAAAATTCAAAGTTGAGATGTATAGCATTACTCTTATAAATATATATATTGAAATTTATGTATTAAGACTGTTAAACAACAAATCTACACCGTCCATTTGTGATCTCTCATCGCCTTCTTCTACTGTGTTGGCATCTAAACTGAGTTGGTGTGATTTGGCGTCCTTTTTCTCTTTTCCCAATTTTACCAGTTGTTTGTGATGTCCCTACCGTGCTCTTGCTTTTAAAGTAGAAGATCTGAGTATCGATAAGCCTGAGTATTGGTAAGGGAAAGTTTGGTTTGCAAACTGAAAAGATCGCTTTATGGTTTGAAGCAATCTTCCAGACAGTGGTATAAGCGATTTGATCGGTTTATGATGGGTCAGAGGTACACAAGAAGCAAATTTGATAATTGTGTGTATTTTCAGAGGCTACATGATGGTTCTTTCATTTATCTACTCTTGTATGTTGATGATATGTTGATAGCTTCGACGAATGTCGAAGAAATTGTAAAGTTGAAGACTCAGTTGAATCGAGATTTTGAGATGAAAGATTTGGGTAAAGCCAAGAAGATATTAGGTATGGAGATTAGCAGAGATAGAGGGAGAGGCAAGATTTGTTTAACTCAGAAGCAGTATCTAAAGAAGGTATTACAGCGGTTTGGTATTACAGAGCAGTCTAAACCTGTAAGTACACCACTTGCTCCTCATATGAAGCTTAGTACATCTTTATCTCCTAGTACAGATGATGAACGAGAGTATATGTCTCAAGTTTCATATGCTAATACAGTTGGTAACCTGATGTATGCTATAGTGTGTATAAGACCCGACATTTCACATGCAGTTGAAGTTGTGAGCAGGTACATGCATGATCCTGGTAAAGGACATTGACAAGCAGTAAAATGGATTCTACGGTATTTATTGAAAACCATAGATGTTGGCTTAGTCTTTGAGAGGGATGATACATGTGGTCAGTCTGTTATTGGTTATGTTGATTCAGATTATGTTGGTGATTTGGATAAATGTTGGTCGACAACCGGTTATATGTTTACTCTTGCAAGAGCACCAGTGAGTTAGAAGTCTACTTTACAGTCTACAATGGCTTTGTCTATTACAGAGACAAAGTATATGGCAATGACAGAGACTGTGAAGGAAGCTATTTGGTTACAGGGATTACTGGATGAATTGGAAATTGGGCAGAAGAAGATCACTCTTTATTCTGATAGTCAGAGTGCTATCCATTTAGCGAAGAATCCAGTGTTTCATGTTCGTACGAAGCATATTGATGTTTAGTATCATTTTGTGTGGGAGATCATTGATGAAAAAAGAATCTTACTTCAGAAAATTGAGACTGCCGAGAATCCCGCAGATATATTGACTGAGATTATGACAGCGATCAAGTTCAGTCATTGTTTAGACTTGATCAACATTGTACGAGTTTGACCGCGTTATTGGGCTTACAGTTGTGATAGAGAATGTGGAAAAAAGAAAAAATTTGTGGTGGGTCGACATATTCGCCAAGGTAGAGATTTGTTGATCAATGTGACTTATATGCAATGGGAGAAATCCCACATTGATTAAAGAACAAAAATTGAGTCTCATATGAGCTTATAAAAGGAGGTCATATGGGAAAAGTTTAGTGTTTCAATTGAAATATCATTCACCCCCCTATAATTATTAGGTCTCACATATAATACATCATAGTTTAAGGGCCTTTCATTAAGGACCTTAAAGTTTGTAATGCTAGTTTTTTTCCCTTTTGTTTTGGGTAATTACGGTTTAGCTCAACTATTTAGGTAATTACAGTTTAGCTTAATAGTTATAAAATTTGTATTGTGACCCAAAAGTTTGTAATTCTCTTTGAAGATAGTGGAAGGTTTCTTCAGCAGCGCCCGAGGATGTAGGTATTTATACCGAACCTCGTTAAATCTTAGTGTTCTTTCTATTTCTGTATTGTGGTTGATTAGTTGTCTTGTTAGTTGCTATTATATTCAATTATCTAGCATAGTTTGTGGTTATGCATTTTGGTTGTTCTGTTGATTATCGCTTCTACTGTGTATAACACTATCATATAGTAAGATTTGTCCAGAACAAATCTCCTAATTTGATGGGTTAATTATTGCAAAGGCTCAAGAAGTGCTGAAAGAAATTTACTCCATTGGCTTTCATGATCTGTAAAGTCTTTTCGTGATTGCTCATCTTTTTCTGCTGAATCTGATTTCCCTGGCGTGTCTTGTCTTTCAGAATAGAAGACTAACGATATGCATGTGAAGTAACATGCTTCGACGGATATCCTTGTGCCTCCAAACCTCTCACCTGCAAACATAAAAACAGCAAAATTGATTTCCAAGAACCAAAGATAACCTTTATAATTATAGCAAAACAAACTAGGAAGTACCAATTGCAATGTATCCATAAGAAAGACGCGCTTTCCGTTAGATTTAACAAGCTCGAAAATCTGTCTGCATCTAATCTGAGTTGGGCAACTAAAGTCTAAAGCGTGAAACTTGGTAAAGCGCAAACCCGAATCAGCCACCAATCGAGCCACGCGATTGCAAAGAGCCATCAAATTGATAAACCAAAAATTTTAGGGAGAAGAGTTTCGATTCAAAGTTGAAATCAACCCAATTGAGTGGCGAAAACAGAGAACTTTCTTCTTTTTATTTTTGTTTTAATTTTATTTTATGAGAAAAGAAAAGAGAAAGAAGAGAGGCGGTGGAAAACACGAAAGGATAATTTTGTGGCAGTTCACTTGAATACTTTGCTTCTTCTGCTCGTTGTCTTCCCTCCTTTCTCAGAAATCTAAACTTCAGTTTGTTATTCAGCCGTTCCTCATTTCATAACCTAACAATTAAAATCCAGGTTTCAAAAAGAGATGTTAATTATGGACCACATATTAGTTTGTATAAGAATTTAAAATTAAAAAAAAAGAAAAAGAAAAAGAAAAAGAAGTTGAGTGTACAATTAGTTAATTAATTGAGGTGCAGGATGAGAACAAAATCAAACTTGGGCCAAAAAGCACCCCCTATTAGATTCATCTACAAACTACTGTTTTGACTACGAGCACCGTAATAATTTATAGTTTACACCCCAACCCTACCTATGCTGATACAGAAAAGAAAAGCTTTATCAAAGCCGCTTAATAACAGAAAGGAGCCACTGGATGCTGCCACCTCTTGAACACAGGCTTCTCAATTGTTTCCGTCACTTTCTCTTGCCGTGACTCCATCCTCGACTTCATCTCCACCATCAGATCCATTGATGTAGGTGATGACACCAGCGGCGAAAGGAGCGAAATCGCCATGTTCCAGCTCGACACAGGACTGATTTGGAGAGAAGCCGGGCGACGTCGCTGCAGTCGGCTTGGCTTGTTGCCGAAATTAGTTCTTGATTTGTCAGCCATTGAGAGTAGGGGAGAGAGAGAATCGGAATTAGGGATTTAGATCTAGGAGATTACGACTAGGGTTGTGTCATTTTCTTTATATAGAATTGTGAAATTTTAGGAAATCCATATCTATTAAAAATTGTCAAAATCATCCCCTTGTTCAGTCCTTATATTTCAAACTTTTTCATTTACACCATTAGACTAATTTTTTTTATCATTTTTAGAGCACTAAATGTTTTAATTTAATTTTTAAAATAAATTATAATAATTTTTTGCATATTTAAAATGTTATATTTTTGCAAAATAATTTTTTTGATATTTTTGATTGCTTAATTTTCATCAAAGCAATTAAATAATGTGATTTTCATCACTTTGAAATTAAAAAATAATTTTATTCATATCATAAAATTTTCACATTTAAAATTCCTTTTTCTAAAATTTAATATTTAAAAATTTATTCTTTTCATACATATAATAATGTTATCTTTAATTTAAAGATTTTTTAAAATATTTTTAATTTTAGATTAAAAATAAAATTATATTGTTTAATTATATTTAGATAAATTTATTGAAATTTTAAATATTATATTCACATATTTGAAAGAAAAAATGAAAAGAAAGAGGAAAATTTGAGAGGGAAAAGAAAAAAATTACATTTTCACATACTTGTCAAACTTTTATAAAATGTGATATATATGTGATTGAATAAGACAAAACGTGAAAAATAAGATGAATTAATAGGTTTGACATTTAAGACATGGTTAAATTTCTCACTTTTTTAAAAAACTGCCAAATAAAAAAATTGTGAAGTGACAAATATGTAAAAAATTCTTGTAATGTCAAGAAATGGTAGATCGATGGCTTGTAGAGATAGGAGTCTTTGGTAGTAGACAATGAGGGAGGAAATGGATTCTTTGAATAAGAATCATACCTAGATCTTGGTTAATAACACTACTAGATAGAAGGTAGTAGATTGTAAATGGGTATTTAAACAGAAGGAAGATGCTTGTAGGGAAGGAAAGCCTAGGTACAAGGCTAGGCTAGTGGCAAAAGGATTCACACAAAATGAGGGCATTGATTTCAATGAGGTTTTCTCTCCTATTGTAAAACACACGTATATTAGAGTACTACTGGCTCTAGTAAACTAGTTTACTCTGAAGTTAGACCAGATGGATATCAAAACCTCGTTCCTTCATGGTAATTTGGACGAGAGATTGTGGTAAAACATCCAGAGGATTTTATGAAAGTAGGAAGTGAAGATAATTAGGTGTGATAAGGTGTGTTTATTAAAGAAATCTTTGTATGGCCTCAAGTAGTCATCAAGGTAATGGTATTTAAAGTTTGATGAGTTCATGATCAAACATGGGTATTCTAGAAGTAAATACAATAGTTACGTATATGTCAAGTGGTTAAAAAATAGAGTTGGGATTTTCTTATTATTATATGTTGATGACATGTTGATTGCATCGACAAACATGAAAGAAATCCAAAAACTGAAAGAGCAGTTGGACAAGGAATTTGAGATGAAAGATTTTGGTTGTGCTAAGAAGATTTTGAGGATGAAAATCTATAGAGATAGAGATAAAGGCTTGTTATTTTAGTCTCAAGGTGACTACATACTCAAAATACTTAAGAAGTTCAACTTGGCTGGTGCAAAGAAGGTACAGAATCCTTTGGCAGCTCACTTTAAACTTTCATCGTCACAGTCTCCTACTACGGATGTAGAGAAAGAGGAGATAGCTAAAATTTCTTATACGAGTGCTGTTGGGAGTTTAATGTACTCCATGGTTTGTATAAGACCTGACTTAGCGTATACAACTAGCTTAGTGAGTCGTTTCATGGCAAATTCAGGTATACATCATTGGGAAGTTGTCAAGTAGATATTCAAATATCTCAAGTAGGCTAGGGCATTTGACCTTATGGGTCTGGGGCCCCAATATGACCTGTGAGGATGGGGTGGGGCTTGACCCGCCCCATTGCTTGTTAGGGGCGGGTTTGGATCCTAAGGAAAGTTGCCCCGGTCGGGGTGAGTCCAAGGCTGGGTCTAGCTTATAGACCCGTCTGACCTGCCCCACCCTACATTATGAAAGGGTGTAAGTGAAAATTTATAAAATATATGGACTTTTTAAATTTTAAAGGATGATTTTGATAAGTTTTAATATATAGATGGGTGTCTTGAAATTTGACAAAGTATATAAAAAAAAATTTTAAATAGAATGGGTCCACTTCACTAAAATTTGTCTATATGCATATAAAAAATTTTTAAATATGGTGCATCTACTTTAAAAAAAATTTCCTATAAATTTAAAAAAATTTAAAAATGAATGGGGCGGGGTGGGGCGGGTACGGATCCACAAAAACTTCTTTCGTCCGTCCCCTCTCCCCCCCCCCCCGGTACAGGGGCAATGGGGCGAGGCGGGGCAGAAAATATTACAACTGGGCAGGGATGGATAACGGCTACCCCATACCTGTCCTGCCCCGCCCCAGTTCCAAGCCTAATCTCAAGGGTACTTCGAGCTACGAGTTAGTGTATGAGAGGAGCAAAGATATGGATGAAAAGCTAAGGGTTATGTAGATGCAGACTTTACGAGAGATCTAGAAAAAAGAAGGTCGTTAACCAGTTATGTGTTCACGTTGTTTGGTTGTACCATTAGTTGGAAAGCAAATTTATAATCAGTTGTGGCTCTTTCTACAACTAAAGCAGAGTATATTGCTACTACAGAGGCTATAAAAGAAGCATTGTGGTTGCAACAACTTGTTAGTGAGTTTGGTGTGAGACAAGACAAGGTAAAAATATTTTGTGATAACCAAATGCAATATATTTGACCAAAAATCAAATGTTTCATGAAAGAACCAAACACATAAACATCAAACTGCATTTTACATAGATGTCATTACTGAAGGGAAGGTTTCAGTAGTTAAAATTTATACTGAAAGGAATCCGATGGATATGATTACTAAGCCTGTTACTAGTGTCAAGTTCAACATTTGTTTGAATTTGATACAAGTAATAGATGAACTGTTTTAGCTTGAAAACAGACGTGGTTGGAATTTACTATGGTGGTTTATAGTATGGAAACATAATCTTAATCCAAAATGGAGATTTGTGAAGTCTGTGGCTCAACTTGTGTAGTGCAGGCAGTGAAGTTGCGCAGTTGGAGTAGTGCCAAAGTGTTAGATGCGTATCAAATGCAGTGTCAGACATGTGAAGACAGTGACTTGGCACCGTCACGTAAGAAAAGTTGTGCAAGAGTGCAATATTGGCGTAGGACAACAAATGGTTTTGTGTAGGAGCATTGATTCTAAGTTTGCGGATGCATCTAGGCACAGAGTTCGTGCAAGAGTGCGGGTTTAGTGGTGCAGGAGTGCGGGTCTATTTTCTGGTACAATCAAGATTGCTTGTCATGCAAGTAATTGGCCTATAAGCTTTGGACTATAAATAAGAGACGTGTTTCTAATGTAAAATAGGTCAAAGAAGTCTGAGAGAAGAGAGAATAAGAGGAGAATTAGGGTTTAGAGAGATTGGGAGTTTCGTAGGGAGAAAGAAACTAAATTTCTTCTAGTTGTCCCTGTAAACACTCTTGTGTCTTTTGTTTTTCATGATAGTGAATTAATCATCACCAGCAACTAAATATAGGATCACATTTTGTAGTCTGAACCACTATAAATTCTTATGTCCTTGTGTTCTTACTTCGATTTATTTTGCTTAGGTGTATGTTAAAACTTCTTGTTAAATTCCGCATTAAGTCTCTTGTGAATGTGTGTGCCGCTCCTCTTCACAACATTTATGTTATTATATGTGATAATTAAAATAAAACTTTTAACTAAATTATGAATACTTTATGTGATTTCAAACATAAAAAGAATATGCATATATAAATCAAACGTGATTTCAAAGTTTTAATTATCTAAAACTGGTTCTAATTATAGATATTTGGTACATTCATTTTCTAGTACGAAAAATTTACCTCAAAAAATAAGATGATGTGTGTGGATCATGGACGGAGCCAAGAAGGGAATTGCCCCTCCTTGATTTGAAAATTTATTCGGATTTTAAAATTTTTTAAAATGTATTATCTATTTTGCCCCTCCCTTGTTCAAAAATTACAAATTTAATTAAAGTTGATCCTTTTTTTTATTCTCCCTTACCTGTGCACCTCAATAAATTTAAAACTATATTTTATCTTTTGTGATTTCATCTATTTACATAAAATAAGGGATTATGTCTTCGTTCCCATCTATTTATATAAAATAAGAAATTATTTATTCTTCTTCTTCACTTTACTCGACACCTTCACCAAATCAAAACCCATCTATTTTGTGTGTCTCAACTACTTACATAACAAAAATTAGAAGTTAGTATATGTAGAGGTAAAAATCTTATTCTCGTCTTTTATTTATTGGTTTTTATCATATTAAGCAAATATAATCTGTTTGAATATTGTTAAAGATCACTTTTTTTTATTCTTCATCTTGGTTTGTAATTTATGACTATTTGTTTATTATCATTATATTATCTATGAAAATGAGACAATAGTTCTATGTAATTGCTTTACTTTTTTGTCCAATGACTTGATAGTTATTGTCATTGTTAGTGTATTATAATTTCTATTTATATAATCTTTTTATTTCATATATATATATATAATTTTTTTAAACTATATTAAGGGTCGATTTTGAATATTTTATATTTGTTATGATATAAATAAAATTACAAATATAAAAAAATAAGCATGGATACTACATGTCTTATCTATTATTTATTTGTATTGTAAATTAAGAATTGAAACTTTGTTAGATTTATTGAATTATTTAAAGTTGTTAATATTAGAAAATTTTAATTTTATTACCCAAAAGCCAACTATTATTTATTTGGATAGTAAGTTACTAAGTTGATTATTCCTTTTTAAATAAGTAATTTTATATATGGGATAAAAATAAGTCAAATTACTATGTTGATTATTCTTGTTGATTATTCTTCTTTAAAAAAGTATTTTTATTTTTTAATTTTTAAAAATTTATTTATATAAATAAATAAGGATTAGTGATAATTGATAATTTGGTTAATAATTAATAAATTATATATTATATCATACTTTCAAAATATTAAATAATTAATTTAGTAATTTGATATAAAATTATTTAATAATTAAATATATTATTATATATATAAAAATTTTAAAATTTTATTATTTATAAATTTATCTAATAAAAATTTTACTGTTTATAGAATTTTGACCCGCAGGGACTTCCTGGCTCCCTCACTAGACTGTGGATCATGTTGCGGCACAGTGCACGTAAGGTATCAAGTCGGCTGCCGTAGAGCAAATAGGAGTGTACAGACAAAAGTTCGTGCTATTATTGGCTTCTTTCACCTTTAATTTGTCAAAGACGTTGCCATGTGCCTCACGACATGGCAGTGCACTATCATTGGCTTCTTTCACCTTTAATTTGTCTTGCATAATTGGATGCCTCACGACATGGCGGAGCCGCGTTTAGGCCTAGGCGCGGGTTCGAGGTTCCTAAAAATTCTTTTGTAATAAAGACTTCCTTTATATTTTAAAGTTTTCTGATGAAAAACATTTTTAGCCCCACGATGTTTCATAGTTATATTATTAATGACAGAATTATTCGTTTATTACTATATGAAGTTAGATGAGACCAATAAATTTTATTAATTCTGGACATAGGAGCAGCATTGCCCTTAATTAATACTAAAAAATAAAAAAATAGCCGTTGGACATATAATTTTCAACTTTCTGTCAACAAAATATCAGATAAATTTTCAATGATAGTTAATGTTGTTGATGGACCATCCAAGAGTAGTCATTTTGATACTAGGAGTGTCAAGCTAGCGAAACAACTGGTATTACCTTGGACGGGCTTCTCTTCCCATATATCACAATTGTATAGACGCATTTACAAATTTTTTTTTGATACTGTTTAGAAGTTTTATATACATTAACAACTTTTATGTGAAACTAATTATGATAAAACATAGTATGACACCAACTTTTAACATCACGTGACGATGAAAAGCAAGACAAATTTTGGTACATCTACGCCAGATGTACCTTATATCAATTTTTAAAATTATCTAAAAGTTATAAATGAGTATATAATAATTATAAATAAATATATAAAAATTATAAAATTATAAATGAATATATAAAAATTATAAATATAACTTTTATAAACTTATTTATAATTTTTATATAATTTTAAATATTAATTTATCAATATAATCGATATTATACTATAACAAATCCCCAAATTTATGGATGGAGGAAATAAATGCCACCAAACGATTTCTCTTCGCCAAGAAGGTGCATTACTGTAGAAGGTGCAGTAGTTCGGAATCAGAGCTTCATTTCCAAGATGTTTGCTGACAGAAATTGTAATTATTTGGCCCAGCTAAGAGCAATGACCGCCACTAAGTAAAAGATATTTTTCTTTTATCATCTATCATCCACTAAAATTAAGGATTTATAAAGTCCTTTTCATCCTTATAGACAAAGTGGCATTATTGATCTGCTAATATGTGGATCTCATAGGTTCTGCTCTAAGGGATATATATATATATATATATATATATATATATATATATATATATATATGTATGTATGTATACACACACACACAAGAAGGTGCATTATTGTAGTTCGGAATCAGAGCAAAAGCCAAGCTTGTGAAAATTAAGTATTGATCTTCAGATTTTGTATCTGTTATATTTGGCTACTTTGTTTATCTTTATTGTGGTAAACACAGCAAAAGCCAAGCTCAAAATGTTTGCAAAATGCTATAATTTAGGAAGAAACAATCCCGTATTACCGGGGAAAATCAATATATGTATGAACACGTGAATTTGAACCTGGAGTATGAAATTTGTAATATCGAACATAAAACTATATGTAAAAGTAGATGAACAATAACTACTTGTAAAAAAAGAATATTGTTCCATGCACTTACTTTCTAGTAATCAAAATCTGCTAGAAAAGCTGAGGAGATGGGTGGATATCAATTTATAATTAATAATACCTGACGAAGATAGCGGCCATAGGCCCATAGAGAAAGGTACAAACAAAAGTAAGGATTATGCATGTGAACTTCTTTCTTCCACTATCATTTTTGCCTACTTTCACATTTAAAAAAAAAAAAAAATTCTGTTCACGTTTCTTTCTGAGTCGTGCATTTTGTTGGGACCTTTTTTTTTTTTTGTTTTAACTAGAAAAAACGGAAACGTTCCATTAATGATGTATAATTGCATAATTCTGTATATAAAATCAACCCATACAATATCATATGACAAGATGATATTAATTTGATGAATAAAAAATTTGATGTATATTTGGCTCATTTTATTTATTTTTATTGTGTGGTAAACAGCAAATTGAAGCTCCAAATGTTTGCTTAGACATATAATTTAGGAAAGGATAGTGAAACTTGTAACAAAATTATGAATAATTTATGTGATTTCAAACATAAAATGAATATGCATATAGAAATCGAATGGCATAGGACGTGCTTTTAATTATATACAACAAGTTATTGTTATAGAATATTTGATATATTCATTTTCTAGTTCCAAATATCTACCGCAAAAAATAAGATGGTGTAGGGAACGTGTTACAGCTCATAAGTTATCAATTCGGCAGCCATAGAGCCAAGGAGGGTACAAACAAAAGTGAGTACTATATTGGCTTCTTTCACCTTAATTTAATTTGTCATGCATAATTATATGCCTCACGACATGGCGGAGAACTATTATTGGCTTCTTTTACCTTTAATTTGTCATGCATAATTACATGCCTCACGACACGGCGGAGGTGTGTTTAGGGCTGGGCAAGGGTTCTAAGTTCTTAAAAATTCTTTTCTGCTAAAGACTTCTAAGTATCTTTATTTTTTAAACCTTTTGTGATGAAAAGCATTTTTAGCTCCCCGATGTTTCATAGTTATACTATTAATGACAGAATTACTCGTTTATTACTATAACGATTTTGATGAGACCAACAAATTTTATTATTTCCGGACATAGGAGCAGCATTGCCCTTAATTAATACTAAAGAAAGAAAAAAAATTAGCTGTTGGATAAATATTTTTCAACTTTCTGTCAACAAAATACCAGTTAAATTTTCAACGATAGTTAATATTGTTGATGGACGATCCAAGAGTAGTCATTTTGATACTTGTAGCGAGTGTCAAGCTAGCGAAACAACTAGTAGTCCTTGAACAGGCTTCTCTTTCCATAAAAATATAGAGCATGTCACTAGAACTTCCAAGGCAATAACGAACGCAAGAATTGCTGAGACATAGTCCATTATTGATTCAGGGAACAAAACAATCATGAATTCATCCAATCAGATCCATCTTGAGCAAGTCCTTCCATGAAACCTCACAGACAATTGTGGAACAAGCCAGGAGATGATCGTATCTAGCTTGTTTGTGATCCACATTTCTCAACCTATAATTACCTCAACCCTTCATGCAACAATAAAGTTTTAGATAGGAGTATTCCCAGAGCCAAATTCTAACTAATTTAGCCTTTTTCTCTTTCAGTTTTGAAACCAATTTCATATGTAATAACCCTTCAAACGGATAAGAGATATTTTATGTGATGTAGACTGGAATTTGGAGTAGCGCAAAATAAGCTAGAAATTCTGAGTTAACCATATATTGTCCTTGCCAATTAGGAAAAGAGGCCTTCCTTATTTTGATAGTTATATAATTATATTTGTTAATTTTCCTTTTTAAAATAGGATAATTTATATTTTTATGGTATCTTTTGTTTCATTTAAGAGCAGTCAAAGCCAACTATTCTTTAGAAAAATTGTCCGACTCCATGGACTAATTGTTTTGGAGAACGCACTGCACACGCACATAATTACGGGGCTTGTATGGTATTGTATCGATGACTAATATCTGAGTTTGAGCCAGCCAATTCGTCGAATGATTTGCTTTACAACATTCTGTTATCGTCCTGACTTCCAAGGAGAGAGAGCATACGGTTCATTAACTACGACATCTGTGCAAAAACTAAAAATCCTAAGCTTATAGAATTCATTATGAACAAGTGCTCACAGCACATAAGGACACAAATATATGCATCGATCCATGCATACTGGCTCTAATTAGCCTATTTCATCACATTTGTTATATAGACAGAGAGCACGAAAAAGTGATCGTGCAAAATGGAGGTACTCTCTCTCTCTCTCTCTCTCTCTCTCTCTCTATATATATATATATATATATATATATATATATAATATACTAATAAATAAATCAAGCTCATATAGCATTTTGGGTTTCATTACATGCGATGTAATATGAATTATGCAGCAAAAACTCAATACTAATTGTTAAATTAATAAGTCTAATGTCGTGCGAGTTTACATAGAAAGCTTTACAATCTATATTATATTCACCTTTTAACTAATAAATTAGTCTCTGACTTTAAGCAAAAGGATGTCTAATTTTTTGGTTAACTTTAGTGCTTAAACGGAGACACAACTAATTGCTCGTCCTACAAACCAAAAGCCGATCGATAATTTTACTGCGTTTTTTTTCAATGCTTTGCTTGAATGTGCGAGATGAGTCAATTAATCAAAGCATCGGAATTAAACTACGCAAATCGGGCAACACTAAAAGTTAAAAAAAAAAAAAAACGAAAAGCAACTATAATGGGCTTTGACCCTTTTCCTCTGGGCTGTTGCTAATTAAAACCAAGAGTACTTATTCAAAGGCCCTCAAAATCTTTTTGAGCCCCTTTTACAGTTATATTTTAAATAATATCATAATTACTATTTTTAACTAATCAATTTATAATAAATTCACCTAAAAAAGGTAAAATTTATTACCTTTCGTCTTCCTTATGTTTCTTCTTTATTAAAATTATTATTTAAATAACTCGAATAAATTAAGTTCTATTATCTGTATACACTTTTTTGCCATTTTTCTCATTAATTTCTGTCAAATTCAAATAAAACTCCGACTAGAACTGTAATTCACTCTAATTCATTTGAACATGAAATTCAAAACCAAGCAATGCTCTTTGAATTTTAATTTTACCAGCAAAAGTTGAAACTACATCATATTTCCTTTTCTTTTTCTTGTTTACAATGGCAATAAAACATAGCTTTTTGTTGTTTTGAGCTTGATTCAAACTTTAGAAAAGCTTCTACATTAATTTTTACCTCCTTATAATTATATTGATCATTTATGATGACCCTACACATGCACCTTGCAAAGACAAATCTCATAAGGATAGATTCTAAATTCTAATTCTAGAGTTATGTGGAAAGATCGAGGAAGAAAAAAAGGGTAAAAATAATTTAGGAAAATAGATAAAATTTAGAGGAAAAAAACCCGTGAGAGGAAAATTTGTATGGCAAATAAATTTTAAGAAGGGTAAATATGATAATATTCAAAGTCTATATAAAAAATGGGGCTTAAAGAGAGATTTTGTGGGGCTTTAATAACAACACTCAAAACTAAAAGCAATTTCAATAAAGTTATTTCACAGAATTATGTCTATAGAAGTTTTATAATATATACTGTTATATAATTGGCTACTTAGTTTATTCATCTTTGTCGTGGTTAGCAGAAAAACCTGAGCTCATAAAAAAGTTTGGAAAAAGATGTAATATATAGGAAGAAAAAGAAAATACCATACGGGAGAATATATAAAAGAATTAAAACACTGCTTGACTTCGATTGGGATATGGAATATCAAATATTTTTATAACTTTGCATTAATTCTAGTGGTAAAGGAAGTGAATTATAACTAGTTATATGACAATGTCTGTGGAAAAAGGAGGAGATGCGTGGATCACATTATAATTAATTGATGAACAAGCAGTTGGAATCAAGACAGCAGTCAGATTGGAGAAAGATATAAAATGAAAAAAGATTAAAAAAAATAAAAGTGAGCTTCTTTCTTCTATTATTGCTTTTGGTTACTCTCACTTATTTTTCTTTTTGTCTTTTCTTATTTCTTACTTTATTTGACTAGAAACAGAAATTTGCAATGATATACATCTTTGGGCAATAATATACACTGACTAATTTTCCAAAGATGATAGGAGTAGGACCATGCATGCATAATTATATGCCAGGCAGAAGCTAAGAAATTAAGGTCTATAGAAAGCGAAAAGAAGAGAAATTAAGTAGAGGGAGAGAAGAAGAAAATAATCTTAATTTGCTGCCCTACCTGGCCCCTGTTTCTTTCCCCAGAAAGTGGTTCATCAGAAATTAATATCAAATTTTCTCACTTAAGTGTATTTTCTTTAAGTTTCATTCACCGTTGTAACATTAATAGAAATAGTAAGAGCTGAAGTTTAATTTCGGTTTTTTTTTATTTTATTTTGAATATAATTAATTTAATATTTTTTAAATAAAATTTAATATTTAATATTTATTATGTTAGAATAATATTATACCTATAACTTATTTATAATACGTGAAGTATGTTATAAACAATTAATGGACAAGCTACAGGAGCGAGACACCAATGATGGAGAAGGATACAAACGAGGTGAGCTTCTTTCCTCAATTATTGCTATTTTCACCTCAATTTTCCTGTTGTTTTTTCATAATTATTATTTTGTTTTATTTGACTAGAAACACAAATTTGAAATGACAAGAATTTATTATATTAATCAATTTCCACAGACGATAGTACCATCGCATGCACAATTATTGCCGCACATGAGGCAAGGAAAGGGTAATTAAATAGCGGTCCCCTATTTGTCTGTTGCTTACTTTATTCGACTAAGATTCTTCTCGCTTTTTAATCGGTTATTTATTTGAATTTTATGTTATTCATAGTATTCTTAAAACTTATAGTGGTACATCTATCTAAGCTGTTCTGGACGGAAACGTAAAGTTGCCAAGATAATTAAGGGCATTGCACAAGATATTGGACGACAAAATTTCGTGATAAGATAATTAAGGGCATTGTACAATAACTCAACCTTATATAATGGAGCACTATATATTAAAAAGGAAAAAATATTATTTTATTTTTCTTTATCTTCTACCAATAAGACAATGATTAATAAAGTCATTTCGATCACCCATCACCCGAGGAATATATAATGGGCATTGATCTAATAATGTAAACATCTTATGAGTTCGGCTATTAAAGCTCTTATATATTACAGATCCCTCTCAAAAAAAAAAAAAAATCTTATGCCTAGAATATTATTACATCAAACTCATATAACATATATGAATGCACATGTGAATTCGAACATGAAATATTAAACATAAAATTAAATATGAAGTACGTAAGTTATATATATATAAATGGTTGTGATGGAATGTTTGATATATGTACTTAGAAACCTAAGTAATCAAAATCTACTAAAAATCTAAGGAGATGAGTGGATCACGTTATAATTAATAAACAAGCTATCGGATGAAGACAGCAGCCATATGGAGAATTAAAGGCACAAACAAAAGTGAGTAATATATATGCGAGCTTCTTTCTTCAATTATTGCTCTTGGCTACTTTCGCCTCCTTTTTCTGCTTTTTTTTTTCCTTCTGATTTTGTTGACTTGACTAGAAACAAAAACTTTGCAATATGATATATTTGAGCAAGAATACACTATCTAGTTAATTTCCACATATCTATGATCATCATAGGACCATCCATATTGCATACATAATTACATGCCTTATGAGGAGTCAACAAATCTTGCTGATGCACGATCTAATATGTTAATTATATATTCAATGATATCTTATCAATTTAGGTTATATAAAATATTAATTATGAATGAGTTATAGATATAATATTATTCTTATTTTAATTAAATATGCTTGAAACTTTTAATGTTACTATTTCTCATAAAGATAGCTATTATATACATAGTAACGAAAAGTTGACATCGATATATTAATAGACAAAATTTTTTTTTCCTCAGAAGATATTTAATTGATTTACTATGTGCATTAAATAATTCGCCCTTGCATAAAGGCAACTATTGAAAAGATATTTTTCTTCGTCTTCTATCATTAAGATAAGTATTGAATCCTTTCTATCACTAGAGAGAAGGGCATTAATTTGCTACTTATGAATCTCATAAGCTCAGCTCTTAGGATTTCAAAGGAAAAAAAAAAAATACAAAGCAAGAATTTTATTCAAGTGAAAGAAACAAGATATGTTTGTTTATGAATTTTTTTTTTTTGATTTAAATAGTCCTACTCTTTAAAAAATTTTAAATAGGATATTATAGGAATCCGAGTTGAAAGAGGAATCTTGAAAATTTTCACAATTGGCCTTGCGTAGGAGCACAACTACAGTGGCGAGGGAGTGCCAACTTTCTGGTTGTATGATGTTTTCTTGTTCTTGATCTACCACTGCTACACCACTTTGTGTTGCTCTAGAGTGCCAAGTTTCTGATTTCCAGTCTTTTTTTTTTTTTTTGTATTTCACGTTGCTGCACCATCTACTTTGCGCAAGAGCTCCAACCTTCTAATTTGGAGATCCATGTTTTTCCTTTTTTGGCCTTATTTACTCCTAGTTTTGATGTGATTTATTAGGAATCTAATTCCTTTCCAAAGAATCTGCATTTAACTAAAATAGCACATTATTTTTCTTCTTATTCTACTCAAAAACTAATCAAAAATTAATTTAAGTGGATTGAATTAGTGAATAAAATTCACTAACAATAAGATTGTGATATTAAAGGAATTATTATGAAGACAAATACTAAATGCGCCCAACAATCATGATATTCAAAAGCTAGAGCAATAAAATCCTATCATCGTGTTTCAGATCTTTGGCTAGTCTAATATCTTTGGGACTTTTATCACCTAGGAATAGGATCCTCTCCTTATCTAAACTTTATCTGAACTTTTGCAGATATTATCCCACGTGAATTTTATTAACCATAAGTGATTAAAATCTATTATATTTTCTCTCCTCTCTCAAATATTTTGTATTAACTATAAATCATATGTTTACATTTTGGTCAGGTAAAGTTCAGATTAGGAAAGGATCCCGGTCCTATCACCTACTATAAGAATCATTCATCAAGGAGGGTCACCCAACAGGAACTTGTTCCGACTCTGACTCACCTCTCAATCATTACAACATCCCAACAATTGTTACCATGAACAATATATCATTTTGCCTTGGCTCCTATTTGTTCCCCAACAAAATGTTGTATAAGAAGATTTCTAATTTTCTCTCTTTAACTTGTATCTTTATTAAATTTCATTTACTGCTTTGGCATTAAAGAAGGTATTAGCTATAATACATCCTATATATTGATACATCCTATTTTTTTGGAAGAAAAATAAATAGATATCATATTGAAGGACTATATGATAAATAAATAAATGTTTAACCTGCGATAGCAGGTTACACATTTAAATATTTTTATTTTATAAAATAATAGCAATTTTTTTTTATTTTTTAATTACTAATAAAATTGATTACATAATTAAATACTAAACATATAAACTTGCTCAACATGTAATTGAATTATAAAAAAGAGAAGACAACTTCTTAAAAAAAATTATAATTAACTATTAGTTTAAAAAAGTATAATTTTTTTATAAGTTATTTTAATTTGATGATTTAGTTTTAATTATATCACAAAATACAGAGAATTTATTGATTTAGCAACATTATTATATCATGTTATAGTTTTATGCTTTCTATTTTATTTTATTTTGATTCGTCACGAGTTTCATGTTTAATTTTACAAGTTAATAGTCAGATTTTATAAGTTGATCATTATGTGTTACAAGTCCTGATATAATTTCAATTTAAAGGTATGAATTTACTAGTTTTAGGCATCATGTTGCAATTTTTATATTCCTTATTTCAATATTAGTTAACCTTGTTACGAGTTTCATGTTTTATTTTATAAGTTAATGTGAGATTTTATAAGTTCATCGGTTTTTGTTATAAGTTCATGTATAATTGTAAGTTGAAGGTTTGATTTTACTAGTTTTAGATGTCATTTTATAACTTTTATGTTCATTGTTACTATCTTCGATAACATTGTTACAACTTTCATGTTTAATTTTACAAGTTAACTTTGGGTTTTACAAGTTTATCGTTTCGTATTACAAGTCCACATATGATTGCAAGTTGAAGGTTTGATTTTAATAATTTTATATATCACGTTACAATTTTTATGTTCCTTATTTCAATCTTGGTTAACTTTGTTACGACTTTCATGTTCTTTGTTACAACTTAACGTTAGGTTTTACAAGTTCATCGTTCTGTGTTACAAGTCCACATATGATTACAATTGGAAGGTTTTATTTTACTAGTTTTAGGTGTCATGTTGCAACTTTTATGTTCATTGTTACCATCTTCGATAAACTTGATGCAACTTTCATGTTTGATTTTACAAGTTAAGTTCGTGTTTTACAAGTTCATCGTTTCGTATTAACGGTCCACATATTATTGCAAGTTGAAGGTTTGATTTTACCATTTTTGTGTTTCGTGTTTCAATCTTTATTAATTTTGTTACGACTTTCATGTTCTATGTTACAACTTCACGTTAGGTTTTTACAAGTTCATTATTTTATGTTACAAAGTCCACGTATGATTACAAGTTGGAGGTTTGATTTTACTAGTTTTAGGTATCACTTTACAATTTTTATGTTCATTGTTTCATTCTTGATTAACTCTGTTATGACTTTCACATTTGATTTTACAAGTTAATTTTGGGGTTTACAAGTACATCGTTTCATATTATAAGTTCACATATGATTGCAAGTTGAAGATTTGATTTTACTAGTTTTATGTGTCACATTGCAATTTTTATGTTCCTTGTTTCAATCTTGGTTAACTTTGTTACGACTTTCATGTTCTATGTTAGAACTTAATATTAAGTTTTACAAGTTCATCGTTCTGTGTTACAAGTTCATGTATGATTACAAGTTGAACGTTTGATTATACTAGTTTTAGGTGTCACTTTGCGATTCTTATGTGCCCTGTTTCAATTTTGATTAACTTTGTTACAACTTTCATTTTCTATGTTACCAGTTAAAGTTAGATTTTTCAAGTTCATCGTTCTGTGTTACAAAGTCCACGTATGATTACAAGTTAAAGTTTTGATTTTACTATTTTTAGGTGTCATGTTGCAACTTTTATGTTCATTATTGCAATCCTAGTTAACCTTGTTGCGAGTTTTCATATTGTACTTTACAAGTTAAAGTGAGGTTTTATAAGTTCTTTATTGTGTTTTATAAGTACACGTATGATTGCAAGTAGAAAGTTCGAGTTTACTAGTTTAAGATGTCATGTAGCAACTAAAACTTTCTTAATCACAACTTTCATGTTATGTTTTACAAGTGAATATTATTTTTTACAAGTTGATTGTTCCTTGTAACATATTTTCATTTAGTTGCATGTTGAAGGTTTTTAATTTGTTATTTTTGGGTATTAGACTGTTACTTCAATATGGGTTGATACAATTTTGGTTAATCTTTTTGCAGAATTCATGAAAATTTTACAGCTGAACATTATGTTTAACAGGTTCGTCATTTCCTGTTAATGTCTTATTTGAGTACAAGTTTAAAATTTTGATTTCACTAGATATAGGTGTCTCGTATTTTGTTGATGAGAAAATTATTATCACCATTTTTAATTATTAAAAATATATTTTTTTGCAAATTATTGTTGTAATGCGCATTAATTTTTGAGTTGTGGGCTTCTAGCTATCCGTGAAAGTTCAACTAAATAATGTAATTGTTTTCTCCTAAACTAGAATATAATTATCAATGAATAACATGTAATTTACTTTTTAAAGTGTTATACAGTAATGTAATTATGTCTATGATGATGCTACATTTTAGTTGAATTGTAAAATAAATTATAACTCTTAAGTATTTTAGAATAAAGGATGTTTAATGAATATAACTTATGAGCTATTTGTATTTTTTTTTTAGTTTAACATAATTTTTCCGTTAGAGTAGTAAAAAACATTTTTAATAGCTCTGTATAACATTACATAAATTTAATGTCATCATTACATTTAATTTATAATTTTTATGCTATTTATATTTGTTGTTAAATATTAAATTGACATTTATAATAAGTTTAAATTAACATAAATTACTAATTTATATTACAAGGAACAATATTATTTTAAATGGTAATATAATCTACCAATTACTTTATGTGTTAATCGAACAAAAAAAAATAGTTTTAAATGTAAAAGACAATAATATCCGTATCTATGTAATTACATTGTAGTAAAAGTATGAAAATGTTAAACGATTTCTTTTTAATAACTATGAATATTTATGAAGATTTAAATTAAAATATTTTTAAAAAATCACAATTTGCATTCAGATTTACAATAAAATATTTTAATAAAAAGTTTATGAAAGATTGCCCATGTGATAGAGTGGTAATTTCAGCAATTAATTTAGTTTTATTATAGCTCACAAGTGTAGTTGTAAATAAGAGTTAATATAATAAATTAGGCTCTTCACAAAATTATGTTATATTTTTTATAATATAAATAAACATTATGGTTTTATGAAATTACAAAACTCCCCATGTTTTGTATTTTTAAATTGCATTTAATCTTGCTTCGCAAGCCTATCTTTTTAAATTCACTATTTCCTAATTTTTTTTTCTGAGGATGTTGATAAATCTAAATTTTCCTCATTCTTCACTCTAAACAAATCTTTTGTATCCATTTATCAAAATCTGATCATATTGAACTGTATTTATAGGTGTCTATCCTGATTGATTTCGACGATATTGAATAAACTTTTTGCACACTCGATATCTGAATTTAAGAAGGGTCCCAAGTATTTTAATTTTCTTGACGTATAATTTTAATTTTTAAATTTGTAATTGTAAGTTTTCACTTATTGTCTTGTTATTCTATTTAATTAGATTCATTAAATTGACATGTTTGAATTACTTTTTCTATGAATATTAATTGTTCGATAAAATGTCAAACTATATATTAATTATTTGTTTATTATATTTTTTATGATTTTGAGAATATTTGAAAACTTTGTAATGATATTTGTAGTCATGTTTGCTGGGAGTAATAATAGGCGATTTTTATTGGGGGTAATAATAAGTTATGATATTTGTTGCCATGATTTCATAGCTTGTCGTCACTGTAGTTTCGCCTCCTTATAAGTTGAATAAAATTGGTTGAATAACCAAAAATTGAGTTAAGAAATGTATTAATATATTAAATGAAACTAGGTGGCAACCAGTATATAACTATGTGTTTTGTTGTAAGCAGCAGCAGGTCTGAATCTTTAATAATTTTTAATTTTAGTACCTTGCAAATTCAACCGACAGGGGTAGAAGCTAACAAATGACACATATAATCCTTTTTTTATTCATTTTGTTTGACTATGCTTCATGATTTATATTTCCATTGATAAGTTTATGATCATGTGTATTTCTTGTTTTTAATTTTTTTTATTTCACAATCGCTTGTTTTTTATTCTAGTATGTTGGAAAAAATATATATTATATTCTTATTTATTTTTTGGTAGAAATAATCTTAAATATGTTTGAAGGGTATACTGAAGGTACTCTTATTTTTGATCTGAATGATGATTACACTCTTGAGTTCGATCTTGTACAGAGCACTAGTGTGGAAAAACATATTTTTTACGTTCAACTTTGTTCAGGTGAACCAACAGAGAGTAAGGATATCTCAACATCTCAAATTTCTTCCTTTCATGATGTCATTAATCAATTGGAAAAATCTGATGTGGTCGGTATGGAGTTCGAATCTATATATGAGGTAAAGTCCTTTTACTCTAAATACTCCGAGGCCATGGGATTTACTATAAAGAGAGATACCCTTAAAAAAACATTTTTTTTTAAAGAAATCGATTGGCAACAAAGTCATTTGGTGGAAACAAGCACTACAAGAAAAATAGGTTTAAGTGTCACTTTTTTTGTGTCAGTTTCTAAGAAACAGACACATATAATTCGGTCAAATTAAGGTAAATCAATAGATGTCACTTTTCTGGAGTCTGTACAATTATTTGTGTTACAATTTTATTAAGTGACAAGTATTTACACTAATAATAATAAAAAAAACATTGCCTTACCTCTTAACCCTTTTCACATGATCTCTCTTCATCTTTTACTCTTTCTCTATAACCCTAGCATGATTTTCCTCTCTGACTTTCCCTATCTTCATCATCACCATCCAGCCAGCCACCATCATCGTCTCCTTTAGCCTTCATGCCCATACTGTCAACCTTCACGACCCCACCAGCGAGCCAATCTCCCTTCATTGTGACCTCATCAAAAACCTCCCATAACTATTCACGCTCTTATCGTAGATCCACCGGTCAAAAATCTACCATGTCGTTGTCCTCCACCCATCTTGATTTACAATCTCAAGAGCTCCACTTTGATTTGATGCGAAATCTTAACCCATCTGCTTAGCTTTTTTCTATTCCTTTTGTGCCCTTCCCAACCACAAATAATTTGTATGAAAAATAGCATATTCCATTCTGTAAAGGGGGAAAAATTAAACTGAAAAAAAAAGAAAAAGAAAAAGAAAAAGAAGGAAAAAAAGGCGCCTCCATATTGTACAGAAGAAGAGAAAGAGATTTGCCTCTACATAAAAATTTTTACTTGAGTTTTGTTACACAGAAAAAAAATCAAATTCAAAAACGAAGAAGAAGCAGTAGAGAGAGTTGCAGTGTAGGTAAAGATACAGGGAGACAATATGGGAAAGAAGAGGCAGGAGAAAGGGGTGCAAAAGTCGTAGTAACACCTTAATATTGTTGAAGCTACAAGGATTCGAATATCTCAAATACTTCAGGACTTTTGTGCCGCCAAAGATGAAGGTCAAGCTTGTTATCTGTTATTCTTCTTATTTGTGCTTCCTCTACTCTTTAATATTTATTTTTTTTTATGTTTAATCTTTGTTAGTTTTTTTTTTGTTTTGGTTGCTTCTTTGAGAAAAAGTTGTATAAAGTTATTGATTTTGATTGGAAAGTTGATGTGTAAAGAATGGAAGCTAATTTTTGCTTTCTGTGCATATGAGAACTATCATTGGATACTTCTGTTTTGAATAATAGCCGAAGTTTTGATTTTTCTTAAGTGGGTTGTTATTGGATTTTTATTAAAGTTTGTTTTATTGATTGGTGAGTATTTCGATGCAGTGTACACGTTTGAAGCCAATCCGAGGAACCATGAATGTGCTGTGGTGCATGAGGTTTGCAGGAAAATAGGGATGATATCCAAAAGTTCTGGGTTAGTGCTAATTGCGTTATCTATGTTTCAACTATTCCAAATCTAGAAATGTAGTTTTAAGAATTATAAACATGCATTTTCAATTTAATGTTAGCTTATGAGCCTGAAATTTTTGTAGGCGAGGAAAGCAACGGCGTGTTTCCATTTACAAAACTAAAAACAAGATGGATACAGTGAAGGGGAAGGAAAGTCTAAGTTCTTTGAAGTTTTCAGAAGAGGCGAAGATGGCTTTAGAGCACTTATTATGCACTACCCTCCTGATGATGGAGAGACTGGTGAGAAATTAGTTGCAAAACAGGGAGGAAAAAAGGATAAAATACGAGGGAAAAGAGATGATATTTTCAGTAAACCTTCAATGAGCAAAGAAGAAATTACAAAGAAGGTGGAATCGCTTACATCTAAGATAGAGAAGGATGCCAACTTGAGACAGGTTCTTGTGACTAACTTACCAGACCCAATTAGAAATTTATGGATTTTTGTGGTTGGATGCTGTACCTTAATAATTATTCTGCTTCCAAAATTTTATTGATTGTAAGTTAGAATTTGGCATTCAACGATAGACATATCGTACATTTCTCGATGAATTTGTCTGACAGTGAAATATTTCGGCAAAATTATTCTTGCAGATTGTTAAACAGAGGTCAAATCTTCCAATTGCACCCTTCAAGAATGTCATTACTTCGACAGTAGAATCTAACCAGGTTATTTCTATATCTTATCTTTATTTGTTTCAAAATGAATCACTTGGAATCGAGGTTACCAATCACGCTACATTTATCTTTGTTTTCTGATCTGATAATAGTTAGTTTAATAGATTCGTCCATCCATTGTCTGGATATTTAGATGTGTGGAGTATCTTCTAAGAATCTTTTTATGTTTTAATGTAGATTGTCCTTATTTCTAGTGAGACTGGATGTGGAAAAACAACAAAGGTTATCAACTCTTCGCTTTATTTTTCTTGTTTTCTAGTTGAGAGGACTTCTTGAAATGAATTATTTTGTGTTTAATACCTGTTGGTTCTGCTATTTATCTGACATGAAGGACCATATATGTAACCATGTGAATTGAGGAACAGCTTAAAATGGGTTTATCTTGTTAGCTGAATCATAATTTTTTTTTAGGTGGTTTGAATTGTTGATATGGCAATGCTAAAGAAAGTCGCCTTGTTACAAAGCTTATAGTTTTATTTTTTTATTCTTTTACCATAACTTGATGCCAATTAATATAACATGTTTGGATTTATTGATTCATTTATACTAGACATTAATAAATTTGTATTAGTGGAGTAAAACAAGTGGACCAGGAACTGTTTTTATTTTTTTCGTTATCATGTGACATATTGATACACATATGTTCCAAGTTTCACAATTTCTTTTGGACTATATGTGGGGTAAGGGTGATGCATGTAAAATAGTGTGTACTCAACCTCAACGTATCTCTGCAACATCCAGTGTTGTAGAATGTGGTTGTGTATTCTATGATGACACTCACTATCTTGACTTTGCGTGTAAATTTGATTGCTTTCTGTGATGATTTGGCATAGTTTTGAAATGAATGTGGTTGTGTATTCTCTAATTTCAAGTAAATGGAGTTAATTGTGGAGTGTTTGGATATGTATGCAGAGTGCTGGAAAGTCATCCGTGCTGGAGAGTGTTGTTGGACGAGATTTTCTACCTAGGGGATCAGGTTAGAACATTCAAAGTTTATGTTTTTTTTCCCTAAAAAATGATTATTTTTGTCGAGTCAAGTCAAGTCAAGCAAGTCAAACTACTATAGTGACATGGTAGGCTTGACCGGACTGAGGCTCTCTTCTTATGTCAAGGAAGAAAAACATAAGAAGGCAAACTCTTTTAGGGGGTCCTACGGCATTGTATTGTCAAAAATCTAACTTCAGTTCAGTTTTCTTTCATCAAGAGAAAAATGGAAACTAAAATATTTTGGGGGGGAAAATAATATAAGATTTCAAAACACTTATAAGCATTGGAGTAAATAATAATATGAGATCTGTGTTTTTGAAGTATATTATGTAATCCTCAGGAATCGTGACAAGGAGACCTTTGGTGCTGCAATTGCACAAGACAAAACCTGGTCAGCAGGAATATGCTGAGTTCTTGCATGTGCCGAAGAAAAAGTTCACTGATTTCTGTGTGTGATTTGCATGTAGATGTTCATATCATTGTATTGATATTTTTATTTTGTACATCTCTCTCTCTCTCTCTCTCTCTTATTTTTCCCTATCTTAATAGTTTGCGTTGAAAATGCAGCTTGTTCTCTATTACTCCTTCCTTTGTTACATTTCAAAGGTGATTCGAATTTCCTGTTTTAATTTCTTAATTCTTTTTGCAGCTTTGGTTCGGAAGGAAATTCAGGATGAAACTGATAGGGTGAATGGGGAATCAAAACAAATTTCTCCAATTCCCATTCATCTCAGTATATATTCCCTAAATGTTATGGAATATGGGTATGATAGGCTTCAAGAATTATGCTAAATCTTGATGTTATTGTTGGCTGCATCATTTTTTTATGAGAGATCATTTGCATGCATCAATAATGTTCTTATAATTGCTCTTACGGTACCTCGGTATGAATATGATACATCCTCATATTTAAAGATTTCATTGGTATTTAGAGATTAGTGTCCTAGATATTATGTTCGATTATGATTTTGGGTTTTTTTTATAAGGGTTCCTAATTTTCATTGTTTTTACATTTTCTTTTTTACAGGACAACAAAGATTTAATACATGGTTCAATGTAAAACGAATCTAATCATATGTTTTAACTCGTGCCGTTGCTATTACTTTATTCGTAGATGCTATGTTTGGTTAGAAGACATTTACAACATATAACTGGTGCATTTCCATTAGTATTCTATTGGTCATAGAAATCCGCTAGAATATAATATTATTCATCTTTGAGATTGCTTTTAGTTTCTTATTTATCCTTGGTATTTTTGTTCTGTTAATTTTTGTGAGATGGCAACGATTTGTTCATGAACATTATTGTTTTTCTATCCGTCATTTAAACTGTTCTTTCTGTTCTCTGATGGTCTTGGCTTATTTCTTTCGTCAGTTGTCAACTTAACACTGATAGATTTGCCTGGTTTAACAAAGGTTGTTGTAGGTATGCATTTTTTTTCGTTGTCATTACCTATTTATATATATTTCTGCAATGAAAATTGCTATCGCCATGCTTAGAAGTCCCTCCTTATGTTGTAAAATTTGTTAATTAAAGTTTTTGTTTATGGCAGAGGGGCAGCCTGAGAGTATTGTACAAGAAATAGAATCAATGGTCCGTTCATATGTTGAGAAGGTAAAGCGAATCTTTTTTGCTTCCAACAAAAATTTCTAAATCAAAATAATTATCGGTATCATCTTTATATTTAATATTTTAGATGATTAGTCCATGCATTCTTTTGAGGATGATTTGCTATTGAAGACCTTAAATTTGAAGAATAGAATCAGTGACATCATACTTAAATTCATATTAATAATAACTTTATATTTATTGTGGATATCTACACTTAATATATTCAATTTACCACACAATAGTGTCAAACCATAGAACAAATGGAAATAGAGTGTAAGCAACAAGATATCATAAGATTTCACTTTCCTTGAATTTGCCTTCCATGTTCTTTTTGTAAATACTTGCTGTCCAATTTGCAACTTTATACGTTTTAATTTTGAACCAAATCACCACTAGTGATCCTCACAGCCAGTTAATCTCTAAGATTGAAGACTTGCATCTCATTTATAAAAGAGGAATTAATAGTTAATCTTTTTAAACCACATTAGAACATTGTAATTTTCAAGGTCTTCATAAGCTTTATTGTTGTTCATATTTTAATGGATGAATATATGATACTTGAACCATAGCCAAACTACATCATTTTGGCCATAACTCCAGCCAATCAAGATCTAGCAACTTCTGATGATATCAAGCTTTCTAGGGAAGTTAATCCAACTGGTATGCATATTCTCCTTGTTTTTGACTATGTCGAATTCAACAGCTTATATTGGTGTTTTGCGACTGGTATGACTACTTAGGGGCAATATTTTTCTTTCCCACGTGAAAGGACATTTGGAGTGTTGACAAAGCTTGACTTGATGAACAAGGGAAAAAATGCTTTAGATGTAAGTTTTCTTATGCATTTAAGGTGCATTTTTTAGATGTTGGATGTATAATTTGAGTTTAGAGGATTCCTTTTAAACATTATAGCATTCAACATCCCCACTTTCCTTGTATTTGTAACTAGTGTGTTCATTGTTTTCCTAACGCATCTAGAACTTTATGTTAAGTTGGTATTCCTCCTTCCCTCCTCTCTCTCTTTCTCTAACTCATTTAGTCTTCTTGGTGTGTTTGTTGAAGATTCTTGAAGGTAGGGCTTATTCGCTACAACACCCTTGGGTTGGAATTGTGAATCACTCACAAGCTAACATTAATAAAAATGTGGATATGATTGCTGCTAGGTAAAGGGAGCATGAATTCTTTGTCAGCAGTCCTGATTATGGACACTTAGCCAGTAAAATGGGCTCAGAATATCTTGCAAAACTTCTCTCTAAGGTTTTCTTTCTCTTTTATATGTTTATTAGCTTCCTAATAATTTCCATGTTAGATGTTGTGAAATTTCTTGCTACGATTGTTTCTATACTTATATATATAATTTCTGTGATTAAAACCCGCATACTTGATATAATTCCTACGTAATAACTGATATGTTCTTAGCATTTGGAATCTGTGATTAAAACTCGCATACCTGGCATCACATCTCTAATTAACAGAAGCATTGATGACCTTGAAGCAGAGTTGGACCATCTTGGTAGACCTGTTGCTGTTGATTCTGGGGTATTGAACTTGCCTATTTGTTTATTTTTTATGATGAATCAATGAGGTTAAGATATTAACTTGGATAAATCTACATATTCATGTCAGGCCCAGTTGTATACTATCCTGGAGTTATGTTGTGCATTTGACCAGATTTTCAAGGAGCATTTGGATGGAGGGCATTGTGACTCTCATTTCTTCTCATTTTGACCCTTTTAATGCAAACTTACCTCTTTGCTAAATTAAAGCAAAAATTATGAGTGTTTAAATGTTTCGTTTTGAATTGTATCCTATAGTTCTTACTGATATTATGTATAACTAACTGCATGCATGCCTTATAAAAGAAAACCTAGTTTACCATGAGTGCACGTTTTCTCTTTTTTTTTTTTTTTTGGGTCTTATTACCTAGAACTTCTAAAACGTTTTAAAAAATGAAAATTCTTGAATAGATAGATGAATCTAGGACAGTTTATAACCATTGGTGATTAGTTTTGGATTTGATTGTGTGCCTGAGGATATGATTCTGTGGCAAATACTGAAACCTAATTTCAATCTAGTGTGAATGGAGGTTAAATATTACTAAGGATAGGATATTTTCCAGTAAAATTTCATAAATCAATGTTAATAAGTGGATATGATAAAAATATTAGTTAGCATGCCCGAGGATAAGCCATTTTACTGAATTTAAGCTTGATTTGTCATTGACTTAAAAATATTTTCTTTTCTGCTGATTTTTTAATGTTGCATACACTAAATTTGTGGATAATATATTTGTGACTTATATTTGCTTTTTCATTATGCTGGTTCATTGATTCTGTCTTGAAACCAAGCTTTACGTGGAGTGGCCTTGGATTTTGGACTGTGAATCTATGAGGTCCTCATGTATGTTGTAAAGCACAACAATTGCTTGTAGAGTGGCCTTCTAATCCTTCTTCTTTTTCACTGTTATATTCCTTTTCTATTTCTCAGACGACTAGGTGGTGATCGGATTTATGAAGTTTTTGACAGCCAGCTTCCCTCTGCTTTGAGGAAGCTTCCATTTGACCGCTATCTTTCACCTCAAAATGTAAGAAAAGTCGTTTCAGAAGTAGATAGGTATCAACCTCATTTAATTGCACCTGAGCAAGGTTATCGACGGCTCATTGACAGTGCACTTAACTATTTCAAAGGCCCAGCTGAAGCTTCAGTGGATGTTGTAAGTACCCTTGGCCTTTTTCCTCTTCATTATGTTCCTATGATAGGGTGACTAGGCATGCCAATGCTTCTCTTTGCGATCAAGATATTTTCTTATTCAAAAGTTAAAGGGAGCTAGGAATTAAATGATTTCCAAGTCCCTTATAGAAAAGATTTCTGCCTGAGAACTGTTCAGATATGAATCCCTTTCCTTTTCTGTGTCAGTGATGGCTTTAATCTAGAAACAAAATGGAGTCAAAACAAAAGAAGTGAAATCTTCGGAGTATGCTCATAAGGGCCATTGCTTCAAATTTTAAAATATTTTCAATTGATGAATGTGTTGACATATGGGAAAATATGGTATTTTTCCATTGCTATGCAAATGTATTAGGCATAATCAAGTTTTATTATTGCACATGCAAACTTTCAACCAGATCAACTTTTTACTAATTGCAATATTGAGTTGCAGGTTCACTTCATCTTGAAAGAACTTGTTAGAAGATCAGTTGGAGAAACTCAGGTTTGAAATCATGAAATCTTGCTATTCCTATTAGCAACGGTCCATAAAGGCAGGTAAATGTATAAGTTGATGTTTTGGAATTTGCACAGGAGTTGAAACGCTTTCCATCTCTTCAAGCTGAAATTGCAGCAGCTGCCAATAAAGCATTAGAGAGGTTCTGTGAAGACAGTAAGAAGACGACTCAGAGATTGGTGGAGATGGAATCCTCGTACCTAACTGTGGATTTCTTTTGAAAACATCCGCAGGAAGTGGAGAGGAGTGGAAATCCAACTCCCCCAACAGTAGACAGATACATGGAGGGGCATTTCCACCGTATTGGATCAAATGTTACCTCTTACATTGGAATGGTGTCTGAGACACTCAAGAATGGTATTCCTAAAGCTGTAGTACATTGTCAAGTGAAGGAGGCAAAGCGGTCTTTGCTAGATCACTTCTATGCACAACTAGGCAAAAAGAAGTTAGTAAACCACAAATTTACCCTGCTTTTTTTCGTAAGTTAAGTTTATAACTTGCTTTATGCTGGTTATGACATAAATTATATCATATGGATATATTAGGTTACCGGTTCATCATCCTGCGAAACCCTTTCAAGTCCAACTGTTTCCACCACAGTACATATCCGTGAGCGATCAAACAACTCTACTCCTGCCACTCAGTTGCTTGCAACTGACAATGAAGCCAGGGTCAGTAATCCATTTCTGAATTTCAAGGTATGAATACTGAAATTTTATTCTTGTTTATCTTACTGTTATAAATGACAAGCATTTGTACGTTAGTGATATTTCATCTGGCCTTCTCTTTTTATAATTCATCCTAGTTGGCTTGGCACTTCCTATTAGTTAATCTATGTTCTGTTTTGACTAATTATTTGGATCTGTTAGGTTACCAATTCATCATCCTGCGAACCCTTTAATTTGTCGTTAGACTTTTTCTCTAATGACCTAAGTGCAACTGCATCCACGACAGTGGATATCTATGAGGAACTGAACCAATCTAGTCCTGCAATTTAGATGCCTCAGAATGACGATGAAGCCAAAGTTGATGACCAATTGCTGAACTTCAAGGTACGAGTAGATGTGATTTTTTTTCCTCTTCGTACTTGGTTTACTAGTAATGTTATTGCTTTTTCATCTGCCCTCCTTGTTTTTCTGTTTTTAATAATTTTGTAATATTCTTTGCTTAATTTGGGTTTAGAACTTGCTTTTAGTTGATCTATGTTCAACCTTAATTTTATGGATCTGTTAGGTTACCGAATATCATCCTTCAAAACCCTTAATGCATTGTTAAGTTCTATGTCTAATAACCTAAATGAGACCAATGTAGTATATACGCAAGAGCTGCTAAGCCATTCTATTCCTGCCTCAAAATTTTGTTCATATATGACTTACTTGTGATGGCCATATTCATTTTATGTACCTTTACAAATGGGTTGCAGTATCTTGCCTTCCTCTAGTAAATTAAAGTTGTGCCTTTTGACTTGAAAGAAAAAGAGTTTTAGACTCAAAAGACCCTTACATTAGCACATCCTCTATTACATACACGATTCTACTGTGAAATATCATGGCATAATAATAAAATGGGCAAAACAAGTATATTTTGTTCACTATGAGCGAGATGTGAATGTTGTTTCATTGTATCCAAGTATAATGATTAGAATAGTAGCATCCAGTTATCCAATTGCTTATTTATGAGTATTATTAAAACAATTGCTGACTTTGGTTTCTTGTAATACAAATTATATACTTTTCAAAATAAAAAAATATATAATACGTGTCAGGATTGGTTTATCCTAGCACGTATTATATATTTTTTAAAGGTATATGTCGGTAAAAAACTGACACAAAAGTTACACGAAACAATGGAATATGTGTCACTCAGTGAATGAAGGTATATGTCGGTCAAAGAATGACACATATGTTTTAAGAGGAGCCCTTCTGTCTGTCGTTCTTTGACCGACACAATATATGTGTCACTTTTGACGAACACATATTTAGTAAAATCCGATAATGGTATGTCGTTCTATGATTGACACGAAATTTGTGTCGGTCAGGGAATAACACTAGAATGTCGTTCTTTGACCGACACAAGATTTGTGTCACTTACTGAATGACACATATTTTGTAAAATCCGATACTATATGACACATATTTGTTAATACATATCTGTTTGTGAATGACACATATGCTTAAATTTGTGTCGGTCAGGGAATGACACTAGAATGTCGTTCTTTGACCGACACAAGATTTGTATCACTTACTGACTGACACATATTTTATAAAATCTGATACTATATGACACATATTTGTTAATACATATCTGTTTGTGAATGACACATATGCTTGTGTCGGTTTGACCAAGTGACAAGTATAGAATATGTGTCAGGGTCATTTATGTCGTGCGAAGACTGACATGTATGTTGATATGTGTCATTTTTCGGCCGACACAAAAGACCTTTTTTGTTGTAGTGAAGACGGAACTTTCACAAAAGAGAAGGAAAGGCATCAGATTCCATTAAAAGAAAATAAAAGAAGTTAGCATCCACCACATAACATATTTGTATATCCCAAATCCACATGAAAGGGAGCGTTCCTTGCAAGTGGTGGGGGAATATGTGGCAACATTGAAAGAATAATGCTTCAAAGCAAGTGCAAAATGAGCTAAGGGACTTGCTTTCTATTTTTTATTAGTTGTCAACTTACACCTAAACAGAAGAGAAGTGAGAGAGAAATGCAAGTAAATAGCACCATCTAACTAATCTACCAAAATTATAGTAAACACACATACTCTGAAACATCTATTCCAAGATTATCTCAGATTAAACAACAGAGCAAATAACAGAGTTTAGTAATTAGCTAATGTATTTATATATGAAGGAGCACTTATGAAAAATGAGTTTGAAAACTGAAAAATAAAGCAATTTCTAGTCAAATTTCTACATGAAAAAGTCTAAAGATAATGCCAGCCCAAAAGAAAACTTTCTGGGTTTTTTTTTTCTTTTTTTCTCACTTCCTAGAATTGTTCAATAGACAATATTTAGTTGACAATTTTTACTTGTTATCATTAGCAAGGCAGATGGTGCTCAAACTAAAAAAAAAAAAAAACTTTACAGTCAAGGTGGCGCCATGAGTTGCAGTAGACTCTAGAAAACAAATATTGAGAGTATATTTGTTACCTTTGGAAATCTTAACCAGAAATGCTCACACTACAAGAAAAATACTCATATTTGACGGTTTTTGACCGCCACGTAAGTATATATTTGGCGGTCTTAAAAGCACCACCAATGGCACTGTCAAATATGATCGATTTGGCGCTTGGTCAACCTGCCAAATATATACTTGACTATACTTGACGGTTTTTTGCTGTCAAGTATAAATAGTTTTAAAAAATAAAAAAATATATATACTTGTCGGTTTTTAGCCGTCAAGTATTTAAAAAAATTAATATATATATATATATATATATATATATAATATATATATCAATATATATATATATATAATGCTTTGGCTGATTTATGCACTAAACGATTCAAATTTCAACCAGCAGTAGTAACACAGCTTCTGCTACACATTGACCACGATTTCCAGTATACCAATCAAGGCAAAAACACAAATTTCATTTACATTGCATATATAATAATATCGAACAGACAATCTATAATGCAAAAAATAGCAAGTAATTAGGTAGTTATTTACAGCGAAGCAGCACGCAGTCACGCTTCTACTAACAATTGTGCCAGCCACAAACCTTCCCTCAAGGCTACGGCTTCAGTGAGGTTGTCTCTAGCACGTCAAGCCCATCTAGTATATATTGACTGACCTGTAAACAATATATCTAAGGACCTAGGACGGAAAATCTGGAAACGGATCCATTGAGCTAACAACTACTGTCTGTAGGCAAGTAAATACTGCTTTACCTTGCGGCAAGGGTTGGTTGTCCTGTTTTAGAGATGTGGAAAATCAAATTGGTATTAATAATTAAAAATATAAATACTTGCAATGAAGAATACAATTATCTAATTCGTTCTTTATCTTACCATAATGTTACTGCACGTGAGATTTTTTAAAACTGTAATCTAAATATTATACAGACAAAAGTATCAGCACCAGTCTTTTGCTTACAAAGCATGACTAATTTCTTGATTATACACAGGTTTTCTACAGAGGCATCGAGAATATATGCATTTCTGCATAGAATCAAGTTGGCAGATTCATTAACTCAAGCTATATGTATAAAAATTAAAAATAATTGAGGAGAATATATAAGTGTGAGAGCCAAACAAAAGCCAAAAAAATTTTGAAGTTGGAAAATATTAGGAAAATTCAGGAAAAAATAGCTAAACAAGTCCTTATGTGGATCACAAGTTATATCATAGAAAGCTATCAAATTTCTCAATATCAGAAAAAAATCAATTATAGGAGGAAACCGTTACCTTTGAGATGAAAACAAGTGCATCTAGACATCGCTTCTTCATTCCGGCAGGACAATCTGTTAACAACTGTAAATTAGATAATCTGTCGATGAGAAAGAAGTAATGAAGCTCCTTCGATAGCCCAATTGTTCCTGTTGAACAGAGAGATGCTTGATTCAGCACGCCAATTCTTCAATGCAATGCATAAGTTTATTTACAGGCTCTTGAAAGTAAAAGACAATTATTTGATCAAGAAATGATGCAATGATGCAAACTTTAGCTTGATAGAGTTATCTAGAGAGGCCCGCTTCATGTTCAGGACATTCTCCTTGTGAGTAGGTAAAGTGGCACTTTGTGACAACCCTAAACCAAAGAATTCAGCAAAATGAATGAACATACCAAAGTCTGGATTCATCAACAAACCAAATACTTAAAATAGGCCTCATTCCCACTATACATGTGGCCATAGAAGGTTATAAAACGAACAAAATCACCAGCAACTCAAATAAAAACAACATGTAGGTATCTCTCTTATTTCGCTAAAAAATTTACAGAGAAATTAATAATTAAGACTCCAGAACAGAAGCTCTTAACCATTTCAGTGCCCTGTCCATGATTGGTGTGGGGTTTTTTCTTTTTTTTGTTTTTTTTTTTTGTTTTTTGGGTTTTGGGGGGGGGGGTTTTTGTGTGGGTTTTTTTTTTTTGGGTGGTGTGTTGTTTGTTGGCGAAGTTCTTTCTGTTGGACAAGCGTACACTACCTTCACTAATGTTATCCAGAAAAACATGGCCCAAACTAATCTAAAATATTTGATTTTAAACTAAATTCAAAGCTGCTGCGTCATTGTAAACTAATTCAAACCAAATGAAAACATTACATATAATATCCTTAGAGAATATTCTAAATGATTTAAAATTTATAAATAATAATGGAGCATTAAAACACATCATGTGGAAGTAATTATGAAGCAATGAAAAAATTTTCAAGGTAATTATGTTGTAAATATATTTTAACTAAATTTAAAATTATTGAACACAAACAACAAAGACAGAGAACCAAACACGAATGATTTAGAATTAGTTTTGAGGCAACTAAGAAGATATTAGCAAACCTGTTGGTCTTTCAACTCACGTAATACTCATCAGAAACACATAGAACAAAGCCCACGTCAGAAGCAAATGAGAGATTTACATGGAATAAAGGAAGAAGAGAGAAAAAAGCGCTTGAAGCAAGTACTTAATTAATCAAAACTATCCACGACCTGGACTGTAAAAAAGAACAGCAAATAAGCACCATTTAGAAGTGTTCTATACCAACAGAAATGTTCTAGGAAAACCTTGATCTTTTCCAAAGAAATCTCTATGAATTATTCCAAGTATAAAACACATAGGAAATTAAAGTCAAAGCATAAAGAGGTTCACCTACACTTGGAGGTCTTCCAGGTTTATTCAAATATCACAATCAAACATGCAGACAATTATTTCAAACGTAGAAGCATTAAAATGCCGACTTTCACAATAAAATGAAGAGATTTACATATAAACATAAGCCAAGAAGAGAGATGAAGCACTTTGAAAACACGTAAGCTAATTAATTAAAAAAATATTCAAGAATGGATGAAAAAAAGCATTAAAGTGTATTGTTCTATCTAAAGCAAAGAAAGGATTCCAATTCAATTCAGTCATACAAAAATATCTGAAAGTTTAAAACAATCAAAATTTCTACAACGAATTAGATATGAAAACGAGACGCACAAAAAGCAGCGTTTAGAACAAATGAAAAGACATAGATTTCACACATTCACTAGCAACCCAGAAGGAGAAAAGTAGAAGGAGAGACAGTGCGAGAAGAAAAGGAGATGAGAGACTTGGTTCGATGGCAAGCCACTTACAGAGGATCGGTGAAGAACGCAAAGAGATAGCAGGATGAGAAAGGAGAGTGAAAGCAAAAGTGAGCGCATCGATAGGGCAAGGGGAAAAGGAAAAGTCGAGAGAGAGAACGATAGGGTAGGGTATATCATAATAGTTAAAGTAGTGTATATATATTTCTCACTCTTTTAAATGTGGATAATTATGTAATTAAAAAAAAGAACAAAAGGTATCAAATATAAAGAAAAAATGAGTTTGACTTTCAATTAAGTGTTTTAAATGGCATTTTTTTTTATAAAACCGCCAAATAAATAAATACAAAACTGCCAAATATTTCTAAAATTCTTGAAGTGTCAACACAAAAAGTAGAGTTGCTATAAGTGAAACAAACTGAATAATGTTTTCTAGAAACATTATGATAAAACAAAATTTGAAATGAATATGATTAGCAGAAAGAAAGTCATAAATGGGATTGCTTCAGTGAGTCAACCCACAAATAACCAATCCCATTTTGTCAAACCATATTATTGTCCAATTGATATCACATCTTGCATCATCCAAATATCCTTTTCTGTTAAGTTCACATATTAGATAAACAGAAAAAATAAAAACCTCACTGTTACACAAAAATGTCAGCAAAGTAGAAAGTTCGAACCTCAAATTGAAATGTATCCAAAGAGCATACAAAATTAGAAAACCAAAACCGAAATCCATGGAGGTAAACATGAACATATGGGAAATACCTAAATAATTCTGTTCAATGAAACCCAAAAAAGGATATTCACAAAAAGAAAAATTGAATTGATAAACATAACCAAAACCAAAAAAAAAATTTTAGAAAAGGCTTACATTCATGAAATACCTAAACCAAACCTTCAAGAAACCAAAAAAAAAAAAAAGAGTTACTATTAACAAGAAACTGAAAATTCATTAATTTTTTATAAAAGAAAATAAACTCACCAACCGATACAGCAAAGCCAACAAAATTCATTTCAATATCTTTATTTCTTCAAATGCCATCAATTAAAGTAAGCTTAAACATTGACATGAATAGTCTTGAAAGAAAAATAGAAAATTAAAAGTAAAAGAACTCAACACACAAAGACAAAATAAGTGGCAACAAAAAAATTAAAAAACTCAAAACATCACACCAGCGGACAAAAACTCTCACCCCCCTGTGAAAAAATACAGAACCAAGAACAAAACATATATTTTTTAAAATTATCTGAGATTCTAAAGCTCTATATTCATGTACATATACCTAGCTGAAGATATAGAAAGTAATTAGATAAATTAAATTTCGTGAAGCTTTAATGCATATTAAAAAAAATAAGAAAGAAAAATAGAATCAAGAAAAAAAATTCGCAGGCAGAGAATAATAAATTACCCACAGAAATTACAAACTATAAACAACCTAACTACTATTGCATCTCAAAATAATAAGGATGAATGAAGGAAAAACAGAATTCAAAGGACCAAACATAATTTTATGGAGCAAACAATCAAAATTCAAACCTCAATCAATGATAATCAACCACAAATCAATTCATCACTGTTGGGGATGCAATGCAAAGTTAGAACAGATTTTTGAGAGAAAATTCACTTGTATTAACAGAGAAAATTAATATACAAGATTTACACAAAAACTCTCCTAAATTTCCTGGAGCTCAACAAGGCTCTCTAACACTCAGAACTCTCTGGTTCTGGAACCTGGACTCTCTCTGGAATCTCTCTGATACATAATCAAGGCAGAATTCGTCCCATATTTATAGGGAAAATTCTGCATACAAATTTCAAAGGTTGGCCACCTACCATTGACAATTCCAATTGGAGGTGCCTAACTTTGACTATTAATTTAATCACATGGGAGGGATTCTGGAAGCCTCATGTTGTCATGCATGAGCTCATCAATTCTCCCCCTCCATCCCATGTGAAAGAGGAGAGTAACAAAAGTAATTAGACCGCTTCTAGTCCAACTATGTCTCTGCATAGTTCTAGCTTGTCTCTGGTGACCACTTTTGTTAACATGTCGGCTGGATTCTCCTTTGTATGAATCTTCACAAGCTTCAACAGTTGCTTGTCCATCACTTCACGTATCCAATGATAGCGGATGTCGATATGCTTCGTTCGAGAATGGTACACTGAATTCTTGCTCAAATCTAAAGCACTTTGACTATCACAGTGTACTTTGTATTCCTTTTGCTCAATCCCAAGTTCTTGGAGAAATCGCTTTAACCACAACATTTCTTTTTCAGCTTCCGCTGCGGCAATGTATTCTGCCTCTGTCGTGGATAGCGCAACACACTTCTGTAGTCTTGACTGCCATGATACAGCTCTCCCTGCAAAAGTGTAAACAAAACCTGATGTAGATTTTCTACTGTCAGGATCTCCGGCCATATCTGAATCTGTATAGCCTTCCAAGATTGGATCAGCTCCCCCGTAACACAAGCATATCTTCGAGGTACCTTTAAGGTATCTGAGAATCCACTTGACTGCCTCCCAATGTTCTTTCCCTGGATTGGAAAGAAATCTGCTCACGACTCCTACAGCATGAGCAATATCTGGCCTTGTACACACCATGGCATACATCAAACTTCCTACAGCAGAAGAATAGGGCACCGATGCCATGTCCTCTATCTCTTTCTTGGATGAGGGACATGATCTCTTGCTCAGCTTGAAATGATTATCCAGTGGTACACTAACTGGCTTGGCACTATCCATGTTGAACCTTTGGATCACACGTTCAACATATTTCTCTTGAGACAGCCATAATTTCTTTTGTTTTCTGTCTCGACGAATGTGCATCCCCAAGATTTGCTGAGCTGGTCCCAAGTCCTTCATATCGAAGGTTTTTGAAAGTTCATTCTTCAGCTGCTTTATTCTTGTTGCATCTTTTCCGACGATCAACATGTCGTCCACATATAGCATGAGTGCAACAAAGTCTCCACCTGGAAGTTTCTGGAAGTAGACACACTGGTCAACAGCGGTTCTTTTATACCCATGACTCACCATGAAGGAGTCAAACTTCTTGTACCATTGCCTTGGTGCTTGTTTGAGGCCATACAAGCTCTTTTTGAGCTTGCACACGAGGTGTTCTTTTTCTTGAACCTCGAATCCTTCTGGCTGCTCCATGTAGATTTCTTCATGCAAGTCTCCATAAAGAAATACTGTCTTCACATCCATCTGTTCAAGCTCCAAATCAAGACTTGCTGTCAATCCGAGGATGAGGCGGATTGAGGACATTTTTACTACCGGTGAAAAAATTTCATCAAAGTCAATTCCTTTCTTTTGAAGGAATCCTTTTACCACCAATTGGGCTTTATGCTTTATCACCTTTCCTGTTCCATCTTTCTTGAGCTTGAATACCCACTTGTTCTTCAGTGCCTTCTTTCCGTTAGGGAGCTCGACTAGTTCATAGGTTTTGTTCTTCTCAAGAGAATTCATCTCATCTCGCATTGCATGCAGCCACCGTTCTTTGTCTGGATGAGATAAAGCTTCATGAAAGCTTTCTGGCTCCCCCTCATCAGTAAGCAGTGTGTACTCTGATTCCGGATATCTCCTCGACGGAATCCGACCTCGCTCAAATCGTCGTAGCTGAGGTTCTTCATTTCCAGGAGGTACAGCAGCTTCTATAGGTGATTGTGGCTCCCCCGGCTCAGTAATCTCTTCATTTTCTTCCTCCTGATCTGCTTCTGGAACTTCTTCTGGTACTTCATCATTTCTTGTGGCATTTGGTGTTGAGTCTGTAACAATATCTGGGGCACTGCTAGTGGGATTTGTAGATATTGTTGTCTTTTTAGCGTCTTCATATGTTTGGTCGTCGTGAAATACGACATCTCTGCTCCGGATGACTTTCTTTTCTTTGGGATCCCGTAATCTGTATCCGAATTCTTCATCTCCATAACCGATGAAGATACATGGAACAGTTCTTGCATCGAGCTTCTATCTGAGCTCCTTGGATACATGTACAAAAGCTAAACAACCAAACACTTTCAAATGATTGTAGGAGGGCTTTTTATTTGACCATACCTTTTCTGGAATCTCGAAGTTCAATGGTGCCGATGGTGCTCTGTTGATTAAGTAACAGACGGTGCGAGCTGCTTCCCCCCAGAATGGCTTGGGTAACTTAGCCAATCTGAGCATGCTTCTGACCCGTTCCATGATGGTTCTGTTCATCCTCTCGGCCATTCCATTGTGTTGTGGTGTGCGTGGGACCGTTCTTTCATGTCGAATGTCATATCTTCGACAGTAGGCATTGAACTCTCTGGAGGTATACTCACCTCCGTTATCTGATCGAAGACATTTTAATTTCTTACCCGTTTCACGTTCTACCATGGCGTGAAACTCCTTGAACTTCTCCAGAACTTCATCCTTCATCCTAAGGAAATACACCCATACTTTCCGAGATGCATCATCAATGAAGGTCAAGAAATACCTTTTGCTGCCTAAGGACTCGACTTCGAGAGGTCCGCATACATCACTGTGTACTAGCTCCAACAACTTTGTTTTCTTCACTGATGAGGAGCTGAATGACACCCTCCGTTGTTTCCCATATAAGCAATAGTCGCAAGGATGAGACGCTGCATCCTTGAAAACAGTGATCAGCTTCTTTTTCTGAAGAGTTGATAAACCCTTCTCACCCATGTGACCGAGCCTTTTATGCCACAAATCTAGAGGTACCATATGTTCTGCTACATGAAGGCTCTCTTCGTTTATCTTTACATGAGTCCTGTAAAGATTATCACATAATTTACCTCGAGCAACCACCATGACCCCTTTCAACATCTTCCATGTATCATTAGTGAAGCAGCTCTCATAACCTTGCTGATCAAAGGCTTTTACCGAGAGCAAGTTGAGTCGAAGATCTGGCACATGACGAAAGTCCTTCAAAGTTATTTTGCATCCGACGTTCGTTTGGAATTGAATATCACCAATTCCCATGATTTTGGCGGTGCTGTTGTTTCCCATCTTCACTATCCCAAAGTCTCCTGCTTTGTATGTGGTGAAGATCTCTCTGCAAGGAGTGACGTGGCAGGAAGCTGCTGTGTCAATGACCCATTCTACTCCTTGATCTGCTGTATGGAAGCACGTCTCCTCTGCACAAATGGTCACGTTTTCTACCACTGTAACTCGTGGCTCTTCGCTGCTTTGTGCTTGTGAACTCTCCTGGTTCTCCTTCCGTAGACTGCGACAATTTTTCTTTATATGGCCCTCTTTGCCACAGTGATAACATTTGTACGTGGGTCTCTGCCCATCTGATGACCTGCCCCTTGATCTGCCTCTGCTTTTGCTTCTACCTCTTCTCCAGTCTTCACCTCGAGACTGTCTTTCTCGATTCTCTGTGATGTAGGCTTCATCTTGACTGGCGCCTGCATCTTTTCTTCTCGCCTCCTCGTTCATCAAGGCATCCTTAACCATTGACAAGGTAAGTTTGCCTCCGGGTGCTGAATTACTGATGGAGACTACTAACGTCTCCCAAGAGTCTGGAAGAGAACTGAGAAGTAGAAGGGCTTGTTCTTCGTCCCCAAGCTATAACTCGACTACTGTCAACTGGTTCACCAAGTTCTGGAACTCACTTGTATGTTCTGCTACAGGAGTTCCGCTACGCAACTTCAAGTTTACAAGCCGTCTCATCAGGATGGCTTTGTTCCGTGCTGACTTGGCTTGATACATACTCTCTAATTTTTTCCATAGAGTATATGCATCTGTTTCTTTGGCTATATGGTGGAAGACACTATGATCGATCCATTGTCTGATCTGACCGATGCATTTTCTGTTTATTTTCTTTCACTCTGCCTCTTTTTCTGTCTCAGATCTCTGCCCTTCAAATTCTATAGGGTCATATAGATCCTTACAACTAAGGAGATCCTCCATCCTGGGTCTCCATAGTGTGCAGTTGGTTGCAGTCAATTTTATCATTGCTCCAGATGATTCTTCCATTTTAGAATAATTAATTCACTAAAATAGAAATTGAATTTTAAAAATCCGAGCCCACTGTTACGTCCGGAATGGTCAAATTAGGTGGAATAGCCTCTTCCGGGGCTCAAAAATTCGTTTTGTGCAATAAATACGAAGCTTGGAAATTCTAGGAGCTAAACTGAAATTTTCTAAGGACTGAAAATGTAAATTTCAGAAACTCAGGGGGTCAGAATGTAATTATCCGAAAATACATGGGTCAATTTGAAATTTTTGAAAGATGTGCTGACGTGGCAAAGTGGGGACCACTGTGCTGACGTGTCGCTGACGTGGCAGTGCTGACGTGTCCTGATGACGTGGCATGCTGACGTGGCAAAAGTCGCTGACGTGGCTGATGACGCGGCGCTGACGTGGTCGTCTTCTTCCTTGAGATGGCGTGTGCAGCGCGTGAGGCGAGTGACGCCCACTCGTAGACCAGGTCAGAGGCGCGTGCGACGCGTGCGGCTTCTCTGGTGATCGTCTCGGTCGCCGGAAAGTTGCAGAATGATCAGCTCGATCTCACGGACACACTGGACACTTCAAATTCGAAATTTGAATACTTTCCGAAAAATCGAAATTTTCCAGAAACAGGGGACAGATTTTCTCCGAATTTTTTTTCTCTGTTTTGACGTTCCAGGAGCTCAACGAGGCTCTGATACCACTTGTTGGGGATGCAATGCAAAGTCAGAACAGATTTCTGGGAGAAAATTTACTTGCATTAACAGAGAAAATTAATATACAAGATTTACACAAAAACTCCCCTAAATTTCCTGGAGCTCAACAAGGCTCTCTAACACTCAGAACTCTCTGGTTCTGGAACCTGGACTCTCTCTGGAATCTTTCTGATACATAATCAAGGCAGAATTCGTCCCATATTTATAGGAAAAATTCTACATACAAATTTCAAAGGTTGGCCACCTACCATTGACAATTCCAATTGGAGGTGCCTAAATTTGACTATTAATTTAATCACATGGGAGGGATTCTGGAAGCCTCATGCTGTCATGCATGAGCTCATCAATCACAAACACGATCAAGTTGCAATCCACCGTGATATTAGGTGACCGACACTTGTGGCAATTCTCAAGGAGGGTGACCACAGACAAATAACTTGGAAACAGCCCACTGTTAACCAGAAAAATCTTTAGCGATGATCAGACATAGCTGGTCCACAACAATAGAATCAACGACGATGAAGGGGCTAATCAACGACAGCAGCTTCAGCGATGAAACCGAGACTGATCAGCGAAGGTGATGGGCTGGTGTAAACGTGTATTTTTAGTGATTTGATACAATATCAGTTTAATAATTTTATGCAAATTAAAAAAATTCAATTTTTGAAACCGGGCAAACCAGTTGCTTGTTTTGATTTTTTTTTGTAAGTTTAAATAATTTAAATTTTAGTTAAACCCTTCTATTAATTTTAATATTATTTTATATTAAAAAAATGAGATATACTAATACAAGAGATGTATTGTAGCTAATCCCATTAAAGAAATAATAATAATAAATTATTGAAGTTGACTTTGAAGCTTTTTTTATAATTAAGTTAATTTAGTATTTATTAAATAAAATTCAATCTTTAATATAGGATTTTTGAAATCTTTGTTAGCCAATATTTTAACATAATAATTAAATACAGTTAAATGTTCAAACACATACGAATATCTCAAACACTTTATAATTTTTTATTGCAACGTAATATAATTATTAATTATTTTACAGCACAATTCTGATCGATTATTCTACAACATGACAATACCAAAGCAAACCCAAATAGCTGATAATTTTAATGATAACTTTATCATCATAAAGACTTTATATTCTATCATACATTAAGATTTTTTCCGGAGAGTCACTCTTTCTCAACTTGATGGATTAGTAACAGTCTGAAAAAAGATCTGAAAGACAGCTAAGTGGGTTGTCCTGATCTCTTCCCCTTCCTTCTTTGTTGTATAGACCGGGATTTTTGGATATCTTATCATCTTCTTCTCCTGGTGTTGTTTGTGGCGTCTTCTTGCTTTTATAGTAGAAGAGCATCGATATGCAGGAGTAGTAGCACAAGTTGACTGATGTGACAATTGTTAGCCTCTTGTAGTACTGGTCCAGTTGACTTCCATTCACGGTGCTACCAAACAAGCTTCTGTTTACATAAATGCTTAAAATATTACTGAAATTTCCTAGTCCGATAACGGACGCATTGATTGCTGATACATAGTCCCTTCTTGATTGAGGGAACAAGACCATCATAAATTCATCGAGTCCATCTTGAGCAAGCCCTTCCATGAAACCCAACAGGCAGAACTGTGGAACAAGCCAGAAGACGCTCATTGGTGCGACATTATCTCTGAGTATTAAAATATCTGTGTTTGCCTGAAACGCTCTCAACCTACGAACCTCGACCCGCCATGCAACAACAAAGCAAGGTATTGACAGCAGCATTCCAGTCCAGATTCTCAGCAATTTAGCCTTTTTCCGTTTATCCTTCTTTTTCTTTTCATTTTTTGAAACCCATTTTGAACCTAATAACTTATCAAATAGATAAGCTATCAGTTTTCGTGATATAGATTGAAATACCAGAAAATAAGGTAGGAATCTATAGTTTTTCATATATTGTCCCTGCCAAGGAAAAAAGGTCTTCCCTGCTGATAAAACTAAGCCAAACAAAAGGAAAGCCGTCCACATACAACCCATTTTCTTCTTCCTCTCCTTTTTTCCTTCTTCTGGACTAGGAGTGGAATCTCTTTCTGGCTTTCTGCTATTTAGATAATGGATTTGCATGTCAAACGAAAAAGCGACATTTATAATGGCAAAAAGATTATGAAAAATTTACAAGAGAGATCAAGGATATACCTATTGCGCTTTTTCATTTTGACTAGCAAGGCCTTGAGACGGTTGCAGCCATCAGCTAATCCTCCAGAATGGTAAAACCCAGAACCACATAAGAACAAGATGAGACTGCTTCCAGTCGCCACTATTGAGATCATCAAAGTTTTTGACCATGAGAAGTAATTGTATGTTAGGAATGAAGCAAGTGCACTAAAACACCAGACAAAACGACACCAAATATTTTTTCTAGCTATTGCTCGTTTCTCCTCCGGATTTACTTGACCTTTTTGATGAGCTATTGCTCGTCTCTCCTCTGCATTTGCTTGACCTTTTTCATGAGCTATTGCTTCACTCTCCTCTGGATTTGCTTGAACTTTTTCATGAGCTACTGCTCCACTCTCGTCTGTATTTTCTTGATCCTTTTCGTGAGCTATTGCTCCACTCTCATTTGGATTTGCTTGACCTTTTTCATGAGCTTTTTCTCCACTCTCCTTCGTATTTGCTTGACCTTTTTTATGCTCTCTGTATTGATCAACAATAAATTCTCGTGTAAGAGGCCGCACTCCAGCTTGACCCACTGCTAATAGGATAATTCCGGTAATGTCGAGTCCAGAACCCCCGAATCTGACAGCAAGGTATAATAGCACCAAACCCTACAATAACAATCAAGTGTTGGTTAATTTTGGTACACATACATCCTCATAGGTTACAGAAATATTCATTACACTTGTACGCATAGCTTAAATTAATGATACTTTATTTTTCATTTTGCATGCTCATATAAAAAACATCCCCCTCGTACGCACATCCTTTATACCCTGTACAAACGCATTAGAGATTATAATATTGCGCTGGCAATGTTATATTATCGCAAAGAAAAACGATATTAATGTTGCTCAAGTATAATTCTTGTTAGACGCCTTCGCTTGAACGTATGATATGTGAGAATTGTAAGATCACAAAATTATAATCCACAAGCTATATTTGCAACAAAAGACACACTTACACTAATATAGAAGAGACTTGAAACAACGATGACTAGGAAACGACCCAAGATGGCATTTGACATGAAAGTCATAACAATTTCTGATAAAGCTGATACTCCCTCTTGAGTGTTCACAAGTATTGATGCAGACATGAGCATCTGAATCTTTCCGTCGTATCGATACATGAAGTATGTTATCAGTAAAGCCAGTATCGAATACTCTGTCAACTGGTCGCTGAACACCAAGCCTGGAAATTAACTAACTAATTAATTAGAATTTCTCCGGTTCCACTTTGATCAAATAAGCGTCTCCATGAATCATAATTTATTAAATTATAGAATTGCAATTTTTTTCCAACAGCAATTTCTTTTCAGAGTTTTGGCTGACTGAATGGGTGGACCTAGCTAGGTGCTATGGCGCTGGGAAATCTTTGATCGGTACTTTCAAAGTTCTATGTATATTTTATTCTTAACACTGTGCACCAAAAGCTAATCAATGACGTAACACAATAATATTAAGTTGTTGATTACTTATATTAACACTAAATAAAGTTGAACAATAAGAATAATAATACGCTGCATGTGGTAAAGATTTTATATATCCCATATATCGGAAATTTAAACTGCAACCGCATATAAGGAACCTGCATCATTCAGAAATAATAATTAAGCTCAATATGTGGAACAAATGCCTTGTAAACTTTGAAAAGTACTCGAACCCTTACAGCACCTGGAATGGTTTTCAATTTGATATCTAAGCTTTAGCAAAAATCAAAGGAAGATACTGCAAACGGTCGTTTTGACCTTGTAGTGTGGTGCACGATTGTTTAGGCATCTATTAAGCTAATATTGATTAGATGTACAACTCATCTAGTTACAACTATTTTTTATATAACCTAATATGATAAGATATCGTTGAACCAATTAAAAATAAAAATAAATAAATAAGTTTAAATTAAATAATATGGTAATTACATATTCAATAATATTTTATCAATTCAAATTGTATAAAATATTAGCTATAAATAAATTATAGGCACAATATTATTTTTATTCTAGTCAAATATGCTTGAAACTTTTATTGTTACTATTTGTCATAAAGATAGATATTATAGATATGGAAACGAAAAGTTGACATCGATGTATTAATAGACATAAATTTTTTTCCTAATAAGTTATTTAATTAATTTATTATTTGCATTAAATAATTCACCCGTGCATAAAGGTAACTGCTAACAAGATATTTTTCTTCACATCTTCTATCAGTAACATAAGTATTGAATCCTTTCTATCACCAGAAAGAAGGCCCTTAATTTGCTACTTATGAATCTCATAAGTTCAGCTCTTAGGGTTGTCATGTAACAAGTCCATATCTATACACACAAGAATTGTCATAGCAATATCTACGGAAATCACTTAAATTTTGAGGATATGTGGCATACCTGCTACAGATCACCAGATTTTTTTTTTTTTTAAATTGCTTTCCTGTTATATTTGGCTTCTTAGTTTGTGAAGTATTATTCATATTTTGTATTGCTGTCCTGTTGTATTTGGCTTCTTTCTTCATCTTTATTGTGGTAAATAGCAGAACTTGAGCTCATCAAAAAGTTTGCGAAAAGATACAATTTACGAAGAAATTAGAAATCCCAGATTCAGAAAAACAAACTTATAAAATATTTGAATTAAAACACGACTTCGAACGTGGAATATCAAATTTCTATAATATCGATCATTATACTAACAGTAAAGGATATGAATTATAACTAGTTAATTAAGTATAATAGGATGTTTGGTGGAAAACGAAGGAGATGCGTGGATAACGTTATAAATAATTAATGGACAATATAGGGGTGAGACAACAATGATGGAGAAGGATACAAACAAGGTAAGCTTCTTTCTTCAATTATTGCTTTCGGCTACTTTCACCTTATTGTTCCTTTTTTTTTTTTTGGTTCTAATTCTTATTTTTTATTATATTTGACTAGAAATAAAATTTTGCACTTTTCTTTGAGCAAGAATTTATTATATTAATTAATTTCTGCAGATAATGGGACCATCCCATGCGTAATTATATGACATACGAGTCAAAGAAAGGTGCCCAAGACGCTATAATTATGAGGCACATCCTGAAGTGATCAAGGAAAATGAAGTGAGGGTAATTTCAGTTCAAAATCCTATGAAACCAAAATAATAAAATAAATTAGAAGTAAATTATTTTACACATCCATCTAATATTTATCTGTTGTAAATCCTAAATTGTTCTTGTTTAGTAACTAATAAACTGATTTTTTTTCTCTAATTATTTGAAAAATCACTATGAATGATAATCTTACCTTTTGATAGTTGAATATGTAGTTTCCAATATTACTACTCATCTCCATGATATACTAGTACACTCAATATTTAAAACAAATATTGGAAGAGACCTGTGCTGCATTAGGTTGTTTCTCTTCTTCCTTGGCCAGATTTTTAATATTCATTAGAAAAATATTCATTTTCTATGAAGTTATTTATAGCTGACATACCAAACAAAAATAAATTTAAAATTTATCCTACTAAAACACTTTCAAGTACATATCTAAGATAGGATAACGTAATAGTCTGTAAATAGTTGGACCATCGTAGACTTGAGTAAATATAATCATACGTCTAAGCTTAAAAAAAAAAAAAAAAAAAAAAACTAGCTAGCCTGTTGAGTGAAGAGACTAACCTTGTTAATATATAAACTTGAAAACTTTATTTATAACTATTCTATGTAGAACAACTTGACAAGCCACCACTTCAACGAGGGTAAACCGAAAACCCCCTTCAGAACTATTAAGTATGGAATAACTCAACGTTCTAAATTACCAAATAAAAAATTGTTTACTAACCTAGCTGTTTTGTTTCGGAGCCCATATATATATGTAGAACAAGTACCAAATAAAATTTGAAAAGTAGTGTAACCCTTATAGCACTGTGAATGGTTTTCTATTTGAGATCTAAGCTTGGGCCTAAAAAACAAAGGAGATACTGTAACAAGGGTGACAAAGGGTCGTTTTGATTTGTGCTGTGCTCATTTGTTTAGGTTTCTGTTAAGCTTGTGCTTATTACCCCAGCCGACAGAAAAAAAGGATTTATATATAGCAAATTAAAAAGACAAACTGTACAATATTGATCACTTTCAGATCAAGGGCCGGCGGTGCATAAAGCCCCCTTCTTCCAGATTTTCATGAACTGAACTGATGCAAGCATGTAATGGATCACGATCATCATGTGCAAAAAATAAAATGAAAAGAGAGATTGGTTTTGGCTATTATACCTGAGGCAAAGAAGACGCTCTTACAAAAACAAAAGTAATAACGTACCCAATCTCTGAACTTGCGCCAGATGTTGGCACAAGATGCTATGATTTTGGACGAATTACCTGGAGTAGTACTCATTTTGGTTGTTGCATGGAAATTAAGGTTCCTAAGTTCTTTTTGCTTCTTAATTTGTCATAGACATGATAATTATACATATATATATATATATAGAGAGAGAGAGAGAGAGAGAGAGAGAGAGAGGAGAGAGGAAGTACACGTACGATGATTTTTAACCCATGATAATGTCACATGTGATGCAAAGGAAGACAAAAATGCTAACGAAGACACCAAGTCTATTATATATCATAAATTTTGGAGTATATATCATAAAATTTCATGGAACTCTATTAAGATTTACTGAATTCCCATATCCACGTTAAGGACCTATAAACAATATTTATTGTTAGTTGAACATTGAATAGCCACCTCCAAAGGTATATATAAATTCTCCAAATAATTATTAATGATAAAAATCAGAATTTAGGTCAGTTTGATTTTTATATAGTTAATAAATCACTTAACCTAAAAATTTAACTTAAGTTAACAAGGTCCAACACTAATATTTGAAGTTTTTTCTAAGTTTCCATCAATATATAACAAGATATGTGTTTAGCAGAGTTAGATTTTACATTTTTTTTGTATATAAAATACAACTGATTATCTAAATAACTCTACGGTTCACCATTTATAAATTGTAGATATCAGAATATTTGGTTTCAGATATTTTTGTGATAAAAATAAACAAATTAACACTATAAGGAGGGTATCCTTTGAAACAAACTTTTAAAATAAAGCTAAACACACAATTTTTTAATTTTTAATCTCATCTAGTCTAATGGTTAAGATTTAAAATAAGAAAGCTGTTTTTAATAATCCACTCATTAACCATTTTTTAAAATTGAATTGGGTGAGAAATATTAAAAATTTGTGTCATGATTTTGTGTTAAAATAATATATATACATATATATCTTTAAGAAACTAAAAAAATAAAAAACCTCAGATACTCGTCTCTTTCTTACTTTATTCTAATAAGATTGCATTAAAACTTTAGTATTACTTTATTCTTCTATAGATGTTTAATTAATTTACTAACGGCATTAAATAATTTGCCCTTGCACAAACTAAATGATACTTTTCTTCCATCTTCTATCAGTAACTTAAGATAAGTACTAAAGTCATTCCATCACCAGGGAAAACGGCATTAATTTGCTTTAATGAATCTCATAAGTTCTACTCCTAAGGTCGTCATATAACAAGTCCATATCTATGCGCAAGAATTGCATAGCAATATCCATAGAAATCATTTAAATTTTGATAGTTTTAAATGACGTATAAAATATATGACATATTTTTTCTATTGCTCTGCTGTTACATTTGGCTTCTTTCTTCATCTTTGTTGTGGTAGTTAAATAGCAAAACTTGAGCTCGTCAAAAAGTTTGCAAAAAGATATAATTTTGGAAAAAAACTAGGAATCCCATATTCGCAAGAACAAACTAATAAAATGTATGAATTAAAACACGACTTGGAATGTGGAATATCAAATTTTTATAATATCGATCATAATACTAACATTAAAGGATATGATATAACTATTTATAACAGAATGTTTTGTGGAAAATGAAGGAGATGCGTGGAACACGTTATAAATAATTAATGGACAAGCTCTAGGGTGAGACACCAATGATGGAGAAGGATACAAACAAGGTGAGCTTCTTTCCTCAATTATTGCTTTTGGCTACTTTCACCTTATTTTTCCTGTTGTTTTTTTCATAATTATTATTGTATTATATTTGACTAGAAACAAAAATTTGAAATGACAATAATTTATTATATTAATCAATTTCCACAGACGATGGGACCATCGCATGCACAATTATTCCCGCATGAGGCTAAGAAAGGGAAATTGAATAGAGATCCCCTGCTTGTCTGTTGGTTACTTTATTCGACCAAGATTCTTCTCGTTTTTTAATCGGTTCTTTATTTGAATTTTATGTTATTCATAGTATTCTTAAAACGTATAGGGATACTCTTTTTTAATAAGATACATCCATCCAAGCTACTCTGGATAGAAACGTAAAGTTGCCAAGATACTGGACGACAAAATTTCGTGATAAGATAATTAAGGGCATTATATAATAACTCAACCTTATATGATGGAGCACTATCTATTAAAAAGGAAAAACTATTATTTAACTTTTCTTTATCTTCTACCAATAAGACAATGATTAACAAAGCCATTTCGATCACCCATCACCCGAGGAATATATAATGGGCATTGATCTAGTTATGTAAACATCTTATGAGTTCGGCTATTAAAGCTCTTATATATTACAGCTCCCTCTCTCGAAAAAAAAAAAATCTTATGCCTAGGATATTATTTCATCAAACTCATATAACATAAATGAATGCACATGTGAATTCGAGCATGAAATATCAAACATAAAATTAAATATGAAGTACGTAGGTTTTATATATAAATGGTTGTAATTGAATGTTTGATATATGTACTCATTTCTAAGTAATCAAAATCTACTAAAAATCTAAGGAGATGAGTGGATCACGTTATAACTAACAAACAAGCCATTGGATGAAGACAGCAGCCATATGGAGAATTAAAGGTACAAACAAAAGTGAGTATTATGCGAGCTTCTTTCTTCAATTATTGCTCTTGGCTACTTTCGCCTTCTTATTTTTTTCCTTTCTTTTTCTTCTGATTTGTTGACTTGACTAGAAACAAAAACTTTGCAATATTATGATATATTTGAGCAAGAATATACTAGTTCATTTCCACAGATATATGATCATCATAGGACCATCAATATCGCATACATAATTACATGCCTTATGAGGAGTCCACAAATCTTGCTTATTTAGGATCTAACGTTTTAATTACATATTCAATGATATCTTATCAACTCAGATAGTATAAAATGTTAGTTATAAATGAGTTATAAATATAATATTATTCTTATTCTAATAAAATATGCTTGAAACTTTTAGTGTTACTATTTCTCATAAAGATAGCTATTACCGATATGGAAATGAAAAGTTGACATTGATTTATTAATAGACAGAATTTTTTTTTTCCTGAGAAGATATTTAATTAATTTACTATGTGCATTAAATAATTCGCCCTTGCGGAAAGGTAACTGCTGAAAAGATATTTTTCTTCATCTTCTATCATTAAGATAAGCATTGAATCCTTTCTATCACTAGAGAGAAGGGCATTAATTTGCTACTTATGAATCTCATAATTAAGTTCAGCTCTTAGGATTTCAAAGGAAAAAGAAACAGAGCAAGAATTTTATTCAAGTGAAAGAAACGAAGTACATCAGTCTTTATATAAGCTCAAGAGCACGTGTAAATTAATCATTTCCTAAACTTAAGGTAACTGCCCTGAAAATACCGGCACAAACAAGCCAAACATGTGAGCTTAAAACAAATAAAAACGTGTAATGCGTGAGAGATGAGTCGTGCACGAGTTGAGCTGAGTTGACACACGAGTGAACAAGAGTGGGCTGCATGTGTTACGTGAGTAAGCTGCATGTATTACTTAAAGTGAACTGTATGTGTTAAATAAGTTGCATGGACTGCATGTGCCAAGGGTCTAACGGTGTTGCAAGGACGAAGCTGCACCACACCATGGCTATCAGGGTTGTCATGTAACCAGTCCATATCTATACACATGAGAATTGCATAGCAATATCCACACCTCTTAGGGTTCTTGTCAAAATTAAGCATTATTCATACTGTTATATTTGGCTTCTCAGTCTGTGAAGTATTATTCATACTTGTAGTGCTGTCCTGTTGTATTTGGCTTCTGTATTCATCTTTATTGCGGTAAATATATAGCAAAACTTGAGCTCATCAAAAATTTTGCAAGAAGATATAATTTACGAAGAAATTAGAAATCCCAAATTCAGAAAAACAAACTTATAAAATATTTGAATTCAAACACATGACTTCGAACATAGAATATCAAATTTTAATATATTCAATCGTAATACGAACAGTAAAGGATATGAATTATAACTAGATGATTATAATAGGATATTTTGTGGAAAACAAAGGAGATGCGTGGAACACATTATTGCTAGGGGGGTGGGACGTCAATGATGGAGAAAGATACAAACAAGGTGAGCTTCTCTCTTCAATTATTGCTTTTGCCCACTTTCACCTTATCTTTCCTTTTTTTTTTTCTAATTCTTTTTTTTATTATTTTCTTTGACCAGAAAGAAAATTTGCACTTTTCTGTGTGCAATAATTCACCATATTAACTAATTTCCACAGATGATGGGACCATCCCATGCATAATTATATGCGACACGAGTCAAAGAAAAGTGCCCGAGGTCCAATAATTGTGAGGCACATCCTAAAGTGGTGAAGAAAAATGAATGAGGGTAATTTTAGTTCAAAATCCTACAAAACCTAAATAATAAAATAACTTAGAAGTTAGTTACTTTAAAACAAATATGAGGGTTATTACCACTCATCTCCATGATACACTAGTACCCTCAATATTTAAAACAAATATTGAAAAATACCTGCACTAGATTGTTTCTCTTCTTCTTTAGTGTCAACATGTATTACACTTATATATACCATACACATGATGATTTTTGGATCCACTTATGATAAAACAAAAATATTATATTGTTTATTATTTTACTGTTTCTAGAAGTATATTTTAGAAAGCTTTTATTCATAATAAAAATCCTCTTATATTAGGATATTATTTAATGTATCCTAGTAAGAATAGGAGAATATTTATTTGTATCCTAATTTCTTTAGGAGTTATTTATATCACTTCCTATTATATTTGTCTTTATCCTAATAAGAGATTGATTATGATTTTTATAGGATTTTAAGGAGATTTCGATCAGACATACCAATATATATATATATATATATATATATATATATATACATATATACATATATATATATGTATATATATATACATATATACATATATATATAGATGTATACATATATACATATGTATAGATATATATAGATGTATACATATATACATATGTATAGATATATATAGATGTATACATATATACATATGTATAGATATATATATATAGATGTATACATATATACATATATATATATATATATATAATGCTATACTTATATATGTTGGTTGCGTGATTTGATGTCACGATATTTCAAGAATTAAGAGGAGAGCTTCAACGCAAATTGAAATGCTTCATTGATTTGATTTTGTGAGTGTTTTATTCATGTATGAGAGGTTGTAATCATACATGAATCCTTGATAAAGTCTGTCAAGTTAGTATACACTTGAAAGAACTTGCAAGTTAAGTGTTTATATAATTCAGTGTCAGACATTGTGCTTATGATTTACTTAACAGTGTGCTGTTAAGTTATCTGCGATAGAGAATGAGCAGTGTCACTAAAGTTTAAGATTTTGACAAGATTTTGTTTTATAAAGATTAGGTTAGTGTATGAGAGTGAGTCAGCACTATAAACGATCCTAAAGTTGTACAAATAATAACTTAGTGAATTGTAATTTTAAAGCTGTCCGTGGATGTAGGTTTTACAACTGAACCACGTAAAATCCTCATGTGTTGATTTTCATTACATTTTATTGTTATATTATTTATAACTACGTAATTACAGAACTAACATTCTTGCTTGGCCAGGTTTTAAATATTCAGTAGAAAAATATTCACTTTCTATGAAGTGACTTTGAAATGCGAGAAAGCTTTGCAGTGATGTTGATTATTCAACAAACAAAATTAGATTAATTTAGTTTATGTAATTAATTTTCAAATAATTTACAAAGAAATATTCACATAAATGTATCCTTCAAATTTCATTTTCTTGATTTTTTGGAAATAAGTTTCAAGAAAAAGAAATGAAAAAAATAAGAGAAGGAGAATGAAGAGGAAAAGAAGGACATGAGTACTGTTAAAAATATTAAGGTTGTGTGCAGGATTTTGATGGAGTGCAAAGTGCACAATGGAGTGCAAAATTCTCAAATTTTGTAATTTTGCACAACTTTATAATGAACTTGCACGATGAAGTCCTGCAAAATTTTTAAAAATATTTTTTTCATGATGGGGTCATGAAGTTGTATGACTATAATAATTATAATTGTAATATTATTGACAATTATTTTATGAGATGATTGTATAACTAATAGAATATAGTTATGCAAAACATCCGATATCTACTTTTTTTACTTTTTACATAACTATATCGTGCAAAAAAACTATACAAATAATCTAATTTCATTATTTTTAAAACTTTTAAAGATATCTTTCTACTTTTCTTTCAAAACAGGGGTTAAACATATTAAAAATATAAAAAGTGGTTAAATATAGTTAGCAGATGACCCAAGGAGCTATTGAGTGAAAAGAATATTGCCAGTCTCCTCAAATCAATCTTCACGTCAAGTTGCAGTAAAAATCTTAAGAGAAGGTATTTGTATCATTTAATCTTTTTCTGCTAGATCTGGATAAAAAAGCTTGAGATATTTGCATATAAAAATCATCAAAATTAGAAAAGTAACCAAAAAAATTAAGCCAATACCTTTTTCTTTTTATTTTGGGAAGATGGTATCTAATGGATTTTTGTTTATTAATTTATTAAATATAACATGATATTTCATTAAAAATATGACGTTGCAAGGACTTCTCCTTCGTTTCCAAGATATTTGCCGACAGAAATTGTAATTATTTGGCCTGATAAGAGCAATGACTGCCACTAAGTAAAAGATCCTTTGCCTTTTTATCATCTATCACTAACTAAAGATGAAGATTGTAAAGTCCTTTTCTTCGTTACAGACAAAGTGGCATTACTGATCATTATCGCCCCACCACAAGATTGAGTGGAATCTCGTCCCCGCTGGCACATGCAATCGTCCTTGACTATCCTTTTGATGTTTTCAGAGTGCATGACTGCATGATCTATGCTGGTTAGAAAGTAGAAAAACGCCACGCTAGAAGCTAGAAATGTTTCTTGAATACTACTACGAAATTAGTTAAGCAGCGAAGTTTTTATCCAGTATTGCTGAATGTTACAAATAAATATCTAGTTTGTCTTCTCTGATTCTTAAGAAGAATAATACTAGATTTACAAATTTTGTATATAAACCTTTATATATTATAAATTAATATGTAAGATGATTGAATGAGTGAATATTCAAACATCAATGTATTTAATAAAAGGTCATATTGTATCAATAAATAAGTAATACAAAATCAATTTATATACAAAATTTGTAAACTTAATATTACTCTTTTTGAACTATTAAATTACATTTTCATTAAATTTGATTTATTGTTCAATATATGATATTGATAGAAATAATAATAATTGGGTTTAGGTTGAAGTTGCTTTTTAAAAAAAAAAAAATTCTGACTTAAGTTCATTTGAATTTAGATTTTGCTAAACAAAATTTAGATTTTACTACATTAATTTTAAGGTCTCTGTAAATCTTTTACTTAAATTTATCAAATACATATTTATAATTTTAGAAATATAATAATTTAACTATTAAATTTATTCAAAACTTTATAGTATTTTTTTGTCTTTTTTAACACAATTGTAAGTATCACAGCATCACGACAGACAATCGAAAGCAACGATCACAAAACAAGATTGATGAGTTAGAAACTGGTTGAAAGAAGTTCTTAAAGATATGTAGATGGCTATCCTCATCCCTTAACTTGCTTTTATGGATCTCACATGAGCTTCTCCAGCTGTTTGACGTCTACACCGTCCATTTGTCATCTCTTATCTTCTTCTGCTGTACTGCGGCCCGAGCCGGACCACTCCCCCACCGGGGGTCCCCCTCGCCTACCCCCCCTCCCTCCTCTTCTTTTATTAAAAAAAACTTTCATCTAAATTTTTATACGAAACTAATGTACCGTTTAACATAGTATGACACCAGCTTTTAACATGCCGTGATGGTGCAAGGCAAGACAAATATGATGATGGAGGAAATAAATGCCACCAAGGACTTATTATCGTAGTTCGGAGACATAAAGTTTCATTTCCAAGATATTTGCCGACAGAAATTCTGATTATTTGGCCCCTGATAGAGCAATGACTGCCACCAAATAAAAATACTCTGCTTTTTATGGTCTATCATCAGCTAGGATTATAAAGTCCTTTTCACCATTATAGACAAAAGTGGCATTATTGATATACTAATTTATGGATCTCACACAAAAAAATAAAATGCATCTACTTTTTCTCTTTCTTTCTCTACTATTTGTTTTTCTATTTAATTTAGAATGGGAATTAATACGAGAGAGAAAGAGAAAAAGTAGATAGATTTTTTTTTTTAATTAAAAGTGAGCAATCTTAGCCATTGGATGCCTTTTTTCATTAACGAACGGTGAAAATGTAAAGTCCGGACAGAATGTAAAATACGAGATCCCGAAACAGAGCACTATTATATAAGTATGTATGCATAAAAATTGCGTCCCAACATCTAGATATATAACTAGTAAAATTTGAAGTTATATAGCATAGCCTCCAACAAAAATTAATACCTGTGAAAATAAGTATTGATTCAGGTTTTGTATCTGTTACGGCTACTTTAGTCATCTTTATTGTGGTGAACACAGCAAAAGCCAAGCTTAAAATGCTTAAAAAATGCTAATTTAAGAAGGAACAATCCCATTTTACGAGGGAAGATCGATATATGTATGAACTCATGAATTTGAACCTGGTATATGAAATTTGTGATGTCAAAATAAACTATTTGTAAAAGCAGACATATAATAATTAGTTATAAAAAAGCAAAGAATATTGTTTGATACAGTTATTTTCTAGTAATCAAAATCTGCCAGAAAAGCTGAGGATATGGGTGGATCAATTTATTATTAATAAGTTTTACCTGATAAAGACAGAGGAGATGGGTGGATCAATTTTTAATTAATAATTTATACCTGTTGAAGCGGCAGCCATAGGCCCATAGAGAAAGGTACAAGCAAAGTGAGTATTATGCATTTGAACTTCTGTCTTCCATTATCATTTTGCCCACTTTCACCTTTTTTTAATTTTTTGAAATAAACAAAGAAAAACTTTTCTTTTTAGATTTCTTTCTGAGGGGTGAATTTTGTTGGGACCTTATTTATTTATTTATTTTTAGCTAGAAAAAACTGAAAACTTGCATTAATGATGTCTAATTGTATAATTCTATACATAAAATCAACCTATACAATCTCATATGACAATGATATTAATTTGATGAATAAAATATTTGATGTATATTTAGCTCCTTTTATTTATTTTTATTGTGTGATAAACAGCAAACTTGAAGCGCAAAATATTTGCAAAGAAAGAGATATTATTGATGAAGGGGAAATCAAACTTCTAACAAATAATGAATGCTATATGTGATTTCGAGCATAAAATGAATTTGCATATATAAATCAAATTGTATAGGACGTGATTTTAATTATATATAACTAGTTCTTACTACAGAATATTAGATATATTCATTGTCTTATACAAAAAATCAACCACAAAAAATAAGATGATGTGTGGGGATCGTGTTTCAGCAAATAAGGTATCAAGTCCGCAGTCATAGAGCCAAGGAGGGTACAAACAAAAGTTAGTACCATTATTGGCTTCTTTCACCTTTAATTTGTCGTGCAAAATTATATGCCTCACGACATGGCGGAGCTGTGTTTAGGCGTGGCATTGAAGGTCGTCCTTATACAACCCATCTCAAATAATTTAATTTCTTTTGGAGACCACTTAATAGGGCTTTTGGCACAGATGTCGTGTGATCAAGAAGCTCTAGAAAAGCTGATACTCCCTCTAGAATCATCGTAAGGATCCTTCAAACTGTAAAACTTTATGCATAATTTCTTCCTATAAGCGTAAGTATAAAGTGGGGGGCTCAACTGCTCTAGTATGCAAACACGTAAATGCCAGTTCTAAGTTAGTCGAATCTGGATGTATTATTGTTCAAAATACAAGACAATAATAGAGGTTGGAAACTACATTTAAAGGATATTAAACTATTTGCAAAATCTTTCATTATTCTTGTTATTTTACTTGAGTGTGTGCTTGATTCTCTTAGTTTAATTCTGCCTAAGCTACTTAATGAGTGTGCGCCCCTCTCTTCTTCACAACTTATCCAAATTGCTTAGCTTTGTCCTTCATCTGTAAAGCCTATAATCAAAATACTCCACTGTGTTGAGGAAGTTTCGATTTTGACCACAGCGAGATAAGGAGAGGAGAGAGAGGGAGGGGAAGACGAGTGATTGTCGAAGAAAAAGAAAAGGGTTAATTTTAATAGGTAAATATTTTATTATTTTCATATTTAAGTGACTATAATATCCTCGTAAATTAGTAACTCGTCAACTTTTTTTTTAACGAAGTAGCAAAGTGGGCGCTAGCTGTTACTTACCAAACAACAGGAAGGTCGTCGTTACTTAGCAGGTCCGATACACATACACACACAAATAGCCCCACCGACAAAACAAATTACTATTGTTGAACTAAAATGATTGGAATTAATACAAATCTGCGCAACTCGATGGGTTTCATCAATTTATTTCTCCAAGCACTACAGTGTTGCTAACTGTTCGTGCAATTATTAGGTGACAATAATTTTTTTCTTTTTGGTGACATTCATTTACTTTATCCTTTTTAGTATGTTTCATAAAAAAACAAGATATATATATATATATATATATATATATATATACACACACACACGCATCATAATTTTATAAAAAATCTATCTAATAACATTTCCATTAATCTCATCTTATGCAATTGCTTCCGATTTGGTCTTATCGAAAATTTAAATGTTCTGAGCTCTTCAAAGCTTTCAAAGATCTTAAGACATGTAGAATTTAATATTTATGGGTGGTTAAATCGGATATGTTTCATTTTCCTTTTCTCTTCATTATATTTTATTATTAATATCGTAATCTATCTATTTTATTTGTTGTTTATTTATCATCCAATAAAAAAAATTATGTTATATCATCTTATAGAAAAATGATTTTATGGTTAAGTCGAATGTATATCAATTAAAATGCAATGTTTACTGTTAACTTTAATACAAAGGTCCTCTTAATATGTTAAGATGCAACGGTCCTCTTAATATGTTAAGATAACCCGTAAAAAAGAAATAGTAATAAATCCAACTAATATCATAAAAGAAAAGTAATTCTATATTTATAAAATATGTATAAAAAATTGATGTGATATAATTCATTCAATATCATACGATGCATAAGTATTATTACATTAATAACTTATATTAATCTTTTAATTTACTTGATGTCACGTTAATTTTGTATATAAATTTTATGTAAAGACTTTATAAGTATAATATTATTAATAAAAGAATTGAAACACGCATGTGACTTCGTTTTGGAAGATAGAATATCAAATATATTTATAAATTTGAAGTAATATTAGTAGTAAAGGGAGTGAATTATAACTAGTTATAACAGAGAATGTTTGTCAAGAGCAAAAGGACGAGCGTGGATCACTTTACAATTAATTATCTAACAAGCTGTTGGGATCAAAACAGACAGTCGGGGAGAAAGATACCAAAAGATGGTGAGCTTCTTTCTTCCATTATTGCTTTTGGTTGCTTTCACTTATCTTTCCTTTTTGACTTTTGCTTAATTCTTACTTTAATTGACTAGAAACAGATAGTGATATATGTATACATAATGAGCAAGTATATACTAATTAATTATCTCATGCAAAATTATATGCCACACAGAAGGATAAGAAATCCAAGAAATTAAGGTGTATAGAAGAGTAAATTAAGATAAATTAACTAGAGGAGAAGAAATTAATTTATGCTACCTTAATTGGCCCCTGTTTGTTTCCCCAGAAAATGGTTCACCAGAAATGTTTTCAAATTTTCTCTTTTAATTAAGTTTGTGTTTGCATTAAATTCCATTTACCGTTGTAACATTAACAGAAATAATAATAGCTGAAGTTTAAGTTGAATCATTTTTTTAATTTTCTTTTGAATTAAGTTAATTTAGTATTTGCTGAATAAATTAACTTTACGTTTACTATATTATTAATCAATCTTTGTCTTTACAATCAAGTTATCAAATTTAAAAAATATGATAATTTTAATTATTAAATATATCAAGCAGTTTATTATTATTAATTACTTTCTTACAATACAATTATAACTATTAATTATTCCTACAACACGATTCCATAATTGCTTATTTTCACAGTACCACAATACCAAAGCAACCATATATCATAAAACAAGATTGATGGATTAGAAACAGTATGAGAGATCTGCAAGACATCTTTGGTTGTCCTGATCTGTATTTCCTTGATCGTCTGTGCTATCAGGGCCCCTTTTTGATCTTGATCTCCGACCAGCTTGATCATCTCCTAATTCTGTGTTGACATCCAAATAAAGATAATTAGATTTATATCAACAAAAAGTAGAGAGAGAGCAAGAGGGTGCATGAAAGACAAGAATCTTTTGGCCAATTTTTATTGCTATTTTAGCTCGATATATGCTTATAGACTTAAGTGGACATAAGGATTCCACTTTTTTAATAACATGATTTTTTAAAATATATATTATGATTATTTCTTATCTTATTTCAAATATTAGAACAAAATAAATTAAAATTTTAACATAATCATGAACTGAACTGATATTAGTTAACTATATATGTTAACGATTGAAGTGCGAAAGAAAGAAAAGAGAGAATGGTTTGGGTTATTATATGTATGTGTGTGTGTGTATATATATATACATACATATATAGAGACACAGACACCTGAACGAACGATGCAGCATATCCACTGTCTGACCTTGAAACCGATTCCAGAGGATGTTGTGGTTTTAGAAGAATTGATATTACTTGGCGGCTTCATTTTGGTTGTTAAAGATCAGGAAATCAAGCTTCCCCAGTTCTTTTCTTCTGCTTTGTGCATAGCAAGATTATATTTTATATATGAGAGTAAATGTAGGTAAACTTTTTATCTTATCATGATGTAAACGATGACAAGCATGTTGACGAAGACCCTGACGAAATAACATAAGTATTCAATCAATAACATTATTTTAGACTATTTTAAGATCCAACCTTATATAGTCAAATAAATATTCAATTTTGTATAAATAAATAAAAATGCAAACAAAACTAATATTTAATTTCTTTTGAAATTAATAATTTAGATGTTATTACAATTACATTTTGTTTTTATATTTATCTAATTAATATTGATTAGTAATTTTTACATGTAAGAACTATTAAAATTACAATTAAAAACAAACACTCTATTTGTTTCTTTTTTTTAACTGTTGAGACTATAGACCTCCCAAAATTTCACTTTAGTATAATATTGTCTATTTTAGGCCTAATCCTTTATGGATTTGCTTTTAGATTCTACCCAAAAGACCTCATATCAATGAAGATTTTGTTCATACTTATATACCCATAATCCTCCTCATGTCTAGCCAATATGGGACTTTAATCACACTTCCAACAATCCTCTCCTCGAGCAAAGGACCATATCATTATGATATTTTATTGGGTCTCGCCTCAAACGATCATCCCTTCATCTGCTCCATCGAGTTCCGCTACCTCGAGAGCTACTCTATCCAGGTCAACTCCTCTTCATCATGTTAAGGTAGACACATCCATGAAGCATCCAGAGCAAACTGTTTGGTCCAATAGAGCCTAACCATAGACCCAATCATGATCTTTGAGTGAGACCCATGGCCCACCACCTTAGTTTGGCATAACCAAGACCTACCAATCTTTGTTTGACACTTAGAGAATTTCCTCAATATATTCTCTAGCTAAGTCTGAGCCTGAGCTCTGAAACCACTTTTTGAGACTTTAGACTATACAAAACTTCACATTGGTATAATAATGTCTACTTTGGTACTAAGCCCTCATGGATTTGCTTTTGGATTCTACCCAAAAGGCCTCATACCAATGGAGATTTTGTCTATACTTATATGCCCATGATCCTCACCATATCTAGTCAATATGAGACTTTGTTCGCACTTCCAACAATCCTCTCCTCAAGCAAAGGACCACATCATTGTTATTTTTTTCAAGTCTCACCTCAAAAGACCATCCATCCGTCCGCTCTATCGAGTTCCACTACCTCAAGAGCTACTCTATCCAGGTCAACTCCTCTTCATCGTGTTGGGGTCAGGACACATCCATGAAGAATCCGGAGTAAACTTTCTAGTCCAATAGAGCCTAACCACGGACCCTATCATGATCTTTAAGTGAGACCCATGGCCCACCACCTTAGTTTGGCATAACCGGGGCCCACTAATCTTTGTTCAACACTTTGAGAATTTCTTCCATGTATTCTCCTAGCTAAGTCTTGGCCTGAGCTCTAATACCACTTGTTGAGACTATAGACCGCACAAAACTTCACATTGGTATGATAATGTCCACTTTGGTATTAAGCTCTTATGGATTTGCTTTTAAATTCTACCCAAAAGACCTCATACCAATGAAGATTTTGTTCATATTTATATGCCTATGATCCTCACCATGTCTAGCAAATGTGAGACTTTGATCGCACTTCCAACAATTCTCTCCTCAAGCAAAGGACCACATCATTGTGATATTTTTTGGGGCCTCTCCTCAAACGACCATCCCTTCGTTTACTCTATCCAGTTCCGTTACCTAGAGAGCCACTCTATTCAGGTCAACTCCTCTTCATCATGTTGGGTCAAGACACGTCCATGAAGCATCTGGAGCAAACCGCCTTGTCTAATAGAACCTAACCACGGACCCTATCGTGAGCTTTAAGTGAGACTCAAGGCCTACCACCTTAGTTTGGCATAATCGGGGCCCACCAAACTTTGTTCGACATTCTAAGAATTTCCTCCATATATTCTCCTGGCTAAGTTTGGGCTTGAGCTTTGATATCACTTTTTGAGACTATGAACCACACAAAACTTCATATTGATATAATATTGCTCACTTTGGGTCTAAGCCCTTGTGGATTTACTTTTGGATTCCACCTAAGAGGCCTCATACCAATGGAGATTTTATCCATACTTATATGTCCATGATCCTCCTTATGTCTAGCCAATGTAGGACTTTATTTGCACTTTTAACAATCCTCTCCTCGAGCAAAGGACCACATCATTGTGATATTTTTTTGGGCCTCCCCTCAAATGACCATCCATCTGTTCGCTCCATCGAGTTTTACTACCTGGAAAGCTACTCTATCCAGGTCAATTCCTCTTCATCGTTTTGGGTTCAGGATACGTCCATGAAGCATTTGGAGCAAACTGCATAGTCAAATAAAGCCTAAACACGAGCCCATTTATGAGCTTTAAGTGAGACCCAGGGCCCACCGCCTTAGTTTGGCATAACCGAGACCCATCAACCTTTATTCGGCACTCCAAGAATTTCCTCCATGTATTCTCCTGGCTAAGTCTAGGCCTGAGCTATGGTACCACTTATTGAGACTATGGACCACACAAAACTGCATATTGGTATTATATTATCCACTTTAGGCCTAAACCCTCATGGATTTACTTTTGGATTCTACGCATACTCATACCAATAGAGATTTTGTCCATACTTATATGCTAATGATCCTCACCATGTCTAGCCCATGTGGGACTTTGATCGTACTTTTAATAATCCTTTCCTCGAGTAAAGGACCACATCATTGTGATATTTTTTCGGGCCTCCCCTCAAACGACCATCCATCCGTCTACTCCATCGAGTTCCGCTACCTCGAGAGCTACTCTATCTAGGTCAACTCCTTTTCATCGTGCTAGGGTCAGGACACGTCCATGAAGCATCCGGAGCAAACCATTTAGTCCAATAGAGCCTAACCACGAACCCAATCATGAAATTTAAGTGAGACGTAGGGCCCACCACCTTAGTTTGGCATAATCGGGATCCACCAACCTTTGTTCGGCACTCTGAGAATTTTCTCTATGTATTCTCCTGGCTAATTTTGGACCTGAGCTTTGATATCACTTATTGAGACTATGGACTACATAAAACTTCACATTGATATAATATTCCACTTTGGGCCTAAGCTCTTATGGATTTGCTTTTAAATTCTACTAAAAAGGCCTCATACCAATGGAGATTTTATCTATACTTATATGCCCATAATCCTTTCTATGTCTAACCAATGTGAGACTTTAGTCGCACTTCTAACAATCACTTCATTCGAGTAAGATTCTTCTAATCTTTTAATCTTTTCTTTATTTATTATTTATAGTGTTCTTAAAACGTATGGTGATATTATTTTTAATAACGATACATCTATGCTAGCTTTCTGTATTGAAACATAAAGCTGCCAAGATATTGGTCGACAAAATTTTCGTGATAAGATAATTTAGGCATTAAATATGTCCCCTTAAATAATGGAGCACTAAATGTTAAATAGGAATTAAAAAAATTATTTTACTTTTCTTTATCTTCCATCTAGGGTTGGCAATTGTACCCGGGCGGGGCCGGGTACCCGGATCCCCGGCCCGGAAATATCCGGGGAATTACCCGGAATTCCGGGGATCTAAGCCGGGGACGGGGATGAATTTTCCGGGGATTACCCGGGGCCGGGCAGGGGCTGGGGAGTATGCTCTCCGGCCCGGCCCCGACCCGGAATTAATTAATGAAATAAATATTTATAATTTATATTTAATTTATATATAATTTAGGCCCACATCCACTAATTTCAGAACTAACCCAATGCCCAACAACTATAAACCCAACCCAATTCACTAATTTCACATGTCCAACAAATATAAACTAAGCCCAGCCCAATTAAATTACTATTTACTAAAAAACATAAAACATAGCAAATGCAACCAAAGGGATTCGAACCCGAGTGCTCAACCAAGGCAACATACAAGCATACCACCAAGCTACACATAAATGTTAAACAAAATTTGGAAATCAATATAAAATACTTTAATTACATACAGAAAATTAAAACCAGCTACATATCCGGGGAATTTAATTCCCCGGCCCCGGAATTTCCGGGGAATTTTCCGGGGACGGGGATTAAAAATTTTTCCGGGGCCGGGGCCGGGGATTGAGGTCCCCGGCCCGGCCCCGGGTTTTTGCCATCCCTACTTCCATCAATGAGACAATGATATAATTAATAAAGTCATTTCGATCACCAAAGCAATATATAATCGGCATTGATCTAAGAATTTAAAGATCTCATAAATTCTGCTCTTAAAGCTCTTATATATTATAGCTCCCTCTCTCTAAAAAAAAATAAAAAAAATCTTATGCCTAGGATATTACATCAAAATCAAATAACATATTTGAGTACTCATACGAATTCGAATATGGAATATCAAACATAAAATAAATTGTGTAAGTTATATGGATGTTTATAATAGAATGTTTGATATATGTACTTATTTCTAACTAATCAAATTCTACCAAAAATCCAGGGAGATGCGTGGATCACGTTATAATTAAATATATGACAAGCCATTGGGATGAAGACAGCAGCCATGGCGAATTAAAGGTGCAAACAAAAGTGAGTATTCTTTCTTCAATTATTGGCTTTGGCTACTTTAACCTTTTCTTTTCCTTTCCTTTTTTTTTTTTTCGTCTTTTCGTCTGACTTTGTTGACTTGAAACAAAATCTTTGCAATATGATATATTTGAGCAAGAATATGCCAATTAATTTCCATAGATATATCATCATCATAGGACCTTCTGCCGTATACATAATTATATGCCTTATGAGTCAACAAATCTTGCTTATTTAGGATCTAATATGACACATGCAACTAATAACTAAAATAATTTTCTTCATAACCACAGGTAAAGACTAGGTTTATTAAATACTAATGATGCTATTATGAAAATTCGCAATTTAGGCGCGACTTGATTAATTTCATATGAATTTACGGAGCTTTATCCCTTTAAATTTATAGTTTAGTTAATAAATTATTCTCTAAAAAAATTGATATTTATAGTTTTGGGTTTCATTTTAGCAACAAATCTCTTAATTTTATGGATTAAATGGGGCCAGGCCTCAAGAATTGCTGAAAGACATTTTACTAAATTGGGTTTTGTGATCTATGTTGTATTCTGGATTGCAGCGGACTTTTCCTGTTTGCTGATCTTCTTCCGCTGTGTTTGAAGTCTGTGCCCCGTTCTTGCTTTTTGAGTAGAAGAGTACTCCGGCCTATAATTTTATTTGAAATCTTTTAACTAAATCAAAATATATTTTTTTATTTTAACTATTTATGATATCTTTTTTATATAAAAAAATGTAGATACTTTTTTTTATTGTTAAAGTATAAAATATTATTTTGATATAGTATATGATATAGTTGAATAAATTAGACGATAGAATTGTACAAAATTCTCGACACCTATAATTTTATACAATCCTATCGCAAACTTGTATGATAAAGTCGTGTAAAATTTCTCAATCCATTTTTTTACACGGTGAGATCGTGAAGTTGCACGACTTTGTTGTGCAATATAATAACTATATTTGTAATATTGTTGACAATTATTTTATAAGATGATTGTACAACTTACACAATATAGTTATGCAAAATATCAACGATCTATTTTTTTATTTTTTGCACGACTTCCCCTTACAATTATACAACTATATCATACAAAAAACTATACATATAATGCAATTTTGTTATTTTTAAAACTATTAAAGATATCTTTATACTTTTCTTTTAAAAGAGAGATTAAAAATAATTAAAATAAAGAAAGAAGTTATATATAATTAGTAGGTGGTCCAAGAGTTATTTATTTGATAAAAATTTCCCAAAGCACTGGTATGCATGTGTAGTAGCACAGGTCGACTGAAGTGACAATTGCTACCCTCGTGTGAAGTATTTGTGCAGGCTACTTTTACACACGCTGGCACCAAACAAGCTTCTGTTAACATAAACGTATATAATGTTACTGAAACTTCCAATTCCAATCCTAACGCTTTAATAGCTGATACATAGTGCTTCGTTGATTCTGGGAACGGATCAAACATGCATTCATCAGAGCATCTTGAGCAAGTCCTTCCATAAAACCCTACAAGCAAAATTGTAGAACAAGCCTGCAGAAAATGATCACTGGTATGGCACGATATTTCCCTCCACCATCATTTAATTTGTCTCTAGGAATAGCATCATAGTCGTCTGTATCATAGTCATTTCTAACAATCAATTCTTCTTTGTTCTCATTAAATACCTCAACCTACGACCCGCAATCCGCCATGCAATAGTAAAGGAAGGGGCAGATTGCAGCGTTCCAAGCCAGATTCTTACTAATTTAGCCTTTTTCTGTTTATCTTCAGGAAGCCATTTTGAAAGCAATAACTCAACCCAAAAATAGATCATTTTACGTAATATAGATTGAATTATCACCAACAAAGGGAGAAAAAATGAAAGTTCCATAATTTCTCCCACAGGAGGAAAAATTAATGATTTTCCCTGCTGCTAAGACCAAACCAAGCAAAAGATAAAGGCCTTTTGATAACCAGAGAAAGTGGCTTTAATCTTCTAATAGATCCTCATAAGCATTTCTCCTTCACTAAATTATTTACTTATTTAATCTGCTATTAAAATGTGTATAATGGTTACTTATTTAATTCTTTCACGATTGATTTTAGTTATTAATTATTTTCCTTTTTTATTTTTTTCTTTCAAATTTCATTTTAGTACTTCTTTTTGTGAGGATAATGTAAGTCCTACAGCCATTGTTCGTGTGGCCAGTCTGTTAGGACTTGCTATGTCGGAACAGGAGGACCACACACATCCTGATATAGGCCAACTGCATATAAATCAGCTGTGGGACAGAATTTTCCCTTGGTGAGTAGTGAGTTGTGCATTTCGTGGGGACTAGAAACATGAGAATGACTATGATACCTTAAAGTATTGGTACTTTTTTTTTTTTGTATATGAGTATATAAATTGTGTAAATATACATAAAAAAGTGTAAAAAGTACTTAGTATAAATTTTATATATTTCTCTACAAAATTTATATGCTCAAGTATACAATTTTATATATTCATATACAAAAAAAGTACCGATATTTTAAGGTACCATAATTAAACCCAACATGGGAAAAATATAAGTTATATTGCATCAGTGGTATCTTTAAGCAAAAAAATACTAATTAATTCCATGAACCCTAGGGCCATCCACTGCATAATTATTATATGCAAAACTACTAATCATTAATGTTTATTCATTTTTGCTTTGAATGAATTTTTTTTAAATGCATATTTATTAATATATTTTAAATTAATATCAACGACATATAATTTTAAAAATTTAATAAAATTGAAAAAATTAATCACATATTTTTATTGAATATTTTTAAAAACAAAGACAAACACATCAGGCTTCCAGTTATAAAATATCACAGCCTCGCATATTCTAAGTCCCAATAAAGCCTCACAAATCCACTAAAAACCTGCTTACACAAAATTATATAATTTTTATGGTGACTAGTTAACACGATAAAGACTTCTAGGAATTTACAGCTATTATACACTAAGATTTGGCCAGAGCAACTCTCTCTTTGATGGGTTTAATTCTAATTATAGTTACTGCAGGAGAGAAGTTCTAAGAGACAACTACATCTGTTGTCGTGATCTTTTACCCCTTGTGCTATGTCGACATTTGAAGCGGAGGGTTTTGATTCCTCTCCCGTGTCAACGTTTAAACGGGATGTATGTGATATCTCATCTCTTCGTGTTGTGTTAACATCTGCAGCTGTTTGTGCTCCCTCACCTTCTTCCATTGTGTTGACATCTACACCGGCTATGTGTGACATCTCTGTCTCTGACTCTGGCATGTTCTTGCTTTTATAGTAGAAGAGTATTGATATGACTGAGTAGTAGCACAAGTTGACGGAAGTGACAATTGTTAGCCTCTTGTAGTACTCGTCCAGGCGACTGTCATTCACGGTGGTACCGAACAATTCCTTGTTTACATAAACACTTAGCATGTTACTGAAACTTCCAAGTCCAATAACTAAAGCATTAATTGCTGATACATAGTATTTTCTTGACTGAGGGAACTGGAACATATTAAACATGAATTCATCGAGTCCATCTTGAGCAAGTCCCTCCATAAAACCCAACAAGCAGAACTGTGGAAGAAGCCAGAAGGTGTCCACTTCGTAGTCTAGACATGAAAGCACTAAATTGGTTTTCAACCTACGAACCTCAACCCGCCATGCAACAATAAAGCAAGGTATAGATAGCAGCATTCCAAGCCAGATTCTAAATAATGTAGCCTTTTTAAGTCTATCTTTCTTCTTCACTTCATCTTTTGAAACCCATTTTGAACATAACTTATCAAACAGAAAAGAGATCATTAGACGTGACATTGATTGAAGAACCACGAAATAAGGGAGCAATTTTGAATTATTCATATATTGTCCTTGCCAAGGAAAAAAAGTCCTCCCTGCGGATAAAACCAAACCAAACAAGAGGAAGGCTGTCCACAAAAAACCCATCTTTCGCAAATAGTTTAACTTCATTTTAGGTTGTGTTTGAGTACCCGCAGTACTGGGGTCATTGTCTTGCTTTCTGTTATTCAAATAGTTAATAACATAAGCGACAAATAATGGTGAAAACCGCTAAAAAATGACGAGGGGACAGGCAGGGATGTTACCTCTTGTGAATTTTAATTTTGGCTAGGAAGGCCTTGAGATCCGTTAATCCTACAGAATGGTAAAACCTAACAGAACCACACAAGAACAAAATGAGACTACATCCGGTCGCCCATGCTGAGACTTTGAAAATAAAATCTAGCGATGCGCAAGTGTAATAATGGTATGACAAGAATGCAGCAAGTGCACTAAAACACCAGACAACACGGCACCACACATCTTTTCGAGCTATTGCCCTAGCCAGAACCTCCTTGTCCTGCTTTTCTTTGTCCGGAACCTCCTTGTCTAGCTTTTCTTGATCCAAAACCTCCTTGTCCTGCTTTTCTTGATGATCTCGCTCATGGTTTCTAAATTCATCAACAATAAATTCTCGTATAAGAGGCCGCACTCCAGCTTGACCCACTCCCAATAGGAGAATCCCCGTTATGCTATATCCAGAAATCAATTTATATTCATACTTTCCAACCCATAATAAAAGTAGCACCAATCCCTGCAAAAACACTTAATGTGTCGATTAATCAACTCCGGTTAAGGTTTGGCGAATGGCAAACGCTTTTGGAGACAAGGCGCAATACAGAACTTTCCCTTAAAGAACATGGTTCAGGAAATGCTTTCCACTATGCTTTAGCTTGTTAGTTAAAATATTTGAAAATTATTAAATTGAAATTGGATTAATCCCAAATATTCAAATGTTACTAATAAGGCATACTTACAACAATATAGAAGAGAGTCGAAACAGTGATAACCATGAAACGAGCAAAGAGGGCCTTTGAGATGACAATCATAACGATCTCTAATAAAGCTGATACACCCTTCTGAGTCATCGCAAGTATTGCAGCATTCATCAGCTCTTTGTCCTTGCGAGGGTAAAACAAGTATGTTATCAATAAACCCAGGATGGAATAATCTATCAACTTGTCGCTGAACAGCAAGCCTGGAAAATAATAATTAATTAGTCTTTAGTGGAGTACTAATAAGCAACTTGAAATTAATCACTTTCAGATCAAGGGTGCCGGCCCGCCCTTCTTCCAGTTTTTTTCAGGAATCAGAGATCGAGCTAGTCATGAACTGAAATGATCGATGCAAGCATGTGATGGAAGTGCAAAATAAAGACAAGAAATAATGGTTATTTTGGTTAGCAAAAATGTTATGTACCTGAGGCAAACAAGACGCCCTTACAGAAACAAAAATAGTAGCACACCCACCTGCTCCAGATTTTAGAAAATATTGAGGTTTTCGATGAAACATTACTTGGAGACATTTTGGTGCTTTTGCAGAGGAAACCCAGGTTCCGAAGTTCTCCCAATTTTGCTTCTGTGTGCGATGATGAGAAAGTTTAAATTATATTTATAGTTGAAACTAACTTCGTTATCTGGGACAAGGAACTTTTTCAATCACATCTTTACGTGTAAAAAATAAAAAAAGGTAAAGATGAGATAAATAGAACTTCTTAATTCCACAATGTAATGATGCTGAAGACAAGCAACGTCAACGATTCGCAGGTATTACGTCAATTATGCCTAAATTTATAGCATATTTCACGTACTCTTCTACAATTTACTGAAATCCTACATAATCACATAAAATTTGAAAGGCTTTATAAATATTTCTTCTATCAATCGAATATCAAATTTTCTATTAAAATAATATTTAAAATGCTATAAATATCATCTTAATTATAATATCTTAAATACCACTTTAATTTTACTTTATTTCTAATGTTTTTATATAAGAGAAATTTATATATTTTCCAAAATATTAGAGAATAAAAAAGCTTAAACTACTAGTCTTTATAACTTAAACTTTTAGCTTTAAACTTGCTTGAAGTTATTTTGATTTTTTTTGCCAGAAGATGACAAGGTTCATAACTTTTTTTTCCCTTCTTTATGCGCATATGCAAGATTATATGTTATAAAGGTAAGATGAGAAAGTAAATGAAGGTCAACTTAATTTTATAACAATATGACGCCAAGAAAGACAAAATATATCTAATTTAATTTTCCGTTAAATGAATAAATAAAAATATAAAGAATAATTTTTAACATGCAATCAACCTATACACTCCATGCAACCTTATGAAATAACACAATCTTATTCGATATGTGATTAGTATCTTATTTTTTTTAATTTTTCTAATTTATTATTATTATTTTATCTATCCATTGATTTTTTCATATATGTATGATTGTGGTTGTATGTCTAAAAGTACTCAAAATATAATCAATATTATGTAAATTATAAGAGGTTTGTTTTTCATTCTAATGTTATTTTGTTTCTAATGTTGTTGCAATGCTTTTAGTAAATTCTTAATCTAGAAATGTAAGTTTTTAAGTCAAATAATTTCTTTATAACATTATATTAGGACTAGAATCAGAGAATAACATAATGATATAGTTTCTGATATTTGAGTTCGATTTTTTTCAAATAAATAATTTAGATGTTATGCTGGAATTACTTTTATATTGTTTAACTTTAGATATATAATCGTTAGTTTCATGTTTTCTAGCTAATATAATAAATATAACTTAATTATTTTCAAATTAAATCTTGCATTCATTATTTATAAAGTGCACACATAAAATGTGAGGTTTCTAACGTTTTTGGATTATAAGAGTAAATTAATTAATTTACACTTGTATTCATATATTAAAAGAAAGTATATCATTTAAACTTTTATATATTTAGGTTTGCTAAGTTTTTTAGTTAAAAAATAACCATTATATTTGTCTCTTTCTTAATTGATTCTAATCGGAATCGTTTCTTTTTTTCTTTTCTTTTCCTTTTTTTTTTTTGGTCAGATCTTCTCAAATTTTTTAGGGAAAATTGAGAAAATAGACAAAATTAGGGAGTCTCTTTGAAAAATAGACACATCTTGAAAAATTTTCATGCCATAGATACTTTTTTGACAAAAAGACTCAAATACCCTTTGAAAGTATACTTGGATCGGGCACAACTCTTTTCAGGGATTAAATTGTTAAATTACAAACTATAGGGACTAAAAAAAAATTAAAAGTATTTATATCACGCGAAGACACTCGATATAACTCGACACTCGACACAACTCGACACTCGACATTATTTGCATCCGACACAACTCGACACTCGACACGTATGTGTCGAGTCATGTCGAGTCATGTCGGATTCTCGAGAACACGAGACACGACACTCGAAACTACACATTTCACCACTCGACACTCGATATTTCATCATTCGACAAAACTCGACACTCGACATTTCATCACTCGACACTCGACATTTCGCCACTCGACAAAACTCGACACTCGACATTTCACCACTCGACAAAACTCGACACTCGACATTTCACCACTCGACAAAACTCGACACTCGACATTACATAACTCGACACGACTCGACACGTTATTTTCGAATGTCGAGTGTCTTCTTCTTCGTGATATAACACTGTCTTCTTCTTCCTGTTCTTCGTGATATAACACCTATTAACGTACAAAAATCACATTATAACACTCGATTTTCTTAAATAAGTTCACAAATCCTTCAGAAACTCAAATCTCGAATTCAAATTCTCTAGAAATTAAATCAAATCTGTAAGGATGGAAATGGGTTTCGGTCTTCCGAAGAGAGAAAAATAAGCCTTTGAAAAAAAATTGAATACATAAGGGTAATTTGATCTTTTTATCAAGAAAGTGTCTATGGCATGAAAATTTTTCAGAATGTGTCTATTTTTCAAAGAGACTCCATAACTTTATCTATTTTCTCAATTTTCTCAATTTTTTATCCTATCTAATAGTATACTTGAAATAAACAGATGTTACTCTTTCTAATAGATAAGCATCTATTCTGTGACAGCCGTTTCGATGGAAATTGAAAGTTGCCAAGGTATAATGGGCCATCAGAAAAAAAATTTTAATTTGGCCACCGATAAGATATTCAAGAGCATTAAACAAATCGCTTTTCCATAATGGAGCAATAATTAAGAGACAAAAAGATTGTTTTATTGTTTTTTTAATTATTTTTGTCTTCTCTCAATAATTGAAGATAAAGGATTAAAGTTTTCATCATGTGAAAAAGGAAACAATCACTTTTAGTTGGTATGTCTACAATAAATGCTCAATCATGCAAGGGCGAACAAACTGATAAGCAATTAGCCACCGTCTCTCCCTTTTTTTTTTTTTTTTTGGGCAATTACAATCATGCTCAATCATGCAAGTATGCTCAATCATGCTCAATCTTTTGAAATCAGTTTCTCCATCAAAAGATGTAAATCCACGGCATACTTGCATCAGCTCTGTTCATGACTAGTTTCTGTCCCTATGTATATAATTTGGGTTTGGCTTCAGTACAAATGAAGTATCGGTAGGACGGGTACTGTAGCGCACTGTTTTACACTGTATTTTTACTGTTTGATACTGTAGCAAACTGTATTTACAACATTTATGCTGAAAAAACTAGTTGTACCAGTACAATGGGCGTACTGTAGAATGACCCATATAATTTGCTAGTTAGATAGTTTCGTATAGAAGTGACAGCTAGAAGGCCCCAAATCCTATAAAAAGGGGGAATTACAGTGCCTTCAGCTGAAAAGAAAACTAATTAATGTAAAGTTGCCCTTTCATTTCTTTTTCTGCTTTGTTTTTGTGTTTTTTGCTTTTTTCTTCATTGAGAACGCATTGGTTTAACAAAAACCAATTAAAAACAGCAACATTATTACAAATCATAACGACTCTTTATTAAAGGATCTTCTCAATTTGTTCTCGCTTATATCTCACACCTCGAATCACAAACGAAGGCGAGGCTTGCAGTAATTTCAAAAGTTTATAGAATTTTGAAGTACTGGCCTAGCCACAATGATTTCCTATATAGCACGTGGTTGTACGAAAACTTTCTCTAGTGTCTAGAGAATGAATGAAAAAAAATTGAGGTTATGATTTTTTTTGCACAAAAAGTTATAAGCCGTGAGTTTCGGACAAGTGTTGTGCATGTTATCACTCCTTATAAAATAAATTGACTTTTTATATTCATTAATCTAATTATCTTGTGATATATCCATTTATATACAAAAGCTTGTATCAAGGTTTGCAAAAGCAGTAATAATTATAGCTATCGTACAATAAGATTTGCCAATAACAACTGTCTCTTAATTTGACGGGTTAATTTGATATACAGGATGAGAGAAGTTCTAAATGACAACTACATTTGATGTTGTGATCTCTCACTTGTCAACCGGAGGTTTTGGATTTTTCACATCCTTTGATAAAATTACGGAAGAAGATAAAAATCTATTCATCTATGTACATGTGACAAAGGATATATATCCAAATATAAAAGAGAACAGTAAATACAAATGTAAAATGGAAAGAAGAAATATTGTATCGTAGAATGCTCCTTCTCATAAATATCCATGCATCTGTATATCCTAGCCGTTCTCCAATTGAGGAGTTGCAAAGATATTGGCTGACAGAAACTGTAACTGCATAATTGGCCACTGATAAGATATTAAGAGATTAAATAATTCGCCCTTACATATGATTAAGTAATTATTATACTTTACCAACTAAGATGATTATTTTTGCTTTTTCACTTAATGACGTACGCCAAGGAGAGGAACATCTTGATGGAGAAACTAACGTATATGCGCGTGTAATCTAAATAGTAGCTCGAATGGTACTCAGTTTGAACTCCGAACACCTTTGAGGTCTCGGGTTCTAGTGTTGAGGGACGCGCCACAAGCTTGGGCTTGAGAGCCACCTCTTGAGATCCCAGAGGACAAAACCGTGAGGGGTCTGTGGATTGCCAAAGTGGATAATACTGACTGTGGTGCAACCGAAGACACCCTTGAGGGTTAAGACACCCTTGAAAGACAGGGAGACGGCCCAAGACCGGGAGATCGGTTGTGACAACCGCTTGATATAAACTTTGATACTTAAAGAGGGATTCTGCTACGATACTTTGTAAAAGTTTCTATATATGTGCTTATAATCTAAATATTTGTGTATAATCAAGAAACCGCTTGATATAAAATTTGATACTTAAAGAGAGATTCTGCTACGATACTTTATAAAAGTTTATATATATATATGAGATGAGATATTTTAACACAAGACTTTGACACAATTTGTTGACACAAAATTATAAATAAATATATAAAAGTTATAAATATAACTTTTGTAATCATTTACAAATTTTATATGTTTATTTATAATTTTTATATGAATTTGATAAAAGCAGTATATTTGTATATTAATGTACTATAGAATGACCCCTCAAATAATATTTCAATATTATATAACAATGTAAATAATATTTAATATAGAATATAACATGTAATCTGATAAATAAATCTTACATTCACCATTTATATAAAGTGTATATACCGAATACTAAGTTTCAAATCTATTTGAATGACAAAAATAAACTGACTTACACTTGTAGTCTTATTATATTCATATATATGAAGAAGGAAGACATCATTTAAATTTATATATAGAGGTCTGTTGAATTTTCCAATTGATATGATTTTGTCTCCTTCTTACTTTATTCTAGTAGAATCGATTGAAACTTAAGGTGTTACTCTCTCTAATAAAGATATAGCTGATCGGGGAGGAAACAGAAATCTTCCCAAGATATTGGTCGATAAAAATTGTAATTATTTGGCCCACGATAAGATATTTAATTTAAGAGCTAGCATTAAAAAGTGTACAATAATTCTCTACTCATCTCATTTATATCTCACCTTTTTGTAAGAGTGTGATTAGTAGTTATGAAAAATTTATGAATAAGGAGAGAGAATAAATATGTATGTCACCCATTTATTACTATTAAAATCCACATGTCATCAAATTTTCAAAATCTTAAGTAAAATTAGATGAGTAGAGTATCCTTATTCAAAAAGGTTTGCCCTTACATAATGGAGCAATGTGTAATAATTAAAGTGATGCTTTATTGAGTAACTAAAGATAAGGATTAAAGGCTTTTGATACCACAGAAAGTAGAATTGATCAATTTGCTAATGGATGTTCTTCATCCATATTACAGATTCATATACATACATACATACATACATACACATACACATGTACATATACATACACATACATACATATATACATACATACATATATATATATACATATATATATATATAATTGCATATAGTATGTCTACACATAACTAGCAAATCTTGGTATATTTGTTATATATAGCATAGTTTCCGAGAAAAATGTATTCTTGTCACTATATATTACGTATATTCTTCATATTTTGCATTGCGTTTCCCGTTATACTTGGCCCAACTTATAAAATATATGAGCACTTATGTGACTTCAAACATGCATGGAATATCAAATTTGATATATTGAAGACATACTTAATTGTAAAAGACGATAATTATAACTAGTTTATAATATGATAGAATGTTTGACATGCTCATTTTCTAGTAATATATCAAACAAACTCTACTAGAAAAACTAAGGAGATGCATGAATCACCTAATTACTAATTTATTACTAATTAATAAGCTATGGGAATATATAATTATTAATGCATATATATATAATGTTCACTTTTTTAATATCTATTATATGAACCTTTATCCATGGCTAGCTGTCCATAGCTTTTGTGTGATAATGCATATATAAACAAAAGCTATGGACAGCTAGCCATGGAGAAAGGTACATATAATGTATAAACAAAAGTGAGTCTTATGGGATCAGACTTCTTTCTTCCATTATTGCTTTTGGCTACTTTCACCTTTTTTTTTCATTGCCTTTTCTTCTTTAATTCACTATATAAACAAAAACTTCGCAATATGATATCTTTGAGCAAGAGTACTAATTATTAATTAAGTTTCACATATCATTGAATTCAGGTCCACTGCATGCATAATTGTATGCTTCACGATGTCAAGGAAAGGTCTATGTATAAAGGGAAAGAAGAGGGAGGGGAGAAGAGAGAGGAAAGCAGTGCTTGAAATTAAGAAAGAAGAGAGAACAAACAGAAGGAGAGTAGAGAAATTCTAGAGAAAAGAGAAGGAAAATATAAGAGAGATATATAGCGATTGAGGAAAGAACAATGAAAAGAAGTGGAATATTCTATTGACTGTTGAACTTGATCTATGCTCATGATTCAAATATAATTAAGTTAAGTTGTTTTCTAAGATGATATTAGAGTTAAATAGTTTCTTAAATGTTATCACATGTAGATTATATGTGATTTATTAATATGATATTAAAGTTAAAATAACGTAAATAATAGTGTGATCAAATTCTCTGTCACGATCAATTATGGTTCATATGCAAGTTTAGTAGTGACTCATTGATATCATAATCATTGGATTCAAAATTTAATATTTTTTACTGATTAATTGCCATTTAAAAATAACTTATGATCGATTAAGTAAATTATTTTATATCTGTTTGGAAAGTTTAAAATTGATGTCTTTCTTATTAGCCTTTTTTTAAGCCTTTTCATTAAATTTTGGGATGTTAAAGATACCATCATTTTTCAATGTAAAAATTTTACCTTATTATTTATTCATGACAAAAACTCTTTTTCAATAATAAAACTCTTTCTGATAATTTAGAACCAAAAAGATCTTGTATATAAATACAACCAAAAATGTGACTCACAATGGGTTGGTTCAAGTGGCAAGGGTGGCCCAAGAGGGAGTTGGTAAGGCCACAATGAAGTCCTAGGTTTGACTCTCTACAATAATAAAAAAACTAAAAATGTGACAATCTTTAACATAACCTCTATTTTTATGAGTTCTATTCTACGCTAATAAGATATATTTAAGTTAAGAAATACCAAAATTCGATCTTTCATCCTCTCACTCTTCTCCTTATAAAATATTATTGCTGATCAACATATTCTAATTTCTAATAAATCCTCACAAAACCCACCAAAACCCTGATTACACATTTTTTTCTCTTTTATGACCAAACCACACACAAGGAAGGTGGCCCACATACGAGCCATCTTTATGAATCGAATCTTAACTTTATAATTACTTATATATTTCTAAGTAACCAAAAGCTACTAAAAATTTTTAATTAAGGAGAATATGTGAATCACATTATTATGATTAAATGGACATGTAAGGGATGCACACAAAAGTGAGTATTGCATTTATTGCAACTTCTTTAATGCACCATTGCTCATATGTATTACTGATATATATATATATATTTTTTTTTACTTCTAAGTTGTGCATTTTGTAGGGACTAGAAATAGACAAGTAGAGTTGCATTAATGGTATTTTTAAGCAAAAGTCAATATTATGCTATATCGACCTTTCCTTTTCATATTGTTGCTTCTGGCTACTTACCTTCTTTTTAATTTTTTTTCTTTTCTTTTCTTCCAACTTTGACACCGCTTATGTATGTACTTGAGATTTTGATAATTGAATTCCCCTCAGCTCAAGTCACTGTAGGGAAGAAGCTACATTTATTTATATACAGAGTACTGGTATATTACCAGCTGGCAATGTATTACAGGTTGACAAAAGAACCAATAGAAAACCTTCACCTGTCTAAGTCTAGAAGCTGGTAGAAATGCCAGCTCACAAGTTTCTAACTGATCCTGAGTGAAGAATTATTAGCAGAGAAGTTAATCAAAATAACAGTGAAGAGAAGTTAACAAATCTTACTAACAGACTTAACTAACTCTTTGCTAGTGATAATTAATGAGCAATCTTAACACCCTCACCTCCCCCCCCCCTCCCCTCCCCAAGTTGGAGGATATTTCTGTGACTCCAAGCTTGGATCGGAAGAACTGAAATTATGATGTCCCCAAAGCCTTTGTTAGACAATCGACAACTTGATCACATGAAGGAACATAGCGAACCTCAAGCAATTTTTGTAGGACTCTATCTTTGACAAAGTGAATGTCAATTTCAATATGCTTTGTCCTGGCATGATGTACTGGATTAGAAGCAAGGGCACTTGAACTAGTATTATCGCACCAGGTTATAGGACACCGACTGGATGGAAAGTGAAGTTCACTAAGAAAAGACTGCAACCAAGTTATTTCAGTAGCTATTGATGGTAGTGCCCGATATTCTGATTCTGTACTGGATCTTGAAACCACTGCTTGCTTCTTAGATTGCCAGGCAACTAGTGCGTCACCAAGGAATACACAATTACCCCCAATGGATTTTCTGTCTTCGATGCTACATGCCCAATCAGCATCTGAGGAACCAGTGATATTGTTATTGTCACAAGGTTTGATGTGGAGACTAAAGGAAATCGTGGCTTTGAGATACCTCAGTATCCTCTTCACTCCTTTCCAATGGCCTGCATTACGAGCTTGAAGTGACTGACTAAGTTTATTAACTATATAAGCAATATCAGGTCTTGTGAGGGATAAATATTATAGAGCTCCCAAGGTGCTTTTATAGAGAGTAGGATCATGGAATGGTTTCAAGTGTTCCTCTGATGACATTTTCTGATTGAGTACTGCTGGAGTAGGACAGCCTTTCAAATGATCAAATTTGAGTTTCTGCAGTAAGTCAGTGATATACTTAATCTGACTCAATTAAATTCCTGAAGTATCTCTCCTAACTTTTATGCCAAGGAAGAAGTGCAATTCTCCAAGATCCTTAAGAGCAAACCTTTTGTTTAACTCAAGAATGAGTCCTTGACATATCTTAGAATTGTTTCCAATTATGAGAATGTCGTCTACATAAACAAGTATGTAGATCACATCCTTTTGTTCCTTGAGAACAAAGAGGGAAGAATCAGACTTAGAGTTCAGGAACTCCAATTCAGAAGAGTGACTTTTAGCTTGTCAAACCAGGCCCTGGGTGCCTGTTTTAACCCATAGAGAGCCTTGTTGAGTCTGCATACATGTGTTGGTTTTGTAGGATCTGTATAACCTTCGGGTTGTTCCATAAAAACTGCCTCTTCTAGATTGCCATTCAAGAAGGCATTGTTGAAGTCCAATTGCCTCAGTTCCCAATTTTGTGACACAGCCAAAGTCAAAATTACTCTTATTGTTGTAGGTTTGACCACTGGACTGTATGTTTCAGTATAGTCTATGCCTGGGGTCTGATGAAACCTCTTTGCCACTAATCTAGCCTTGTGTTTATGAATTGAACCATCACTGTTTAGTTTGATCTTAAATAACCATTTGTTCCCAACCAGGCTGCAGTGTGGAGAATAAGGTACTAGTGTCCATGTGTCATTCTTCATTAAAGCATTGAATTCATTCCATTGCCTTTTTTCAGAAAAGTGACTTCAAGGCTTCATTGACTGTTGTAGGTTCAAAAAACGAATTCTGTAGTTCAAGGCTATAAATTTTTGATTTGAAGATTCCCATCTTTGACCTTGTAACCATAGGATGACAAAAGGATATGGGATTGACATGAGGCAATTTTGTTGGAGTATCATTAGTTTCATTCAGGTTTGGAGTAATTTCTTATTGAGTTTGAGATGAGGTTGATGAATTCTCGGATGAAGGTGAAGAATCAGTGTTGGAATCTGGATTGGTTTGAGGAGATGCTTGTACTGTTGCATCAGGGGAGCTAGGAGGAACTTTTCTGCTTGGTGATTCACCAAACTTTTGTGGTTCAGTTTGAACCCTTTGAGGAGAGCACCTATTAAGACGTGGAAAGAACATACCAGATTGATTTGAATTGGGTGTTTGTGACACATGACTTTCTCTAAAGTTCAAGAAACCATTTTTGAAAGGAAATTCCAACTCATTGAATGTTATATGTCTGGAAATGTGGACTCTCCAAATTGGACTTAAGCATTTGTAGCCTTTGTGGGTCACTATATCCTAAGAAGACACACTTTGTGGAATGAAATTAGAACTTTTGAGTGTGATATGGCCTCATGTAAGGGAAGCAAGAACATCCAAAAGTTTTTAAGAATTTATAATCTTGTTTTTGATTGAAGATTTTCTCCCAAGGAGATAAATTATTCAACACTGGTGTTGGGAGCTTATTGATTATCCAAACTGCTGTATAGAAAGCTTCCTACCAGTATTTCAAGGGTATGTTAGCCTGTGCCAGCATTGTGAGTCCTACTTCCACTACATGTTTGTGTTTTCTCTCTGCCTTGCCTTGTTGTTCATGAGTGTATGGACATGCTATCCTAGATTCAATCCCATGAGTTTTAAGAAATTCAGCAAGTGATCTGTATTCCCCTCCCCAATCTGATTGAATGCATTTAATTGATCTTTCAAACTTGTTTTCTGCAAGACTTTTTAAATTACTTGAAGACTAAGAAGGTTTTAGATTTGTTTTTCAAGGGAAATATCCATGTAAACCTGCTGAAATCATCTATGAAATATATGTAGTATTTGTACCCTAAACTTGATGTAATAGGTGCAGGGCCCTATCAGTCAGCGTGGACTAAATCTAGGATGTGCCTTGTTCTACTTCTGGAATTTTTGAAGGGAAGTGCATGTGACTTTCCCTATTGGCAAGCATCACAAAATTTGGAATTTTCATAACTGTCTAATTGTTCATTACAAGCTTTTAACACTTGATTGAGAATCTTCCTAGAAGGATGTCCAAGCTTCCTATGCCATATACAGATTTTGTTTTATTCCAATAAAGCATTGGAGACTGACACAGACAAATTGACAGGATTAAGGAACTTTTGTTTGGTAGAGATAGACTCTGATGAGTTTCTAGATTCAAAACTGGTTTGTAGGACTCCTGGTTTTGAAGCTGAGATTTTATTCTTGCTGGACAGACTCTTGACTGGTTTCTTGACTTCTTGGTAAAATTTGTAAAGTCCTCATTCAACTCTCTCGTACAAAACTTAAAAGTATACCACTTCTATGAATAGCTCGTAATGCTACATCTCTTCCGAGACCCGGACCTTTTATCATGACTTCTGCTCGTTGCATACCTTGATCCACTACTGTTCGAATAGCATTTCCTGTTGTGGTTTGAGCAGCAAATGGTGTCCCTCTTCTTGTACCTCTAAATCCACAAGTACCGACGGAGGACCAAGAAATCACCCGCCCCCGTAAATCTGTAACAGTCACAATGGTGTTGTTGAACAGGATTAAGAAACTTTTGTTTGGTAGAGATAGACTCTGATGAGTTTCTATATTCAAGACTGGTTTGTAGGACTCCTAGTTTTGAAGCTGAGATTTTATTCTTGCTGGACAGACTCTTGACTGGTTTCTTGACTTCTTGATAAAATTTGTAAAGTCCTCCTTCAACTCTCCCGTGCAGCAGTACCTGATGGGTTTGTTTGTCCTTCACAAGACAATAGTCAGGATGGAATTCAATAAAAACATTGTTATCTCTAGTAAGTTTTGAAACACTTATCAGATTCTTGGTGATTTTAGGCACACATAGGATATTCTATAGGTTGAGAATAGCATCACAAATAGGTTACATAGTGTTTCCAATATGAGAGATATATAATTGTCTTCCATCACCAACAGAGAGAGTGTTCTTACCTCCATACTCACTGCTTGAATTGAGGAGACTTGGCTTTGCAACAACATGGTTGGTGGCTCCACTGTCAGCATACCAACTCTCATCACCAACTGTCTCAGGGGTAGCTTGTATGCTTGTTGGGATTGGGCCTGATTTTGAAATTGTCTTTGAAGCCCCTGGTTGCTATTGTTGTTTCCATTTCTGCTTGAGGAACCCATATAGCTTAGGTCAGTTCTGTAGAAACAAATGGAGGCAGGATGTCCTATCTTTCCACAAATCTGACATATTGGTTTGGAGTTTCCAAACCTTCCACCACCTCTGCCTTTATGGAAGTTATTGTTGAATCCTCTTCCAAAGTTCCCTGAGCTTTGACTGTTCTTAAAGTTGCCTTGCTTAGATTGATTTACATTGTTGCTATTTTGCTTGCCATACACGACATTGGCTGAGACTTGATTCAAACTAAGATTGGTGAAGTTGTTAAGCCTTTCCAGTCTGTTTTCAAAGTTGAGCAGTGTAGCTTGCAGCTCCTGCTAGGAGATTTTATCTTTAGCTTGGATTTGGACTACAATGGTGGTATACTCAACATCCAATCCCAAAGAAACAACTGAAACTAAGTCACTTATATCAATTGGGCTACCAGCAACTACGAGGTCATCAGAGATCTTTTTCATCTTACGAAGATACTCACTCATTGTCATACAGCCTTTTCTAGTAGTTTAAAGGTCAAACCTGAGGTTAGAAATTTTGGATCGATTTTTGACTCCATAGTACTCTTCTAGTGCAGTCCACAGGCCATGAGATGTTGTCTGATCAATGACTTGAGCTACTAATTCACCAGTTACCGACCCTAGTAACCAACCCATTAAAAGGTTGTCGGTTGTAACCCATTCATCATACTCTGGGTTAGGAATGAGTTGAGATTCAGAGCTGGTTCTGTAATTTTTCACCAACTGTGATAAATTCTAGTGGACAGGTCTTGGTGCCAAGTACAAACCGTTCAAGCTTGTGACCTCTGAGAGTTGGAAGTACCATAGCCTTCCAAACAGTGAGATTGTCTTCATCCAGTTTAAGTGAAAAGGACTGATTCATTGTGTTCCCAAAGGGTGAGTTGCCATTAGTGAAGCTTGATCGAGAGGACAAACCAGAATTTCCACTTGAGGGATTTCCATTGAAGGATCCAGTGGACATGGCGTAGGCCTGACTGAGCTCTGATACCAACTTGAGATTTTGATAATTGAATTCCCCTCAGCTCAAGTCATCGTAGGGAAGAAGCTACATTTATTTATATACAGAGTACTGGTATATTACCAGCTAGCAATGTACTACAGGTTTACAAAAAGAACCAACAGAAAACCTTTACCTATGTAAGTCTAGAAGCTGGTAGAAATGCCAGCTCACAAGTTTCTAACTAATCCTGAGTGAAGAATAATTAGCAGAGAAGTTGATTAAAATAACAGTGAAGAGAAGTTAACAAATCTTGCTAACAGACTTAACTAACTCTTCACTAGTAATAATTAAGGAGCTGCTCTGCTTAAGGAGCTTAATGTGCTATCTTAACATATGTTCTCCCTCTTCAGCTATAAAGAATTTTTTTACAGGTGCAATACTTTTCTCCAAAGAACGATAGAAACAAACAGAATCTAAGTTGAAACAACTTCATGTTTTTAGGCTCTTAGTGAACAAATAGTTCAATATTTTCAGGACGGTCCATACTTCTCACCTCCAATTTCAAATATAACAATACCAAAGCAAAATTCTAGCAATTTATTTATGTGTATTAATACTTCCAGCAAAAGTCTAATTGATTATTTTTCACAATACAAATACAATACCAATGCAACCCTAATAGCTGGTAATGTTAATGATAAATTTTAGCGTATAATAAAGACCAACACGAATTCGTTTGTTGATATCATGGGCTAAGACTTGTAGCAGAGCAACAAAGCAACTCTCTCTTAATTTGATGGGTTACAAAATAGCTGACATAAGTTCTGAAAGACATTTACATTGCTTGTTTAGATCAGTAGTTCCTGATCTCTCTGTGGTTTGATCATCTGAACTGGGTGCAATTTGTGATGTCCCTGGCGTGTTCTTCCTTTTGTGGCAGTAGATTAGTGATAGCCACGAGTGGTAGCACAAGTTGACTGAGCTAACAATTGTTAGCACTATGAAGTACTTGGCTATGTGGCTCTCTTCGTCAGCAACCAAAAAGCTACTGTTTGCATAAATACTTATGATGTTACCAAAATTTCCAAGTCCAATTACAAAGCTATTAATTGCTGAAACATAGTGCTTTTTCTCCCTTGATTCAGGGAACAGTTCAAACATGAATTCATTGAGTCCATCTTGAGCAAGTCCTTCCATAAAACCCAACATGCAAAATTGTGGAACAAGCCAGAAGATGCTCAGTGCTGCTTTGCCTTCATAATCATAATAATCGCTATAAGAGCTTCCCCTTGACTGACGAATTACCTCAATCCGCCATGCAACAATATAGCAAGGTATAGATAGCAGCATTCCAAGCCAGACTCTTACTAATTTAACATTTCTCTTTTTAGCTTCTGGAACCCATGGCAATACTCCATTGGAAAGTAACTCAAACAGAAAAGAAATCAATTTATGTGATATAGATTGAATTATCACCAACAAAGGAAGAAACTCTGCATTCTCCATATCTTCTCCCAGAATAGGGAAAAGGGCCTTCCCCGCAGATAAAACCAAACCAAACCAAAGGAAGGTCGTCCACATACAACCCATCTCTCGAAAATATTTACGTTTTGTTTGTCTACCTTCTTCTGGACTAGGAGCTGACTCTCTGCCCTTTTTTCTGCTATTCATGCAGTTAAATAACAAAGGCAATAGCAAGAGTTAGAGCAACATATATATAACAGTGAAATTTTATATAAAATTTATATAAAACAGACTAGAGAGGGATCAGGTGACATATACACTTAATTAACCTTTTCATTTTGATTAGAAATGCCTTAAGATCATGGCGAATAGTGGTCAAGTTGCTGCCAGTATCAACGAATTCTCCAGAAACGTAAAACCAAATGGTACCGCACAAGACCAAGACGAAACTGCTCCCAGACACCCATAGCGAGACTTCGAAAATAATTTTGTCCGAAGTTCCGATGATAATAACTGTATCTTCATTTTTACCATTAATTACTGTTGAACCTTCCCATAATACTTTGTAAGTGAATTTGTGGGTTAGGAAGGCAGCAACTGCACTTAAAGACCAGACAATACAGCACCACACATTTTTTCGGGCTATTACTCGTTCCTTATCTGGGTTTGCTGCATCAGGCTCATGGTTTTTGAATTGATCAACAATAAATTTTCCTATAAAACGCTGAACTCCAATGTGACCCGCTGCTACGAGGAGAATTCCAATTACGTTGTGGGGAAAATTCACGTATAATGGAGTTGAATTAACATAAAGTGTCACCAAGCCCTGCAACAGCAATAACGTGTTAGTTAATTTATTGACTCCGGTTAAAATTTGACACATGTCAAGTGCTCGAAAAAAGATGGCTAGGTTTTCGAGGAAGAAGGAGTTGTCAATTTACTGATAGTTTCACATGCAAACTTCGAATTATTAAGTATATAATACTTCCCAACGCGCCTTCGCTTGTTAACATATATGCAAATTAATTATAACTTTAAACTAGATTCATCAGTTTAAATATATATTTCCAACAAATTAAACATACATATACTCACAATAATAAAGAACAGATTTGAAACTATGATAAATAGGAGACGAGTGAATAGGGCTGTTGGCATGGATCTCGTGGAAACAACAAGCTCTAGTACAGCTGATACTCCCTGTACAATCATCGTAAGTGTTGCAGCTTTCATGAGCTCTTTTTTCGAATTATTCTTGAGAGGATCAAAGAAATATGTTATCAATAAACCCAGTACTAAAAAATCTATCATCTTGTCGAAGAGGAGCAAGCCTGAAAATTAATTAATCAATTAAAAAGTCAGTAGCGGGCATTTGATGAAACAAACTGAATATATATCTCTTTGAGGAGCAATGTTTTACCATCATCAAATTAAAGTAATAAATATATATGAACAAAATATGCCAGTGTAGTTTACTAATTAGTGGATGAATATTGTTAAAAAATATTACTTTTTTTTCTGCTGAAATTATTTATTTAGACCTGACATGGTACGAAAACTAATTTTGAACTTTTCTTAACTGAAACAAATTTAAGTTTACATATCTAAGATGTCGTAAGGTAAGACAGATGATCGATAAAAAGAAATACAGAAAATCTTGGATTATCAAGTAAATATTTTACAATAATACTAATAAGGGCAATAAAATATTGTTTATTGTCACGATTTTATTTTTAAGTCTGAAGAGAGAAATAACAAAAGGGCAAAGATGAAGGGCACTGCAATTAACCGTTTTTCCAGGTTTAAGGCCTTGCAGCTTTCACTGCTAGTGCCAAAATAATTTATATATGAGCTGAAATGATACGATTGTGTCGTCGATGAAGTGCAGAAGAAACAAAAGGGAGTGGCTTTGGTTAGCAGATGCTAATAAATACCTGAGACAAAGAAGACGCCCTTACTAAAACAAAAGTAATAGCGTAAACAATCTCTGAACTTGCTCCAGATTTTAGAACACGTTTTGGTTTCGGACGAATCACTTGGATTCATTTTGGTCGTTTCAGAGGAAATCTAAAGGTTTCTAAATTCCTTTGGCTTCTGAATTTGCACAGACGAGATTATATATTAGTGAAAATGTACACGTGGGAACGTAGACTTCTAATTTTCAAAAGAGGAAAGGTGATGTTACATGATGAAGCTAACGAAGACAAGCACGTTGACATGGGAATGTGTCAAGTCAATTCATTAAGATATAAAATTAATGGATTTAAAAAAAAAAAATCAGAGAGCTTGTTCAGTTTGACTTTGATTGCGAAGAAATTAATTCACCCAAAAATTTAAATGGTTAAGTTAGACCCAAATAATATTCCAACATTATATAACACTATATATTTCCCATTGTTTAAATAAACTGAAATTCATCCAAAAGAAATAATTTAATTTCTTTCGAAATAACTCAGCTGTTATTCGTTAGAATAAATTTTTTTTAATAAAATCTCTAAGTTTTCACATCTCTTTTTTAGCATATGAAAATACAATTTATAATATAATAAATAAATCGCACATCGACCATTTATGAAGAGTATATATCAATCTATGTGGTTTCTGGTTTCAAAGATATTTTAATGATAAAAATAAATTTGTTAACACTTATATTTATATATCAAGAAGGAACATATCATTTATATGGATGGCAAAACAATCGGGCCGGGGTCGGGGAATTACCCGTAAAACCAAGGTAATTGGCCGGAGCCAGGGTGTGATTTTTCTGCCCAGTCGGGCCCGAGGCGGAGATGTTAGGGCCAGGGACCCGGAATTGAACTAGGGGTGTGTAATTAAATTAAAAAATTATATCAATTTAATCAATCAATTTTGTATTCTTAAATATAACCCCTTAAATGACAACCTCTATTGTCGACAATTCACTTGTCATTTGCTTCAACCTACAAATACAAGGCCGTTATAGTTAAATATGATGTAAAAAGGCAAAAAAAATAAAGCTAAAACAAGCAACCTGCTAAAACGCTCGATAGAACTCGATGAGCTCGATAGTGCTTGCCATGACTCAACATGTAAGTGTCGAGTGTCGGATTCATCATCCGATACTCGATGTCTTCTAAAATGGACTGATATCGAGTGTTGATTGTGAATCTGACACGACTCGATATGTAAGTGTCGAGTGTCAGATGCATCATCCGACACTCGATGTCTTTGAAAATAGAGTGATATCGAGTGTCAGTTATGAATCCGACATGACTCGATATGTAAGTGTCGAGTGTCGGATGATCGTGTCGGGCTCTATCAAGTGCGTTGAGTTTTGTCGAGCGTTTTGGTAGATTGCTTGTTTTAGCTTTGTTTTTTAACCTTTTTGCATCATATTTAACTATAACGTCCTTGTATAATTAAATATGATGCATGATGTCAGATTTCATGATGTCGAGTGTTGTATTCCGTCGAGTGTCGAATTTTATATTGTCGTAAATTAAATTTGGTATGTTTTTATTGTCGTGAGTTGTTTACCTTGATGTGTTTATAATTGTTGTCGCAATGTACTGGTTGATTTTGTTTGTTGGTGACGTGGTATTGTTTGTTGAGTTATTGTTGTTGCCATATATTTGTTTACTTGAAAATAGACTGATATCGAGTGTCAGTTATACAACTCGGGTTTTAATCCTAGGTTATTGGAAAACCCAGACTCGCTTGGGATATCCCGGCCCCAGAAAAAAAATTCTGGAGAATTTCTCGGGACCGGGTTTTACAATTGATGGCCGAGTCCGGGGCCCCGGATTTTACCATCCCTAATCATTTACGTTTATATATTGAGGTATATTAAAATTTTCAATTAACAAAAAAACCCTATATTTGTCTCTTTCTTAATATATTCTAATCAGATTTCCATGAAATTTAAAGTGTCACTTTCTAATTAATAAAACGTAGCTGTTCTTGGTGGGAACAGAAAAGTTGCCAAGGTATTGGTCGGCAAAATTTGTAATTGTTTGGCCTGGCCCCGATAAGATATTTAATTTAAGAGCTATGATTAAAAAATTCGCCATTAGATAATGGAGCAATGCATAATAATATAAAGAGAAGCTTTTACTTACTGGAGAATGTATAATAATTAGAGAGATGCTTTCACATGACAGAAAAATATAAAATAATATTAATAAATACTCTCAAATTTTTTGTTTAATTTTAAACGAAGAATTATTACATTTTTTTAATTAATCATATCCCTAAATTATTCATTTTTCATCAATCATGTTCTTGAAAATGATGATTTGAGAGATAAATATGTAATTTTAATGCAAATTCAGGGGTGTAATTAATTAAAAATATATAATCATTCTTTATTTGAAATTAAGTCAAAACTTGAGAATACTTATTTATATTGTCCCGTAAAATAATTAAAGAAGTGCTTTTCTTCGTCACTAAATATAAGGATTAAAGTGTTTTTGAATATTACATGAGAAACATCATTGATCTATCTGCAGCCAACGCAGTTCCTTCAAATATATTACAAATCCATTTATAGCATATCTAGACATAACTAGCAAATTTTCATATTCTATATACCGTATGTGGTTTCATAAAAAATGATATACCTATCATACACACACATATATATACACTATTCTTCATATTTTGTATTGAGCTCCTGTTATATATATGTGGCCCAACTTATAAAATATATAAATAAATATGTCACTTCGAGCATGCATGGAAAGCCAGATTTGTCAAATCGAAGATAAACTTATAGGTACGAAATTAAGGCGTTGGCATACTTTTTTGCTCGTAAAAACGAAATTTTTTACTTAAAATCAAGTTTTCAATTGATTCTTACATCAACGCACATAGGTTAACATTAACTGAACCTACTGCATTGTACCCCATCTTAATTAGAAATGAGCCTTAACATATATGAAATAAAGTCAATTAATATCTTTAGCAAGAAGATAGGCAGGTTCAAATGCATGAAACCAATAACAACACAGAATCTAACTAAGAGATGAAGGAGAGTAGTGCGGCTGCTGGCTATTGGCAATGAAAAACCTATTTTCATTTTGTTTTCTTTTTTTCTTCTTCTTTCTGGACGTGATATCTTTGAGCAAGAATACTAATCATTAATTTTCAATCCTACAAAAAGATAATAAATTATAAGAGTAAAGTTTTGTATTATCCCCACTTGATGTTTTGTTTACCTTCAAAATTTGCTTGGACTGTCAAATTTCTAGTATAATATATTGTGAAAAATCGATTGAACCTTATTCTGAAGCCCTATTAATTAATAGCAATCATCCATGTATATTCAAATAGCTTTAAAATAAAAGTCTTTACTCTGCAAGTTAACTATATTCAAAGAGCTTTATAGGATGGCGTTTGACTTATTTAATTAGGAAATTAGTAAGTGTCAATTCTGATGGCTTTGAATCGAATTTGGCTTGCAAAATATTTGTCGGTTCCATAATTTTGTTAAGGGGGATTTGGAAAATCAAAGTCCTATAGAGTAACTTTAAATAGGAAAAGATATAACAAGGGCGGGGCATTATGTGACAATTAGACACAGTTAATAGAAAATTTTTAAATTTAAGCAGGTGGTGGAGCCCCTCCTCGGTCTGCGTTGGCTCCATCACTCGACCAATCATAAATAACGTCAAAGAAGGTAATCCGTCCCTTGACCAATCATAAAAAACGTCAAAGAAGGTAAAAGCAATCAACAAATGATTTTTTTAATTTATATACGCACGCACATGTGCACCACGATAGTGTTTTAAATAATTTGTAAGTCCGTAAATCATATTTTTTGCCCCCTTATTCATCACTTTGCGGCTCAGTGCGTACCATGTTCAAACTCAGGGTCATAACCTAATACAACAAAAAAGTAATACTTTTGAAGTCTCCAACCAATAAAGCTATATACCAACTACGCAGAATTTTCCTTCATGCATCCCTCCATTCCCAGATCTTTGGACTTCTACTTTCTCATCTCTTTGGTTTCAGACATATTCTCCTATCCCAGATTGAAAATATTATTATTCCTTCTTATAAAGCAAGTAATTCCTTCCTGGAAAAGCCATCGCAAAAGTACAACACCTCTGTGGTCTGATGTTCTTCCTGGCAATTTCCATTAGGAAACAACATCATCTAATATATTCTTCTTCCCAGCAAGTTCTCGGAAAAAATCAAACTCTCAACAATCTCATTCTTTATATAGTGCATGCATTTGATTTGCATTGTGTTCCAGCTTAAAAATTGGAAAAATAATAAGAAGAAGAAGAACCCTGTGACTGTGGGAAAGCACGCTGCGAACAACTTTCATGTGTTGATGTCATAGCTTCAAAAAAAAAAAATCGATGTCGGAAAGAGCCATCCAAATTAATTTGAAATATCCAGTTCTCCGCATAGAGAATCACTATCATGATATATGTTTATATTACATGCAATAGTTTTAAGACTTTCGAGAATGTATTAAGCACATGCAATCCGAAAACAAAAATATATATGGTCTAAATTAGTATGTACCATGATCCTTATCCATTATATATATTCTTAATTCATTAACATACATGGGATGCGTTTTGATATACCATACTAGATTGTATAATTTTCATTATATTGGATTAGATTGTATTGAATTGTATAAGATATGATAGAATGAGATAAATTGTATTATAGTACTGTGTTTGGTTTAACATTGAATTGTAAATAATTTAAATAATGCTAATCAAATATTATTATTAGATTGATTTTAATTACTTTTGAAAATTAATTAAATGATACATATGATTTAATTAATAAATAAAATTTTTAAAAATTATTATAAAAATAAATATATAGAACATTTAATAAATATTGATACGCTACCCCTAGTATTTATTATACCATCATATTAAAAAGATACACAATAAGAATCTAATCTTCCCAAACTTGTCATCTCCATGACCTTGCACTCGCACAGCATGAACAACCATCTCTTTCCACTGCTTATTCTTGATCGTTTCTTGGTCTTGATCACCGTCCCACTTTGTCGTTGTCCCAATGATGAGCAGTACACGAAATGCTCTCTCCCCTAGTCGTCTGGGCCAATAAAGGATATCAGCCGTATGCCACCGGCGCAGCTACATAAGGGGCAATTCACCCTTCTCAAATTCTAAAATTTTTTGACAAATAATATGATGAATCGCCCGCCCTATATTTATAGATATTTTCTAAGATTCACTTGGATGCTCAATGAAATCAAACAAACACCCCCTGGATGTTTAGAAACTTTCTAGAAAAACCCCATGTGATTAATAAAATCAAGTTCACCATTTTGATTTACTTTCTTAATTCTTATGTCGGTCGTATCTCTTTAATACTAAGAATCCCCGAAACAGTTTGTGTCTCAATCCTAAGGGGCCATTTGGTAAAAGGGGTAGGAATCTTAGAAATAAGATTCACATTACTGAGAAAATAAAGCATGAGAATCTGATTCCTTGAAAAGTAATATTACTCTGTTTGGTTACCTACAGGAATCTTGTTCTTGATTACCGTGGGAATCAGATTATTATGTTTAGTTATATACAGGAATATTAATTTTGTTGTTATGTGAGTAATCTTGATAATTAAATTTTTTTTCTATATTTCAAACATACTTAAATTTTTTTTCTTGTTTTAGTATAATTGTAAAAAAAGAATGAGGATAATAATTTTGAAGATTTTAAAAATTATTTTGAAATACTATTAAATAATTTAGAAAATTTTTTGAATTTATTATATGAAAGTTTCTGGAGGTATGCAGTTATAAATAACAAAACAGTAAACTGTAATGTAAATTGGCACAGGAGGATTTTTACGTGGTTCGGTTATAAAAAAACCTACATTCACAGACAGTTATAAAGCTGTAATTCACTAAGTTCTTGTTTGTACAATCTTTAAGACCTTTTACAGTGCCGACTTACTCTCACACACTGACCTAATCTTTGACAAATAAAATCTTCGCAAAGATCATAAATTCTAGTGACATTGTCCACTCTCTGTCACAGATAACTTAACAACACACTGTTAAGTTATACATAACACCTGATGTCTGATACAGAATTATATAAACACTCAACCCTCAGGTTATCCCAAGTATCTATTAACTCACTCAGACTTAATCAACAACTCATGTATGATTTTTAACTCTCATATATGAACCAAAAACTCAACGAATCAAAGTAATAAAGACATTCCAATCTGCATTGAAGATCTTCTTTCAAATCATGGAATGTAGTGACTTATACTCTCAAAAACATAATCGAGTTTCCCAAAGCTCAAAACTCATCACCGCCGACTATGTCATAACTTGATATATATATATATATTGAGAGGTCTGGTCGAAATCTTTCTAAGAATCCTGTAAATATCTCAATCAAAATCACATTAGGATTAGGATAAAATAAAATAGGAAGTGTTATAGTTAAACTCCTAAAGAAATTTGGACACAATTAAATATCCTCTTATTTTGATTAGGATACAAGAAATATTATCCAAATCTAAGGAGATATTTATTGTGAATCAAATACTTTCTATAATGATCATATAGAAACAGTAAAATAGGAATCAAAATACTATTCTATTTTTATCACAAGTTAAACAAAAAACTCAATATGAGCATGGCACATGCAAGTATCACGTTAACGCCAACATTATATATTCATTATAAATTACAATAAATAATTTTTATATATTTATTATAAATTACTATAATAATTTCTAAATTTATCGTAAATTTAGAATTCCTAAATTTTTTTTTCCAAATAAGGACATGCGCAGGACCGCGAAATTTCAGATTGTTCAGCAGGTTCTTCTGAATCCAGGAAACACAAATTCAAACTTGGATTTGAAAATCGAAAGAAAAACAGAATTCACAAATACAGAAATTCAATTAAATTATTAAATTCACAAATACATAAATTTGGAAATTTCAATTCCAAATCCAGAAATCCCAAATCTAAACTTCTAAACCCACGATTCATAAACACCCAAAAACGTTTTTGCTCCACCTACCATCCGTCGTCGCCACCGCCACCACCTCTAACCACCGGTAATTCAACACAAAAACCACCAATCTAAATGACCCAATTTCACTCCTACACATCCCAATTCAACCATCAACCATCCCACTTCAACAATCAGAATATATTGGGAAGAAAGAACATAAAAGGGAAAGTCGCCATGCGAGGATAGAGAGAAGAGAGAGAGGTGAAGGCGTCAATCCAGGAGGAGTTTTATAGAGGTGGAGGCAGCAGCAGCGAAGGCGCATATGAAGGCAATGGATGCCCTGAGGGAGGTGGTGGATACACTGTAAATACAATGGTGGTGGTTGTTATGGTAGTGGGAAGACGTGAGGGAGAAGAGAGAACACTTAGAGATGAGAGACAGGCAGAGAGTTGAGAGATGAGAGAGAGAACAGAGACGAGTAGAGAGAGAAGGGAGAGGAGAGACAAACTGGGATTCCTGGGAATCCGAAACTCAAGTTTTGGATGGGTTTCAAATGACCCTCTGGAGGTAGTAATATTAAACTCGTGAGAAACTAATTTTTCAGGGTTAAAAACAGTAATTAAGCTTACCAAACAAGGGAATGCATTCAGATTCTTGGGAATCCTTTTCCTAGCCCATGTACCAAACGGCCCCTAAATCTCTTCCACTTCCATAAATCTTCATTTAAACAAAATTAACCACAAATTAAATATTATTCACTTATTGATTATTGATTGAAAGAATTATAATAGCTAGTGCAATAATTAATATTCAATATTTTAATATTTAAGAGCTTAACTTCAGTACATGATGAACTTTATCTATAAATCATGCTTTTATGTTGATTGATTGAGCATTTAACATGAACTTGTTATGTTATACACATCTTCATGATACTACACATAATATTTCTTCCAAATTAAAAATGCTTAGAAATATGTTGCTACTTTGTTCATTCGTATATATCAAGACAATTGTAATTAATGTATCATAAGAAACATTATAAGTGCTTATGAATCTTTTGGTGTCTGTTTTTATTTAAAGTTTAATTTTATTTTTGTCTATACAGCTGCTTTACGATGCCATAAGTTTGGCCCTTCTAAACTCAATTTCTGGATACGTCCCTGCATGTAAACCGGCAATGCAGAATTCCCAGCGTTGTCCTTGCTTTTACAGTAGGAGTATAGCGATTCGTACAAGTAGTAGCACAAGTTGACTGAGCTAATAATGGCTAGCGCCCGAAAGTACTTGCGCAGGTCCCCGTGACCGTGAGGCCACCAGACTCCAATTTTACCTAAATTTCCAAGTCCAATAATAAAGATATTAATCGTTGATCCATGGTCCTTCCACTTACTTGATTCAAGGTGGAACAGATCAAGAATGAACTTATCCAGTCCATCTTGGTCAAGTCCTTCCATGAAAACCCAACAGCGCAGTAATGCGGCACAAGCGAGAATATGCTCTATCGCAATCGGGTTATTTGAATTTTTGACTTTTAATAAGTTTTGACCAACGAATTTTCTCAACCCGATGTGCAACAATAAAGGAAATTATAGGTTGCCACATTCCAGTTCAGGTTTTTACTAATTTAGCCTTTCTCTGTTCTTCTCAAGCCCATTTGGAAACTAGGCTGTGTTTATTTTTATATTTTGAGTTTTGATTTTCAAAATTTGGAAAGAATATGTAGTTGATTTTAAATTTTTATGAATTTTGAAAATGATATGTGGTTGATATTAATTTAAATGTATTGATAAATGTGTGTTTTGTTTTCAGATAGGTGAAATCTACCATATTGTAGTCCAACTATGGGATGCCACATCAGCAAGCATTTGAGCCCTCCTTCGTTTGTAAAATGTAATAGCTTTCAAATACTTGACCTTTTTGGAATTGTTTGTTATGATCAGAAATTAGTGTGAAAAAGTATTATAAAAAAAATTCCGTTGTTAACTGTACTGTCTTAAAAAGTTATAAGGTGTTTGATAAAGTAGCTTCTAAAATTATTGGGTTGTCCAAAAGTTGTAACTATATATTTTGTAAACTTGATTTTTAAAAGCTAATTTTTAGTAAAAATATACAATTATACAAAAAAATAATTATTAATGTTTAATTTAAATATTTAGATATTAAAATAAAATAAGTAAATATGTTTATTTATTTGTATTAAAAATAATGAAAATAAACTAAAATAAAAATGTCTCCTGGAACTTTAACCGTCCAATGCAGCTGATTTCTAGTCGAGATGAAGAAACTGTCAGTTGATTCATATACATCGAACAATGCAGCATTGACGTTTTAAATTCTTTTAAAGTAATTCTTTTAAAAAAAATTAAAGTATATCTAATTTTATAATTTATTAACTAATTAATTAATTTTAAAATGTTAATATTTAAGGATTTTTTTATTTATATTAAATTATAAGAATATTTTAATATTCTGATCTATCAAAATTTTAGCTTTTTAAATTCAATTTTCAAAAGTTACCTCTCATGTGCCTTTACAATCTAATATAAATATAGATTCTTGAAGCAGCGACTTCATGAAGCATCAATTGCTAACAACTTCCTAAAACATCAAATTTTAAAAAGTATAGCAAACACCAAAATAATTGTAGCTAGTAGTATAATCTTAAAACTATTGTGCAACAAAATATATCTAACGGACTCTTAGTCTTGAAACAATCATCTAGCGCTAATGAGGGTAGAGACTCACCTCCCATTGGATCCAAAATCTTACCTTTCAATGATAACAATACCAAAGCAAAATTCTATTAATTTTGTCCATTTATTATACTTACATTTATTAAAGAAAAATTTGTAGAAAATTTATAATTGGTTAATATTTTTAAGAATATGACAATGCCAAATCAATTAGCAACCCTAATATAATAGCTGATAATTTTAATGATAAAGACCAATGGTAATTTGATTGTTAATATCATAAGCTATGATCTGCAGTAGAGCAACTGAGCAATAACATTCTCTTAATTAATTTGATGGGTAACATAGCAAAGAATGGGATAGGATAAGGTAATATAAATCCATTGAAGTGAACATAATTACATAAATGTGTTCTACCAATTATATGCCGAATCTCACAGGGACCATCGAATCATTCGGCCTCAAAGTTTAGTGTTTCACGCATTAATACCGAGCACTTGAAATGAAACTTACTAGAGGCTTAATTTCATTAATTCATGTTAAAAGAAAAACTAATACAATTAGTTAAGAGACTTTATTTGTACTATATTAGTTATAGACCCAATAGGAAAATTATCCTCATAAGAAATTTATTCGAGTAGGAAAACTAATACTACTATTAACTAAATCTATTTTTTTTCCTTAAATTTAAAACCATTTTGAAATTAGAAAATAAATCAAAACATAAAATAAATAATATTACATAATAAATATATAAAATATGTGCTATGCTGGTTATTTCCAATTTTTTACTTTTCTTTGTCTTTCGCTCTGGATCGATGAGTTACCTAAAGGCTGTTGGGGATGAAATACAAACTCAGAACATAATTTGGGAGAAAAATTACTTGTATTAACAGAGAAAATCAATATACAAGAATTATACAAAAACTCCTCTAAATTTCCTGGAGCTCAACCTGGCTCTCTAACACTCAGAACTCTCTGGTTCTAAATCCTGAACTCTTTCTGGAGTTTTTCTAATGTATAAACAAGGCAGAATTCGTCCCATATTTATAGGAAAATTCTGCATGAAAATTCAACCAAGTTAGGCCACCTAACTTTGACATATAATATGGGAGGTGCATAACTTTGACAATTAATTTAATCACATGGGAGGGATTCTGGAAGGCTCATGCTGTCATGCATGAGCTCATCAATTCTCCCCCTCCATCCCATGTGAAAGGGAGTAACAACAAAAGTAATTAGACTGCTTCTAGTCCAACTATATCTCTGCATAGTTCTAGCTTGTCTCTGGTGACCACTTTTGTTAACATGTCGGCTGGATTCTCTTTAGTATGGATCTTCACTAGTTTCAACAGTTGCTTTCCATCACCTCTCGTATCCAATGATAGCGGATGTCGATATGCTTCGTTCGAGAATGGTACACTGAATTCTTGCTCAAATCCAGAGCACTTTGACTGTCACAGTGTACTTTGTACTCCTTTTGCTCAATCCCAAGTTCTTGGAGAAACGCTTCAGCCACAACATTTCTTTTCCAGCTTCCGCTGCGGCAATATATTCTGCCTCTGTCGTGGATAGCGCAACACACTTCTGTAGTCTTGACTGCCATGATACAGCTCCCCCTGCAAAAGTGTAAACAAAACCTGATGTAGATTTTCTACTGTCAGGATCTCCGGCCATATCTGAATCTGTGTAGCCTTCCAAGATTGGATCAGCTCCCCCGTAACACAAGCATATCTTCGAGGTACCTTTAAGGTATCTGAGAATCCACTTGACTGCCTCCCAATGTTCTTTGCCTGGGTTGGAGAGAAATCTGCTCACGACTCCTACAGCATGAGCAATATCTGGTCTTGTACACACCATGGCATACATCAAACTTCCTACAGCAGAAGAATAGGGCACCGACGCCATGTCCTCTATCTCTTTCTTGGATGAGAGACATGATCTCTTGCTCAGCTTGAAGTGATTAGCCAGTGGTACACTAACTGGCTTAGCACTATCCATGTTGAACCTTTGGATCACACGTTCAACATATTTCTCTTGAGACAGCCATAATTTCTTTTGTTTCCTACTCGACGAATGTGCATCCCCAAGATTTGCTGAGCTGGTCCTAAGTCCTTCATATCGAAGGTTTTTGATAGTTCATTCTTTAGCTGCTTTATTCTTGTTGCATCTTTTCCGACGATCAACATGTCGTCCACATATAGCATGAGTGCAACAAAGTCTCTACCTGGAAGTTTCTGGAAGTAGACACACTGGTTTGCAGCGGTTCTTTTATACCCATGACTCACCATGAAGGAGTCAAACTTCTTGTACCATTGCCTTGGTGCTTGTTTGAGGCCATACAAGCTCTTTTTGAGCTTGCACACGAGGTGTTCTTTTTCTTGAACCTCGAACCCTTCTGGCTGCTCCATGTAGATTTCTTCATGCAAGTCTCCATGAAGAAATACTGTCTTCACATCCATCTGTTCAAGCTCCAAATCAAGACTTGCTGTCAATCCGAGGATGACGCGGATTGAGGACATTTTTACTACCGGTGAAAAGATTTCATCAAAGTCAATTCCTTTCTTCTGAAGGAATCCTTTTACCACCAATCGGGCTTCATGCTTCATCACCTTTCCTGTTCCATCTTTCTTGAGCTTGAATACCCACTTGTTCTTCAGTGCCTTCTTTCCGTCTGGGAGCTCGACCAGTTCATAAGTTTTGTTCTTCTCAAGAGAATTCATCTCATCTCGCATTGCATGCAGCCATCGTTCTTTGTCTGGATGAGATAAAGCTTCATGAAAGCTTTCTGGCTCCCCCTCATCAGTAAGCAGTGTGTACTCTGATTTCGGATATCTCCTCGACGGAATCCGACCTCGCTCAGATCGTCGTAGCTGAGGTTCTTCATTTTCAGGAGGTACAACAGCTTCTATAGGTGATTGTGGCTCCCCCGGCTCAGCAATCTCTTCATTTTCATCCTCCTAATCTGTTTCTGGAATTTCTTCTGGTACTTCATCATTTCTTGTGGCATTTGGTGTTGAGTCTGCAACAATATCTGGGGCACTGCTAATGGGATTTGTAGATATTGTTGTCTTTTCAGCGTCTTCATATGTTTGGTCTTCATGAAATACGACATCTCTGCTCCGGATGACTTTCTTTTCTTTGGGATCCCATAATCTGTATCCGAATTCTTCATCTCCATAACCGATGAAGATACATGGAACAGTTCTCGCATCGAGCTTCTGTCTGAGCTCCTTGGATACATGTACGAAGGCTAAACAACCAAACACTTTCAAATGATTATAGGAGGGCTTTTTATTGGACCATACCTTTTCTGGAATCTCGAAGTTCAGTGGTGCCGATGGTGCTCTGTTGATTAAGTAACAGGCGGTGCGAACTGCCTCCCCCCAGAATGGCTTAGGTAACTTAGCCAATCTGAGCATGCTTCTGACTCGTTCCATGATGGTTCGATTCATCCTCTCGGCCATTCCATTGTGTTGTGGTGTGCGTGGGACCGTTCTTTCATGTCGAATGTCATATCTTCGACAGTAGGCATTGAACTCTCTGGAGGTATACTCGCCTCCGTTATCTGATCGAAGGCATTTTAATTTCTTACCCGTTTCACGTTCTACCATGGCGTGAAACTCCTTGAACTTCTCCAGAACTTCATCCTTCGTCCTGAGGAAATACACCCACACTTTCCGAGATGCATCATCAATAAAGGTCAAGAAATACCTTTTACCGCCTAGACTTTCCACTTCGAGAGGTCCGCATACATCACTGTGTACTAGCTCTAATAACTTTGATTTCTTCACTGATGAGGAGTTGAATGACACCCTCCGTTGTTTTCCGTACAAACAATAGTCGCAAGGATGAGACGCTGTATCCTTGGAAACAGTGATCAGCTTCTTTTTCTGAAGAGTTGATAAACCTTTTTCACCCATGTGACCGAGCCTTTTATGCCACAAATCTAGAGGTACCATGTGCTCTGCTACATGAAGGCTCTCTCCGTTTATCTTTACATGAGTCCTGTAAAGATTGTCACATAATTTACCTCGAGCAACCACCATGACCCCTTTTAACATCTTCCATGTACCATTAGTGAAGCAACTCTCATAGCCTTGCTGATCAAAGGCTTTTACCGAGAGCAAGTTGAGTCGAAGATCTGGCACATGACGAACGTCCTTTAAAGTTATTTTGCATCCGACGTTCGTTTGGAATTGAATATCACCAATTCCCATAATTTTGGCGGTGCTGTTGTTACCCATCTTCACTATCCCAAAGTCTCCTGTTTTGTACGTGGTGAAGATTTCTTTGCAAGGAGTGACGTGACAGGAAGCTGCTGTGTCTATTACCCATTCTACTCCTTGATCTGCTGTGTGGAAGCACGTCTCTTCTGCACAGATGGTTACATCTTCTACCACTGTAACTCGTGGCTCGTCGCTACTTTGTGCTTGTGAACTCTCCTGGTTCTGCTTCTGAAGACTGCGACAATTTTTCTTCATGTGACCCTCTTTACCACAGTGATAGCATTTGTAGGTGGGTCTCCGCCCATCTGTTGATCTGCCCTTTCTGTTTGTCGATCTGCCTCTGCTTTTGCTTCTACCTCTTCTCCAGTCTTCACCTCGAGACTGTCTTTCCTGATTCTCCATGATGTAGGCTTCATCTTGATTGGCGCCTGCATCTTTTCTTCTCGCCTCCTCGTTCATCAAGGCATCCTTAACCATTGATAGGGTAAGTTTGCCTTCGGGTGCTGAATTACTGATGGAGACCACTAACGTCTCCCATGAATCTGGAAGGGAATTGAGAAGTAGAAGAGCTTGTTCTTCGTCTCCAAGCTGTAACTCAACTGCTGTCAACTGATTCACCAAGTTCTGGAACTCACTTGTATGTTCTGCTACTGGAGTTCCGCTCTGCAACTTCAAGTTCACAAGCCGTCTCATCAGGATGGCTTTGTTTCGTGCTGACTTGGCTTGATACATACTCTCTAATTTTTTCCATAGAGTATATGCATCTGTTTCTTTGGCTACATGATGGAAGACGCTATGATCGATCCATTGTCTGATCTGACCGATGCATTTTCTGTTAATTTTCTTCCATTCTACCTCTTTTTCTGTCTCAGGTTTCTGCCCTTCAAATTCTATAGGATCATATAGATCCTTACAACTAAGGAGATCCTCCATCCTGAGCCTCCATAGTGTGTAGTTGGTAGCAGTTAATTTAATCATGGCTCCGGATGATTCTTCCATTTTAGAATAATTAATTCACTAAAATAGAAATTGAATTTCAAAAATCCGAGCCCGCCGTTACGTCCGGAACGGTCAAATTAGGTGGAATAGCCTCTTCCGGGGCTCAAAAATTCTTTTTATACAATAAATACTAAGCTTGGAAACTTTAAGGGCTAAACTGAAATTTCTTAAGGGCTAAACTGAAATTTCAGAAACTAAAAGGGGGCATAATGTTATTCACCAGAACTATAGGGGCCAAACTGATATTTCCTAGGGACTAAATTAAATTTCATAAACTTAGGGGGTCAAAATGTTATTACCCAAAAATACAGGGGTTAAAATGATATTTCTGAAAGATTTGCTGACGTGGCAGATGTGGGGACCACTTTGCTGACGTGGCTATGACGTGTCGATGACGTGGCTATGATGACGTGTCCTGATGACATGGCTCTGCTGACGTGGCGTTATGCTGCCGTAGCAAAAGTGCGCTGACGTGTTGCTTGCGTGACTGATGACGTGTCTGATGACGTGGTCATCTTCAACCTTGGGATGGCGCGTGAGGCAAGTGACGCCCACTCGCAAACCAGGTCGGAAGCACGTGCGGCTTCTCTGGTGATCGTCTCGGTCGCCGAAAAATTGCAGAATACTCACCTCGATCTCACGAACACACAGAACACTTCAAATTCAAAATTTGAAGACTTTCCGAAAATTCGAAATTTCCAGAAATGGGGACAGATTTTCTCTGAATTTTTCTTCTCTGTTCTGACGTTCCAGGAGCTCAACGAGGCTCTGATACCACTTGTTGGGGATGAAATACAAACTCAGAACAGAATTTGGGAGAAAAATTACTTGTATTAACAGAGAAAATCAATATACAAGAATTATACAAAAACTCCCCTAAATTTCCTGGAGCTCAACCTGGCTCTCTAACACTCAGAACTCTCTGGTTCTAAATCCTGAACTCTTTCTGGAGTTTTTCTATTGCATAAACAAGGCAGAATTCGTCCCATATTTATAGGGAAATTCTGCATGAAAATTCAACCAAGTTAGGCCACCTAACTTTGACATATAATATGGGAGGTGCCTAACTTTGACAATTAATTTAATCCCATAGGAGGGATTCTGGAAGGCTCATGCTGTCATGCATGAGCTCATCAAAGGCTGAGACAACTTCTGAGGGACATTTAAATGGCTTTTTGCGATCTCTTAGCGATCCCGCTGTGATCCGATCTAAACTGGCTGCAGTTTGTTAAGTCTCCTCCGTATTGTTGCTTTTGTAGAAGTAGATTAGCGATATGCGCGAGTGGTAGCACACGTTGACTGTACTAACAAGGTCTAGCATTATGAAGGAATCGTCTACGTGCCTCTTCTTGCCCTCGACCTCCACCAAAAAGCTCTTGTGTTTGCATAAAAACTCAACGCGTTACCAAAATTTCCAAAGTCCAATCACAAAGGTATTAATTGCTAATACATAGTGCTTCGTCCCTTGATTCAGGGAAGATCTCAGACATGAATTCATCGAGTCCATCTTGAGCAAGTCCTTCCATGAAACCCTACATGCACAATTGTGGACCAAGCCATAAGATGCTCATTGGTACTCAAGATTGCTCATTATGTAGTACTTTTCCCCTTAATCGACGATGAATTACCTCAAACCGCCAGGCGACAATATAGTCAGGTATAAATAGCAGCGTTCCAAGCCAGATTTTCACTAATTTAAGCTTTCTCTTTTCAGCTTCTGGAGCCCATACCCATAGTAGCTCAGACAGGAAAGACATCATTTTACGTGCTAGAGATTGAATTATCACCAACAAAGGAAGAAACTTTGCCTTCTCCATTTCTTCTCCCAGAATAGGGAAAACGGCCTTCCCTACTGATAAAACAGAACCAAACAAAAGGAAAGTCGTCCACATACAACCCATCTCCCGAAAATATTTTAACTTCTGCTTACGTTCTCTTTGTGGACCTTCTTCTGCACTAGGAGCCGAATCTTTACCCTGTTTTCTGCTATTCATCTAATTAATTAACAAAGGCAATAACAAGAGCAACTTATAATGGTGAAAATTTTTTAAAAAACAGACTAGAGATACCTAATTAGGCTTTTCATTTTGATTAGAAATGCTTTAAGGTAATGGGGAATAGTGGTCAAATTGCTGCCAATATCCGCTAATTCTCCAGAAAGGTAAAACCGAATTGTACCGCACAAGACCAAAATGAGACTGCTCCCAGACGCCCATAGCGAGACTTTGAAAACAAATTTTTTTGACATGTGTGACTGAATTGATGAGCTCATGCATGACATGCATGAGTTCTAGAATCCTGATGAGCTCATGCATGACATGCATGGAGCTTCTAGATCCCTCCCATGTGAATGAGTTGAGTCAATGGAGGTAGGCACCTCCCATATGGTAAGTCAATAACCAAATTCTTATCTAATTTTGATGGTAAGTCAAGTAACCAAATTCTTATCTAATTTTGAAAAATTCATGCGACTCCTCCTATAAATTGAGGACGTTCTGCAGAGTTGTAATCATCCCAGAGAGGAACTAAACCAGAGAGTTTAGGAGTGAGAGAGCCAGGAGAGCTTCAGAAAATTTTAGGGGAGTTTTTGTGTAAATCTTGTATATCAATTTTCTCTGTTAATACAAGTTATTTTTCTCTCAAAATCTGTTCTGAGTGTGTATCGCATCCCCAACATGAATTTGTAGGTTAGGAAGGCAGCAAGTGCACTAAACAACCCGACAACACAGCACCACACATTTTTTCAGGTTTGCTGGATCAGGTTCATGATTTTTGAATTGATCAACAATAAATTTTCCTGTAATACGCTGAACTCCAATTACATTGTGTGGAAATTTCACTTATATTGCAGTTGAATTAACATAAAGTATCACCAATCCCTGCAACAACAATAACGTATATACGTTGGTTAATTTATTGACTCTGATTAACATTCGACAGATAGCAAGTGCTCCAAACGATAGCTAGCTAGGTTTTGGAGAAGGAATTGTCATATTACTACATAATTATTTAACTTCAAATGAGTAAGTATATAATACTTCACGACACGCCTTAACTTGTTAACACATGTGAAAATTAACACTATAACATTATAAGATCAAATTACATTTCAAACAAATTAAACATAACACATACTTATAATAATAAAGAAGAGATTTGAAACAATAATAACTAGGAGACTACTGAATAGGGCTTTTGGCATAGATGTCGTGGAAGCAACACGCTCTACCAATGTTGATCCTCCCTGTGCAATCATCGCAAGTATTGCAGCATGCACGAGCTCTTTTTCCGGATTTTCCTTTACAGGATTAACAAAATCTATTATCCGTAAAGGCACTACATAATATATCATCTTGTCGGTGAACATGAGGCCTGAAATTAATTTAATTTAATCAATTAAAAAGTCATAAGTGGCATTTGATGAAACAATTAAATATACCTCGCTGATGTTTGAGCGCAGCAATGTTTTACCGTGATCAAATTAAAGTAATAAATATTTTAGGATCAACTCTAAGGTTTACCAACATCCTACATAGCCACCTCTAATTCTGAAAATCTTACATACCACCCCTCTCCATTAAGAACCATTACAATTCTATTAAAAAATATATATAAATTTCTCAAATTGTCCATAGTTGACTATTAAAAAAATTCAAAATTTGAAAATAAAAATAAAAACTAAAACTTGCTAAAAATCTTTCATCAAACACTTCCCCTCAAATCTTTTAAAAAAATACTATCACAATAAAAGATACATAAACTTGAAAAAAAACTTTTTATTAAAAAAATTTACATTAAAATTTTTTGTTAAAATCTTGAAATAATAAAAAATTTGTTGCATTTGCATGCAAAAAGTTATCTTATAAAGTTTAAAGGGATGATTATTTTTCCATCTGAAATATGAATTTTACTGAATCTCAGACATCAGACTTTTTTATGATATTTTTTTTTGCGACGGAATACTTTTTCTCAGATAAAAATATCTAAATAGAAAAAACTATATTTACTAGGTTTTATCTCAATGGGAAAAGATTTTAATGGATTTTTTCTTTTTTATGTTCTAAAATACCCTTAATAACTTTAATTAATTTCTATTCTATAAATTCTTTACAATCTTTTTGTAATCCTAAAGTAATCTTTTAGGAAAGTATCTTTGAACTCTTGGGCAACTCTTTCAAGCATCAAATTGATCTTTCGTTTTAGTTATTCTATTGTTAAAATAATTTTTTGAATACTCATTTGTTATTTTTTAATTATATAGTAATTAAAAAAAATTTCATATTTTATGTGAGACACATTAATTAACAGTATAATTTTTTTAGGAAATTATAGTTTTCTAATTTTGATCTTGTTTTATTGATTATTTACAAATGTTTAAATAACATATATAATATTGTACAATACATATAGTACTAAAAAATGATATATATGTCAAATTATTAGCTTTTACATGTTTTTAGTTTTTAAAAACAAACAACTTAAGACTTATTATCATATTTTAAAAAACGAGAAAAAACATATCATTTAGACATTTATATTCAGACTTATTCAGATTTTAAACAAAAAGTTGTCCTCCAAATCTTTCAGAGTAATTTCTTTATTTTTCTTGTAAAGTTCAAGTCTTCCAAAATAATTTATTTATCTTTCAAGGTAATATAAATAGATTATATTGGAGAAGATCTCATATTTGAAAAAAAAAAGTTATGTATGTAAATCTTAAGATATCATGTGAATTTGTTTATGAGTAAATGGGAATCCTATGAAACTACAATAAAGTTAACTTAGTGTAACATGAAATGAATTTACAATAATAAGCTGCACTAGGATTTTCAATTTCAACATCCAATATAAGCAATTTAGACGCAATCATTAAGAAACCTACATCAAGTTCGAAAATGAAAGCTCACATCTAAATAAAATTAAGATCAACATGTAGAAAAAAGTTGAACCTATAAAATATGAAAAGTACTCTTAACACTTTGATTCTCAGCATATGACTCTCTCTATTTTATTTTTTATTTTTTATTTTTTTGCAACAGATAGTCATTTTGATCCCTAATGGTGATCTTTCGATTTTAATTTGTTAAACTTACTGTTTACCATGCGTGAGAGAGAGAGAGACAGAGACAGAGAGCTAGTCATGAACTGAACCGAACCGAACTGATACAAGTAATATATGTGATGGATCAAGTGCAAAAGAAAGAAAAGAGAGAATAGTTTTGGTTACCTTTGACAAGCAAGACGCCCATGCAAAAACAAAAACAGAAGTGATAGCGTACCCAATCTCTGAACTTGCTTCCGATTTTAGAACATGTTCTGATTTGGACGAGCTATTTGGTAGTTCCCAAGTTCTTCTTGCTTCTTAATTTGCGTAAAATGTTTGCATAAAAGCTATAATGGACGAATAAAAAACGCATATATCTAAACGATTGAGAATGTATTTGATTATGTATTTTGTAACAAAAATACATCAACGAAATATAAAATTAGATAAATAAACATAAAAAAATTTCAAATATTTTTAAAGGTATGTTTGTTTTGGCTTCTACAAGTAGAGCTTAGCGAAGTAAATCTTTTTGAAGTAAAACTTTTAAATAGAGATTTAATTGAAAAGTTATTAATTGTTTGATAGGACAAATATAGAAGTACTTATTATAATTAAATTACCAAAATAGAGTTTTGTTATAAAAAAAAAAAGCAAAATATTTAAAATTAAATAAATGTATCTTTGATATTTTAAAACTTTAAAAAAGCTGAAAAAGAGCTTTTCTCAAAAGCCTCAATTTTGAGCTTCTTCCAATAAACATAAATTAAATAGCTTTTATAATTATTCAAAAACTATTTTCAAATGACAGCCAAAAGACACAAAAAAATTAAAAAAGGGTTTTTGATATTAAAAAAAAATATTTTATCCAATAGAAAAGTTTGAAATAAACGCGCTCTAAAAATGCTTAAATAATTTTTTAATCCAATAATATTATTTATTAACTAAATATAATTATTAAATTAAATTTATTGTTTTAATAAAATTTATTATTTTAATAAAATATTATTTATTGTTTTAATAAGCTCTGTTCGTTTATGAATTCAAATCCTGTTTGTTGTGCTGCACATTTTCTAATGCAATTTACATTCAATCTCAATCGCATATCTTTCCAAAATTTAAAATAATTCAAAATCAATCATATATTCCTAAATTCAATTAAAAACAAAAATACTGAATTCATAAACAACATACCCGTAACCAGACATTTCCCACTGCTCTTGTTTGAAATGAAAACAAAAGAAAAATTCAGACAAAAACGTTACCCAGCATGCCGCTGATGTCAAGACACATGTGAGATATTGCTTTCACTAAAATGATCTAATTGCAAATCTGCCAAACGCTGTGGCTCTCATCAATTTAGTTAATCGTTATCGAGTTAATAATTTGTTGCTAATTATTTGTCCAATTAATAGGTGACAATAATTTTTTTCTTCTTTGGTGAAATTCATTTATTTGATCCTTTTTTAATCCGTTTTGTCAAAGAAAGAAAAAAAAATGTGCTTTTATTCCTATTTACAAACAAAAGGAGAATAGAGAATTGGGAAAAGAGAAGGAAAATATAAGAGATGAGGATCGAGGAAAGAACGGTGAAAAGAGGAGATGTAGAATATTCTGTTGCGGTTGAATTTGAAGCTTAAATAATAGCTTCCCCAAAAATCTAAGCATGCAGGAAATAATTTTATTATAATTAGATTTTAAAGATTGTATATTAAAGTTGTTATTTCTTAACACCATAGCTCACATCTAAATCAAGTAGATTTCTTGATATGATAGAGTTAAACAGTTCTTAATATGGTTCACGCGTAAATTAAGTGATCTCTTAATATGAAATTAAAGTAACGACAGGGTGATAGCGTGTTCAAACTCTCCATGCTAGTCACCAACGGGTCCATCTACAAGTATAGCAATGATTCATTGACAAAAATGACTGAATCATAACTAAAAATTTCAAAATTGCATCTGATATTATCTTTAACAAAAGGTTAATTTTGTTGGACCAAATTAATATCATATTAAAACTAAATTAATGAATGTCAGCTGAAGAGCCATATTGCATTCTCTCCAAGAATCATCTTCTATTTCTCATCAGGGCTAAAATTAAAATCCTTTTTGTTGTTGACTTAACATATGGCGATTCTCAACAGGAGTATTCTCCAGAATCACGGAAAAGCAATTAAAATGGACTTTCTTCATTTTCTTTTGGGTTGTCAATTAGGCCCAATAAATCCTCTTATAGAAAAAGGCCTCAGGCCCACTAAATTTGGCCCAACGCCGCCCGTCACGGTTTAAACGGGGATGATAATCATCCTCCGGAACCCTCGCTCCCAGCCCACATTCGGCATGAAATGACTGACATCCACGATCGGAAGTAATAAGGCCGCAGCGCGTGTCCAACCTCTGATTGGCTACAAATGGAATCGGGACCCACATCACCCTCTCAAAGATTCATCCACCAATCAGGGTCAAAGCTACAAATCTCACCATCCAGTCACCGCAGCAACTGTTACCCGCCAATAGTCATTGCCTTCCTCCGCCCCCTGTTTGTCTCCCGAGAAAGCGTTTTCGCACAAAATTTTCCACGCTCCACCTTTATTTATATTCTATTTTTATCTCCTAAAATCTATCATTTTTTCTTTCTATTTGCTTCTCTGGTAATACTAAAAAATATATATTTTTTACTCTGGATTTTTTAAAAAAAATTAACTAAATTTTAGCTATTTGCAGTATTTTCACGAAAAGTGAAGTACAACTTGTTTGTTAAGTTAAAAATTCTTTTAAAAAAAGAACCTATTTAGTCCCTATATATGTTCTGCTTTTCAGCTGTAAAAAAATAATTTCGAAGAAGGAATATTTTTCTTCAGGTGATTGTTAGTTTCCCCAGAAACAAGTAGTATCTAAGCTCTTCAGTGAACAAATAGTTTAATATTCTCGAGAAACTCTGTGCTTTCTTGGGAAAATTAAACCAAAAAAAACTACTTGAGCGAGTGTTGTTATGTTTGAATAAAAGCAATTAGTTTTTACCCGTAAAGATTCGTTTATGAGAAAAGTCCAATACTTTCTCAGGAAAGTCAAACTTACTTTCCTGGAAAAGAAAATTAGTCCATATCCAAGTAATTGTCACTGATTAAACCACTCCAGAAAGAAGAAAAGATTTTGAACTTTTCTATCCATTTGGACTTCAACCATCTTTTTTCGATGTTTAAATTTTTGGAGTGCTTCATCCTTAGTCTTCAAGATATACACCTATACTTTCCTTGAGCAATCATCAATTATGGACATAAAATATCTACCTCCACCTAAAGTTTCATGTTTAGATGAACCCCATATATTGAAATGGATATAATTGAGAGTTTTTCTTGTTACATAAGATGAGAAAGCGAATTTTACCCACATTGACTTGCCAAGTATGCAATGCTCACAAAACTATAATTTCCCTAACTTATCTCCACATAACAAACCTTGCTATTGCAGCTCCTGGAGCCCTCTTTCACTCACATGGCCAAGCCTCTTATGCCACAAGTAGCCTTAACATTCATGCCTAATACCGTACCCGCTTCTCCAATTATAAGGCTGCCTTGGAGAATATACAATCATTTTTTCTCACACCTTTCATTACAACCAAGGAATTTCTTATAACATCACTACAAGAAAAAAGTTAATATTTGACTGTTTTTAGCCGTCAAATATGATAATATTTGACGGTTATTGCGTGTCATATATGTCACCGTCAAATATGATAATAGTTGACCGTTGGTCAAACAGTCAAATATTAACTATAACATATTTGACTCTTACGAAATAGTCAAGTTTTACACCATTGAAATTCAAATTTTTAGCATTATTTGACGGTTTTTGGAATAAATATTTGACATAAACCGTCAAATATGCCATAAGTAACGGTCAAAATTTTTAAATTATTGTTAATAATATTTGACAGTAACCGTCAAATATTCTGAACGTAACGGTCAAAATTTTTTCATATTTGATTGTTTTTAACCGTCAAGTATGTCAACGTAATATTTGACTCTTTTTCGACAGACAAATATTGTTGTAAATAAAATTCTTAATACTTGACCGTTTGGATACTGTCAAGTATGACAAAATTTTTACATATTTGATTGTTTTTAACCGTCAAGTATGTTAGCATAGTAATATTTGACTCTTTTCCGACAGACAAATATTGTTTGTAAATAAAATTCTTAATACTTGACCGTTTGGATACTGTCAAGTATGACAAAATTTTTTTGCTTATATTTGACTCTTTTTTGGCAGACAAATATTTGTGGTCATATTTGACAGTCAAATATTTGACTGTTTGTCCGTTTTTGGTGCAAAACTCATATTTGACTGTTTGTTAATGTCAAATATTACAGAATTTTTAACTCATATTTGACTGTTTATTAAATGATACTGTCAAATATCACATATTCGTTTAGCCCATATTTGACGGTTTATTATTATCAAGTTTTTGGGAATGGTATTGAATATTACATATTCGTTTGGCCCATATTTGAACCGTCAAGTATGAATATATATATATATACATATATATATATATATATATTTATAAATATTTTATAAATATTTTTCAAAAAAATTATTTATATTATATATTCTTTCTTGAAAACATAATACAAATAGAATTGGTTGAATGGTTAAAACACTATTATTGAACTCGATTCTATTAAAGAGGAAAAGGGTTTAAATCGCACTTGATGCATTTTATTTAATAACTAAACTAACCTTGACACATCATAACTTGTTGATAATTTAGTGGAAGTGAAGCTAAGTAAACAAATGGAAATAAGCAAGTGATTAAGGCATACGTACAATTGAGCACACATCATGACCAGTTGACAACAATTTAGTATGAGTGAAGCTAAGTAAACAAATGGAAATAAAAAAGTGATTAAGGAATTCAAAACAGTATAAAAGCTAAGACTTCATGACATGTAGTTCTGTTACCTATTTGTATATTCATCAATTTTGATAAGAGGAAAATATAGAAGACAAAAATGGTCCTATATAACCCAAGCCGATATCTCGGACAATTCAAAACAGTATGAAATGTGAATACTCATGGAAACAAAAAACACAACCCATGAGGAAGCCCAACAACTTACTTTCACAAAAATTTAGAGTCCTTTCTATTCTTAATGGAGCTCACTATGATGGTTGGAATTTCACTTCTGGGAACAACAATAATCAATTCATGCTCCCTTGGTCTCGGCTTTGACTGCAAGTCACCCAAAAAGGTCAGAAAAAAAACAAAAGCATGGTGAAACAAAGTTGTTTTGCCTTCGATATAAAATAAACAATGAAGCAAAGCAGCCAAAAAAATCACTAAGGATTACTTCATCTTAAGATTAAATGCAAAGTAATCATGAACTTATATAAGATTAAATGTGCAGCGATATAAGATATGCAATATTAAGGAATCAAATGCAAACTATCCAAGAACGTACTTAAAAAGCAATTGGTACAAATAAAGCTATCAACAGTGTTCAAATCATGTTACCGATATTTGTTACATTGTCATAACATGTTACTGTTGAAGGACTAACTTGAGCAAATAACAGAGCCTTGACACAAGTCTAGCCATGAAAGGGATAATACCTCTAACTTGAGCTGGTCAACTGCAGAGCCTTGACACAAGTAATTTACCCAATTTGATGGTTGGGCAATGACATTATTTAGAGATCCCGACATAACTGATAATTTAAAAAACACACAAGTACTACTGTGGCATTAGTGCAGAAAAGTATAAAATATATATAGAGAGACAGGACAGCGATCGAGTTCTATTATCTATGCCTCCGCACACAGATTCATTAAGTTGGCAAGTGTACCTTGGCATGGAATTGAAACCAACATTGATTCATCTAGTGCAGATATCACTAGGGTGGCCTTGTAATGTGGCCTGATCATGTCTAACTTGTTGCTTGCAATCAGAACATCCTATAAGAAGAGGAAAACCCAGCTAGCAATTAATGCAAATAAAAGGCATTAACAATGTTATAACTAGAGCATGCTATAAATCCCAAGTATTATTCCAAATTTTTCATCCAAAGATGTGTCATCCTCTGTACCACTAACACATAACTTGTCACATCATTTACATGTCAATGCCACATAGGAAGACAAAATCACTTGGAATGGTAATTTTAGGACAATGCTTTGTTGTATATATAGCATTATTCTTATAACATTATGGTCCAACTTCTTTAGAATGGCATGAAGAAGGGTGAAGAAATTCATGTCTATATCGTACCTCAATTGTAAGGATCGATTTATTAGTTGAAAGGCTTGCCTTCAATTTGTCTTCATGGAAGAGCAAAATATTGCTCGTCTTTATAAGTTTGATCGTCAGACTTGGAATTGATGCAAATGAAGTCTGATTACCATAAATGTCATGGCATGCAATAGACAAAGCTTACTTAATACTGTACTCTGAACTCTGTTTAGTGCTAAAAAGACTCCACTTGCCAATCTTAGAAGATGCCTTAACTAGCACTTGTTTCTCACAAATCTTACAGCTTGACTCAATCTGAAACACAAACATCACATCAGGTTACATGACAGAAATAATAAGAAACCAAATAATATTATCCTACACAACAGGAGAAAGGGGAGAAAATATTCCTCTACATCACTTACAAGATAAAATGAAAATGTGTACCGGCCAGCAACCTCAAATAAGCGAGGGTAGTTGGCTCTCAAATGAAAGATATAAAAACCTTGAAATCCTTTACAATCAGTAGTTGATACACGTTGTAGGTAACTATCTTCAAATTTTTTAAGATTTCCAGTTTCACCACTGAACTTGATTTCCATGACCATGTCTAACTTGTTCCTCACAATGTACTTTTGATCCAGCTCCTTTAAAGCACGAGCAGGAATAAAGCTACCAGGCCGAACAATAGCCACAATTTCCGCAGGAGGAGCTTGTCCAGCGACAGCATGAAAAGGTAATATCTGAAAAAAAAAGGGTGCTCTTTATGTGCTCAAAAGGAGAGAAAGAGCTAGCAATTAAAATGTTGATGCTCTATTTATCTCTATAAATACATACACATATATATGTAACATTCTAACATTTGTGAATTCCGTCTCATTTTTTTTTAATTATTTTGAACAAGTCAAAATAAAAACAAGCTCATTTATACTAACCCCACCAATCTCTAACTCTCGACATTCATTTGCATCCAATAAGTCAATCATAGAAGGAGCCTTCTGGCGTTGCTTCTCTAGTTGTTGATTCCAGTCAATGTTGTCCATACATACGCACTAATGTCAAAGGTCCAAAATACACCAAATATTTAACAGTTAAATAGATAAAGGAAATACAATGTAACAACAACAAAAGAAAAATAAAATAAAATAAAATGGCATACCTTTCCAGAATCAATGACACTAATAGGTAAAGATAAGGAGCTACGGATATCTAAACTTGCAATCCCATCATTCATTGCAAGGACACAGCCATTCTCATCCGAGAGACCTATTGGCCTTCCAAAGATTAAGTGCAACAAGACATCATATGAGAATCAATACAAGAACCAAATTCTTTTGATTCTAGAATGGAATCTTTTGATTCTTCTATTACGAAAGAGTCCTAAAGATCATCTCGAAACCTGAAAATTGGTTTCCAAATGTTAAATACAAAAACTGAAAGCACGGAAGGTTATATATGAAATTGAAACCAAGAAAAAATCACATACATCAACAATCATTACTAATCTCAATATGATATACCTGATTGTAATATGTAGGCATCCATGTTAACATAATAAAAGTTCCCTAATTGTGGCAGAAGTGAGAGATTATGAGAGCCCATACAGGAGCTTTTGATAATATTGACCTCCAAGGAATTACTGAAACAGGCTCCTTTGACACACTACCACCCAATATAAGTTTTTTTTTCGTCTCTAAGATCTGGGTCTTCTTCAGGGGAGCTGTATGCCTGGGGAGAAACCATAAATAAGACAAAAAGTCATTTCAAAATTTCTTTGATGGGATGACTGAAAATATTGATTTACATATGAAGAAGAATGTGATCATCTTATCATCAAGAAATCCTTCTGATAAAACAAATAAAACCATCTCATGCCCACTTACGTATAATCAAATATGAGATCAAACAACTCGTTTGGGCTCCAAGTGAAGAAGTCTGCTTTTAAGAAGGCAAAATAATTCACATTTGGTGACGAGGACGACAACTGCCTTAACATTTAGAGAGAAGATTAGATTTAGAAATTCCCAAACAAACAAGAACGACCACAATGGGCGTTCAAGTGGGCTTTCTCAATAAAAAAATTCAAACTTAGACTTCTTGGATGCATATGTATGTTTAATGTGTCCAAATATAAGTATTTACTATTTAGTGATCTTCATTGGTTGGTCAGTTTAAAGTGCTAATCGGCTTCTACTCGACATTCAGAAACTCCAATAAAATATAGCCAAGTAAGCCACTCTTATTAAAACCTTTTGCAGCTTAGTAAATTGTACTGTAATTGATAATATTAATAAACTGGCTTGGTAATCCAATAAATTAAAATTGGATTTGAAGACAATTAGAGCTTAAAACAAATTAATCCACCATATTTTCAACTCTGTAGTTTTGTGAGCAAAACATGAGATTATCATCCTTAAAATGAGTTCTTCGGTATGTGCAATTTCCCTTTTCAGTTTACATACTTTGACAGGTGTCGTAGGTACTGTATGAGGGACAACTGCTTGGAAATATGCCATGTTATGCTGGGGTCACTTGGCAAATAGCTCAAACATAACAAAGCATCTTACAGAAACTAATAGAAGTTAAATTACTCCAAACAGGTTGATGGTAATGCCTCATATCAGAGCATAAGATCATTGGTGAAAAGAGAATCAGTAGACAAGCAGCTTTGATAAAGCAAAGTACAGAAATTAAGATGGACATGCTAATTTCATATATTAACTACGACAAGCAATTAAAACTGATATTTTTTGTAGCTGGAACTAGAATTTGCAATAACCAAAGTTGATAAATTTAAGGGTTTAAAAAAATGACCCTTATGAACCAGCCACACAATTATAGTAATGTGAGAAGAGGTAAAGAAAATGGTGAAATTTAAATTTGAAATTACCTCCATTCCTAAGGGAAAATCAATCTAATCAAAATTGAGTGAGCCAGCAGACTGCTGTTACCTCTTTCACCTTGTTAAGGGCAATATCAGATATCTCCAATCCTATAACATATCGTTCAAGAGATGCCATGCTACCACATCATAACCCTGCAACATTTGAAATAGTATGCTGTTGGCCAAAAGGGCAATATCAAGAAGCAAAAAAACGGCTAAGATAAAAAAGTAGCAAGTGAAAAATTGAGCATGCAGTAGGGAATAGGACGCTATTACCTCAAATGATAAAAGTTCTCAGTAAATATCACAATCTTTTACTCCATAGTATACCTCAATTAAGTAACAACCAAAACTTCAAGTAATCAAATTTAAAGAGAAAAATAAATGTATATACCAACTGATTGTTCCAATGAGTATAGTAGCCATATATAAAAAAGTTCAACACATTGAGTTGCAACCATTTTGCAAATTAGATACAATAAGATTCAAATAGTAAAACGTTATTACACTTAGTTAACAATCTTATGCCCTAGGTAGGCAACATATCTGGTCCATCTGCCATGTCTCTGCTCTTCTTTTCAACATTTATGATCAAAGATATACAAGAGATCATACAACTTACAGTTCCACAACCAGGGACCAGAGCCCTGCCCTTGAGAAGATCTCCTGATTGATGTAGATGTACAACAATAGGTGTAGGTTGTCCTAAATCCCATGGAGTCAGTCCCTGCTCCCAGCTCTTCTCCCAACCACCTGATAAGTTTGAAACACACAATGCACGAATATTACACAATGAACCCACTTAAACAGAAACCCCAAATCCAACCATAGCATATTCCATTCAATCAATGCTTTATTTACATAAAATAAAAATGCATCCACTGTACTGTCCTTGATTAAACATACATGAAATGAGCACCTATAAAAATATTTCTGAAAAGAGAACAATGTTGAATTCAGAAGCACCAATTGTGCACTATAAATTCGTTATATGAAATTAATAAGTAAAAGGGTTATGTTCAACACGTTAGCAAGAAACTCTCTCTAGGTTTACTCCAAAAGGGCGTTAAAAAATATATAAAATCTCGGCCCAAAGTGATAACCAAAGCTGCTGTCCTCAAAAACTCAATCAAATTATCTACATTTGTCATCTCAACAGGCCTAGAATGGAAGACAAAAAGCTCAAGATGCCCCAATTCAACACTAAATATATACATAAACAATTAAACATACATAAAGCAATTAATCCATCTTCACCTTCAACAACAAAAGTCACTGATATTCATACCAGATTCACCAGAAAAAAAAAATCAGAAACTTCATAAGAAACTGCTAGTGGGTTCTGTTTTAGAGTAAGGATTCAATCACTTAATAGAGGAAGGGAGGGAGGGGACAAGTGATTTCTAGTGGAAGACGCACAGAGGGAGAGGGCGGAAGAGATGAAGAGAGAGCGGCTAGGGCAAGAGGGAAATGCCAAAAATCAGGAGGGAAGATAGTGTTTATATAAAATGGCAATTTTGTTAAATTATAGTAAAAATTATTACAATAATAGTTTTATACAACTCTTAAAAACAGAAGCATATGAAAGATAGTAGCAATGGTAACAATGTTCTTATGAAAATTGTCAAAGACATGTTCAACAAAATCACACTACAAAACCTTCAGAAGTCCACATGCAATAAGTGTTTTAAATGCTTCGTATTAAAACCTGAATATATGGAAACTAGATGTCCTTTAGCTTGCATTGGAGTTGATATATGCCAGAGCTTCTTATGTTTGGCTCTAATATTTCAACCTGTAAAGTGCTTTGCAGAATTAACCAATCACAAACTAGATACCAAAGAAAAAGAAAAAGGCTAGAAATAAACTATAGTACAGACAACTAGCTTGGTTATTTAATCTCAAAGAATTATACAAGATAAAGAACATAGTTCCAACCCAAGTACCAACCAATACAAAGCAAAAAGTATCAACAACTACACTTCGTACTAAATTGATGAAAATTTTTTATTTTGTGTTAACTGCCATTCCTAGGTCAAATACCCCAGCATGATGTATATCTCTAACTCAAATAAATAGAATATCTAACATGCAGAAGTAACTGTTTTATTCCTGAATATTTCTATATTCTCCTAATCTATTTTTTTTCATTATTTCGTAATTATCCAATTAATAACTCCTTAATTTCACCTCCATACTACCTTCAGACTCCGAACTGTTAATTCAGTTTCCATTTTCTGGAGTCACGCAGTTAACTATATAGTGTTAATATATTGCCTAAGCTCCAAAAATAAAATGAGACATTAGGATATGCAATTTGCATAAAAGATAATGAATTTGAAGCCATATTTGAAAAATTAAGCTTCATTTGCATCTCAGAATGCTCTATGATTCAGATGCAAAGGTCCTCTTATCCTTTAGGTGACAAAGGCATATAATATAACTTAACACAATAAGAATTATTCATAAGAAACACAACAAAAGATTTCTGTAACATAATGAACAGGATGATGGAATATAAAAGTCTTAAAAAAAATGATGTAAGCAAACAAAAATATTTATATTAACTTTTCAACTAATTATTGACCAAGACTACTATCAAACTTATTCTAGAGAAATCTAAGGATTGGCTTCTTTTTAGGCCTCAATTTCTAATCAATTTCAAGACTTATTTTTGCTCTATTCAACTAAACTGCAAAAAGGTTGTCAGATAGTTTTATACTTAAGGATTTCTGTAAAAAGATCTTTCTATTTTATCCATATTGTTCAGGTAGTCCAATACTTCAACAATTTTCTATTGCATGCTTGATAGATTTTGTCCCCTTAAAAGCTTTTTTTTTCCCCTGCTTTTGTGGGCAACTGCTCTACTTTTGTATCTGCTGTTCTTCAATAAAACAAATGTGTTTTTCTTTTTATCTACATTAACTTGTGGACCACATTTAAATCAGATACTAAAAGCAGACTTTACCAACTTTAACTAGGAAAAGGTGAAAAGTAAGCAGCTAATATAACTTAACTCAATCACCTTAACAAAAACATATCAAGAAGGATAGTCTCAATCACTGAAAATAAATAGCAGGTACAAAAAAACTGGAACATATATCCTAATTTGCATGAAATAACCTGATACTAAATCTATAACGATGAGAAAGATATGCAACAATGGACACAGCAATGGAAAATAAAGTACAAAACAGAAATATGAAAAGTAGAGAAGAATATTTCACCTTTGTGAAACTTTTATGAGGAGATTTCTCTGTTTCTTCTTTTGAAGGAGTCCTGATGCCTCCAGTAGTCTAAAAATAAAATAGCAACAAAGTTAGCGGAACAAATAAATGTGACAATATCTAGGAGCAAACCAAAGCAAACAAAAGCAGAAATGTCTTTAGTGTGATGCTAATCCCATTACCCGCCAATTAAGTTGAGAACCAGAACACCTAAGCAAAGCCTCTCTCTCAAGATGTAAAGTATAGACCTTTCTAGACATTTGTGTCTTCGAAGAAACTAAAGCACACCTATAATAAACCCACCAGACTCCGCCCCTCTAGAAACATTCCGATTCTTAACCGTCCTAGTACATTTTCAATCTTCAAAGCTATCATCCTAACCTTCCCCATGGCGTATGCATTCCGAATAGAGTTTTGTAACTTCTGCCTGCCAGAGGCAGCTGTGTACTGCTGCAATATGTATTGTTCAGACGAAGTTTCCTACAGCATCACCATCAGAAGGTGTCACTTTCATAGCAGCTTAGCTGAATTTAGAGTTCCTTTCAACTACTCACAAATGGAAACTTCAATTCACACGAAGTTTCTTATCTACTTCCTAAAGAAACTTTCTATCTTTTTAACTTTTACAGAACACCATCATATCAAGATAAAGATACAGTGAAGAGTCCAAAATAATAAGAAAGAACTGAACTGATGTAATTAGAGAAGAAAGAACAGACCTTGGCTTCAGATAGAGAAGCATCATAATCCTATAATGTCACCACTCGAAATAAAATGAATTTGGACCCAATATTAAAGTTTTCCATCATGTTATGAACAGTAATATTTAGTTTATGGACGTTAAAAATTTTCATTTAAGGTGAAAATAAAGATCGATTAAATAATATTCTCTACTTTCTGCCAGCAATAAAGAGATGGTAGAATGTTATTTTAAAAGAGATTGGTAAGAGATTTTTCTAACATACCTCGCCAGGTAGGTCCTTGGTTATAATCCATTTATCTAGGAGCCGATTGGCAGCTTGTTTTTCTTTTAAAAACTTAGCTGCAAACTGCTTGGCATCGTCGAGGATCTTCTCCTCGGGGAATAGAACCTGAGAAGCTCTATACAATTAAGTTGTATATTCTGGCGATAGCCTGCGTAGTCTGTCCCGGGAAGCAAAAGAACTCATCGCCTTTCTTAAAATGCTTAAACACATATGTAAAAGACCAAAATGAAAGATCATGATAAAATATGCCTGAGTTTATGTATATATATAATATTTTTTAAAAAAATTATGATTAATCTCACCAGCGGAAACCTCATAACCATGCAATCTTAACAATAGTCTCTTGGTATCCTATCCCACGCACACAATAATCACATTACAAACATGTCAAGTTAACAATAGCCGATACTTACCAAACATGTACAAGATAAGGCTATTTACTCAATTCATGTCTTAAAAAATTGAAAAAAAGTAACAAACATACTTGTGATAGAAACTTGAGTTTTGAATCTACCTAGTGAGCTTTATGCTTCTCTTTGCATAGATCTCTCGCAAGACAGAAGATTGATCAGGTACTTCAATGCCTAGACTGCGAGCTATTTCTAAAAGGGAAGGAAAAGCAACTTCAAAGCCGATAGGCATGTGCTCAGCATTCTCATTTTTGAGCTTGGCTATGTTTTTTAAAAAATGACACTCCCAGTATGATGACAAAAAGAATTGTAGAGGAACAGAACAAAAGGAACCGAAGTTATGCGACAAAGTGACAACAGTTGGAGAAGGGATCGAGGCAGTGATGTAGCGAGCGAAATGGCCTGAGTGATCGTGAGGGAGGAAACAAATAAAAAACAGAGCAACGAGAGGGATGAGTGATTTCGACCAAATCAGTGAGGGAATGAAGCCGATACACAATGACCAGAGGAGAGAAACTAACTTACCCAGTGAGATCAATCGGCGATTCACCTCGATCGTGCGTGAGAAACAAATGGAAGAGGACTGAGTGATGTGCGCCAAAGTGACAACGATTGGAGTAAGGGATCGAGGTACTGAGGTAGGGAGAGAAATGGACTGAGTGATGGTGAGGGAGAGATGAGTGATTTCAACCAAATCAGCGAGGGAATGAAGCCGACAGAGCGCGGGCTAGGGCAAAATCCAAGCGGGAACGACGAAACACAAAGGGGGAACGGGGCAAATGAAATATATTTGGCTATTTATATGTAGTGGCAAATATGTAATTATATTTTATTGAAATGGTGTCAAATATTTCTACAACACGGGTTGACTTTTTTTTACCGCATTATACTTGACTGAATTTTAAAAAACCCTCAAATATTTAAAAACTTATGTGTCAAATATTTTAAAATTTCTTGTAGTGCATCAAGGTGTCATTCTCCCATTTATAATTGCAGCCATTGAAATCAAGCATACCGAGTGAAATCAAGTTCCACTTCAGCTCTAGAATGTGCCTCACAGTTGTCAAAAATCTTTTCATACCATCATAAATCTTTATCCGGACTGTCCCTATGCCCACTATGCTACAAGCTTTGTTGTCACCCAATAAAAATTTTTCACTATCAATCTTCTCATAAGATTGAAACCAGCTTCTATTTGGCATCATATGAAATGAACAACCGGAATCCAAGACCCATTGCTTCTCCAAGTTTTTCGTGGTCATGACTAGCACGTCTAAACTCTCATATCTATCTTTTACAATTGTAGCATCACCATTTTCTGGTTCTTTTCCTTTGTTGTTCTTCTTTCTCTTGGGACAAAGCCTCTTAATATGTCTATTCTCATGACAATAAAACCATTTTACGGCTTTCTTTCCCTTTGACTTCGACCTTAAGTGCGACTTACTCGTATAGCCACGTTTTTCATTCTTGCCTCTGATGTGCAGCTCTTCACCCAAGTGTTCACCCAACTTATTCTTCCTTTGGAGATCTTTCGAATTTAATGCATTAATCACATCATCAAATGACAATATCTCTCTACTTCAAAATATCTACAAATGTCTCATATGATTTTGAAAGAGAATGTAACAACACCAAGGCTTTATCCTCATCATCATATTCAATTTGTATTTTTTCTAAATCTAAGCACAATTTATTAAATTTATCAATGTGGTCTTGCAAGTTCTTATCCTCAACCATTTTGAAAGTAAAGAATTTAGCTTTCAAAAACAACATATTAGACAAATTCTTAGTCATATAAAGGCTTTCAAGCTTTAACCATATCTCAACCACAGTTTTCATTCGAGAAACCTGCCTCAACACCTTGTCACTCAGGCCGAGAATTAACGTGTTGTAAGCTTTCTTCATGATATTGCTCTTTTTTTTAACGCTGTATCTATCTGGCATGTTGCTTTCGCCTTTTAGTACTTCATCCAATCCTAAGTTGCGCAATAAAGCCAACATCTTCATCGTCCAAATAGTAAAGTCGTTGCTACCATCAAGCTTCTCAATCTCGTACTTGCTAGTTGATGCAGCCGTCACAGGAATTTCTTCGAACACTTCTTGTACTGCGCAGCTACGAGTCAGGACTTTTATTGAACACCTGTCTTGCTAGGAACTTTTGGCCACCAAAGATCCCCAAACAGTTGTAACCACGCTCTAATACCAATTTGTTATGAAGAAAAATGGCACACACACTCACCAGAGGCTTAATACAGAATTTAACTAGGAGTTTTAACACACAACCAGGTAAAATAAATCGAAATAAGAACACAAGGGACACAAGAATTTATACTGGTTTATACTATAAAACATGATCCTGTGTCTAGTTACTAGTGATGATCAATCCATTATAGTGAAAAACAAGAGTTTACAGGGACAACTAGAAGAAATTTAGTTTCTTTCTCTCAAAGAAACTCCTAATCTCTCTAAACCCTAACTCTGTTCTTCTTCTCTCTTCTCTCTTCTCTCAGACTTCTTTGACCTATTTTACACTAGAAACACATCTCTTATTTATAATCCAAAGCTTATAGGCCAATTACTTGCGTGACAAGCAATCTTGATTGTACCAGGAAACAAACCCGTGCTTCAATGAAACTAAACTCGCGCTCCTGCGTGAACTCTCTACCCAGATGCGTCTGCAAACCCAGAATCGATGCTCTTGCGCAAGACCATTTGCGATGGCGTCAAGTTGCTATCTTTGTATGTCTGACACTGCTTCTGATGTGCATATGGCGCTCCGACACTACTCCAACTCGAGCCTACGCAACTTCTTTGCCTGCACTACACAAGTTGAGCCACAGACTTTATAATAAATAAAATTAATATTTTGCAGTTATTGAGTCTGATAGTGGAGAATTAATGATTAATGATAATTGGATCTTATTTCTAACTCTAATACTATTATGATCAAATGTAGGTGAAGTGATTATGATTTCACCTCGGGAAAGCCTAAATAATATTAAAGGCAAAGAAATTCTTAATTACATGTTTACTCAAGCTTTTTTTATCCAGAACTAGCAGGTAAAGATTAACTAACAAAAATACCATCCCTTAAGATTTTTATTGCAACTTGATGTGAAGAGTGATTTGAGGACACTGGCAATATTCTTCATCCTTAAGGATGTTAAGGAAGAGAGAGTGAAAGAGGCATAAATGAGAAGAAGAAATAGATGAGAAGAAAAATAGGTATAATATTGGAATTTTCTTTAATAGTATTTTAGTAATAAAGTAATTAATTAAGAAATGAGTCATCGGCATAATTTTGGATGCGAATAGCTCCACCACACTAGATAAATATGTAAATCATTAATTTCGAAAACTTAAATATTATTTTTATATAAATTTTTATTTATTTACAAAATACTGAATATTTATCTAGTTATATAATCTTGGATATTATATTAAAAATGTTTAAACTACTATTATCAAATAGTAGTACTATACCTACAAATTTTATATAAATTGATGTAACATTGTTCAGTTATTCAGATATCTATCACCATTCATTAAATTAGTTAACTTGGTATATATATTGACTGCCCTAATCATGTTAAACATATCGATTTATATATAAGAGTTTGTATAAAAAACTTATAAAACTATCATTTTTTATTATTTTTTATTAGAGTGTAAAATGCTTACCCTATGTATCAATTTAAGTTTAGTGAATCTTTTTGATATTTAACTCTCTGCATAACATCAACTTTTATATCTAGTCGTTTTGTAATTATATCAATTTAAGTATTTTTTTTTAATCTCTCTTTATTTTCAATAAAAAATTATACACATTTTACTAATAAAAGAATTAGATATTGAGATATTTAAATAACTTTGACGATTAAATGCGTCGACTGTAAATATTTATATCTCTGTTTTATATATTTTAGTAGTTTGGTTTCTTGGAATAATAGGTATTTATTTGGACGTATTATGGATGATAAAATAGGTAAGTTTCGAAACATTAAAAATAGGAAGATATTAACTGACACGTGTTGTGTGTTGTGCGAAGATTTTCCTTTTTAAAGTTTCAGTCCAATGGAATTGAAACAAAATTTCAGAAAAGGCTCCATATGAAAGAAAATTTAAAAGTTAAGTCAATATGAAGTCAAGCCCCATATTCCTTTTACAACGGGATGAAACTCTTTTCGGTCTAATTTAAATGAACATGAAAGAAGAAGTAAATCTCATCATTCATAGTCGCTCTTCTGGCCACAGTTTCAGTTGCTATGCTCTTAATAGGACATGTATTATACTCTCTTGAAAATAGGAACGCTTCCTTTCAATTCACATCCTTGCACTGTTACTCGTCCCTATTTTTATCAAAATTGCAACCGTACCCTTCCAGCTTTTGTAAAAGGATTGAACATCTTTTACTCTTCACATAAATCACCGCCGGCTACTGTTTCAGTCGCTATGATCTTAATAGGACACGTATTATATATTCTCTTGAAAATAAGAATCCAATTTATATAAAGGGAGTTTTAACGTATGTAATCAAAGCATATATTAAGCTCCAAAAAATTATTTAAATTCTCTTGAAAATAATATAAATTCTATAAAACGTTATGAATTCTATCGAAAATTGTTAAAAAAATTAAATACACAAATTTTAAGTAAATATGTACAGTTTTTAAAGATTTAATATATGTTTTTACAGTAAAACTTTATAACTCAGTTAGATAATAATAATCTCAATATTAATTATGTCATTTATTAATGACAAAATAATTTTAATTATTTTTATAAATTAATTAATTAAGATGATAAATTGATAATATGATTATTTAAATATCAAATTAAGAGTGAAATCATCCAATAATTCACAATTGCTATAAAAAAGATTAAAAAAATATGTTGTCATTAACCTTCCTAATATGTACGCGATGACCTTAAGATAAAGACACATGAGATCCTTATATTAGCCGATCAATAACGCCACTTGGTCTATTATGATAAAAAGAAAACTAGAAAAGTATATTTTAGTCGGTGCCCCACATTGCTCTTGTCTTTACCGTCGAATGACCCCCTATCCGAACAATTACAATATCTGTCGACAAATATCTAAGACAACTTTTCATTTTCCAAGCCAGCATACGGGACCCTTATACAGAAAAGTCTTTGGCGACGTAGTCTTCGTCAATATGCTTTGCCTTGTTTTGCGTCATTGCATGCGATATTAAATGAGATGCTCCATCAACAATTATTTTTTATACTATCATTTTTATACTATTTGATCTGAAAAATTAGGAATGAATAAATATAAATAAAAATATTAAATTATATGATATTATAATTATCCTTCTATAGCAGTAGAGCCAGCTATTTGCTTTCATTGAAACAAATTTAGACATTGAAAAACTTATTCATAAAAAATCAAGAATATGATATTTATTATTAGATTTATATATTTTCTCATCTTAAAAAGATTGTTCAATTAAGAACTCAAAATAAAAAATATTTATAAACTATAAAAAAATAGTAGTTCGAAAATAGTCTTATATTTATTTGTAGGGTTCAATTAATATCAATAAAAATATTAAAAATATTTCATATATAATATTTTTTAATTATAAGTACTAAAACATAGTATAAAAAAAAACTTGATAGAAGATTAAGTTGTTGTAATTAAATTCTTAACTTGAATGTTTAATAAATTGATAAATTAATATGGGATCTTGTGAATTAAAAATATATTATGATATTAATTAATTATATATTAAAGTTTAATAGCTAATACAGATAACTATTGTTGAACCTGTTAAGAGTAAAAATGATTATAATATAGATTCGAAATTTAAATCATCTAAAATATAAAAAAGATTTGTTGTGTTATGTTAACATTAGTTAAGGGTAGTTAAGTAATTCAGCAACTTAAGGACAATACTGTAATTGCACTTGAATAGTTAGTAAAGGTTGTTATACACTGCATATATATGCTCTGCAGTGTGTATCGGAATGCATTGAATAAAAACTGAAACCAGAAGTTTCCTTTCTTGATCAAGAATCTTCCAGTTTTAACATGGTATCAGAGCAGGAGATCTAATGGGAGAAGTTCATACAGATTTTCTCGGAAATCTTCAACCAAACACTGGAATTTTTCTTGACACTGTAACAATCATGAGTCATTCATCTCACACTGCTTCTCTGCCGACAGTTCTTCCTAATTCATCGATCAAGCTTCAGAGAACAAACTATGGATTCTGGCGCACTCAGATCCTTGCTACACTCAGGGCCTTTGATCTCGAAGGATATGTCACAGGAGAGAAATCGTGTCCAGCAAAAGTGATCTCCATTCAGTCGGCTCAGAATTCAGATGAGGTAACAACACAACTCAATCCTGAGTTCTTTAACTGGAAAAGAGTTGATCAGTTTGTCCTGAGCTGGTTATTATCATCTATCTCTGAATCAATGTATGGAAATGTAGTTAGATGTACAACTGCAATGGAAATCTGGAATGTTCTTGAACAATTATTTTACACAGAATCTAAAGCTAGATCCATGCACTTGAAACATCAGCTTCAGAACACTAGAAAGGGATCACTAACTATAGCTGATTATATACTGAAAATGAAGGATATTGTTAACACTCTATTGGCTATTGGACACAATGTCTCGGATCTGGATTTGTTGTTTCATATTCTTGATGGTCTTGGACCAGAATATGATGCCATAGTAGTTAACCTCACCTCAAGAGCTAGAATAATATCACTTGAAGAAGCTCAGTTTCTGCTTCAAAACTATGAAATGAGGCTGGAAAAATTTAACTCAACTCAAAGTATTAGCCTAGATCATAGTGCTAATATAGCTGCTAGACCATATCAGTTTGGTGGATCCAATCAGTTCAATAGTCAGCATTTTCAGAACTTCAATGGAGCTAGACAAAATTTCAATCAAGGATTTCGGGGAAGAGGAAGAAACAAGTTTATTGGCAGAGGTCAAAATGGATTCAAACCAGTGTGTCAATTGTGTGGGAAAACAGGACACACAGTGATCAAGTGCTATCATAGGTTTGATATAAACTATCAAGGACCTCCAGCACCTCAATCTGCTCAAGCACTCAATGTGAATCAATCATCACAGCAAACTGTCTCGAAATCAAACCAAGCTTCTGCTGCTTCACCATCAATGTTGCAAGATCTTGCTTGGTATCTTGACACAGGTGCAACAGACCACATAACTTCAGACATGAGTAAACTCACAATGGCAGGCAAGTACACAGGTTCAGAGACAGTACAAGTTGGCAATGGTACTTCTCTCCCCATCACTTATATAGGCTGTGGTTATTTACAATCTACAAATAAGTCAGCATGCTTTAAGCTTGAAAAGATTTTATTTGTGCCACAGATTACTAAAAGCTTACTTAGTGTTTCTCAACTTCTTAAAGATAACAATATAATTGTTGAGTTTCATAAACATGGCTGTTTGATTAAGGACAAAACTACCAGCAAGACTCTGCTGGAAGGATGCCTGAGTAATGGACTGTATCAGATAGCAACAGATACAAATAAAGCAGCCTATCATGCCTCTGTGAATAAAGGTCCAGCTTATATATCACTGTTCTCCTCATTAGCACATTCTGTAGGTTCAGGCAGTTCTGATTCCTCAGCTGTAAGAGATCAAACTCTGTGGCATAGAAGATTGGGTCATCCACACATTCAAATCATGCAAAAGCTGTCTACAACTACTCATTTGTTCAAGCCTATAAACAATAATGATAGTTTCTGTGAATCATGTAAAATTGGTAAACAGTGTCATGATTCCTATCCTAGTTCAGATTCTAGAACAACTTCACCTCTTGATATTGTATACACAGATCTTTGGGGTCCATCTCCAATAAAATCAGTTGAAGGATATTCATATTATGTGAGTTTTGTGGATGATTTCAGTAGATATACATGGCTGTTTCCTCTTAAATCCAAAACTGAAGTAATAAATGTCTTCAAACACTTCCTAGCACTTGTTGAAAGACAATTCAGTACTAAGTTGAAGTGTTTGCAGGCTGATTGGGGTGGTGAATATAGACCACTTGTATCCTATCTCAAAGAACTAGGCATCACTTTCAGGCATCCATGCCCTTATACTCACCAACAAAATGGGGTTATGGAAAGAAAACATAGGCACATAGTCAATACTGGACTCACACTGCTGTCACAAGCATCTCTGCCTCTAAATTTCTGGTGGTTTGCATTCCATACAGCAGTCTATCTTATCAATAGATTGCCATCCTTATCAGTGCAGTTTCTGTCCCCATTCTCTGTGTTATTTCATGCTGATCCGAATTATAAAAGGTTCAAGGTATTTGGCTGTGCCTGCTATCCTAACCTCAGGCCATATCAATCCCACAAATTTTCCTTCCATACATCAACCTGTGTATTTGTTGGTTACAGTTCCTCACACAAAGGGTATCTTTGCCTGCACTCTACTGGCAGAATTTATATAGCACAAAGTGTGTCATTCAATGAAAATGAATTCCCCTTTAAAACAGGCACATTTCTTCACTCCTCTTTATCAACTACACCCTCTGAAATAGTCACTGGACCATGGATACTTCCATCTCCACCAGCAAGTTCTTGCTCATCTCTGCCAACAACCAATCCAACTACATCATCTAGCCATTCCAATCAGGTAACAGAAAATCCTACTACTTCCTCTTCACCTATGCCATCTAATGCTAATCAAGATACAGCAGCTACCACTAACAATCCAAACTTTCCAACTCAGTCTACTTCTGTTCCTTCAAACTTCCACCCTATGGTTACCAGGTCAAAGGTTGGTACATTCAAACCTAAAACCTATGGCTATACTGCAGCCTCTGCTAGCTCCTTTTCTCTTGAACCTGTCAATGTCCAGCAAGCTTTGTCTGATCCAAACTGGTATGCAGCAATGCAAGCTGAATTTCAAGCCCTGCAAAACAATCAAACATGGACTCTAGTTCCACCAACTACGGATATGAATGTGATTGATCACAAATGGATATTTAAAATCAAATACAACTCAGATGGCACTATTCAGAGGTATAAAGCCAGGTTAGTAGCCAAGGGTTTTCAACAAACATCTGGTATTGATTACTTTGAAACATTCAGTCCAGTAATCAAACCATCAACCATTAGAGTTATCCTATCCTTAGCTATTACATTCAATTGGGATATCCAGCAAATAGATGTAAACAATGCATTCCTACATGGTGATCTTCAAGAAACTGTGTTTATGACACAACCTGAAAGATTTACAGACAAATCTCAGCCCACATATGTGTGCCACCTTCACAGATCTCTATATGGATTGAAGCAGGCACCTAGAGCTTGGTTTGACAAGCTCAAAAGTGCACTGCTTCAGTGGAGGTTTCAGCCATCAGTTTCAGATTCTAGCTTATTCATTCTCAAGACTAACAAAACAATAGTGCTGCTGTTAGTGTATGTTGATGATGTTCTGATTACTGGAAGTGACAACAATCAGATTAAGAAGATCATTTCAGACTTGAACCAAAAATTTGCATTGAAAACACTTGGCTCTGTCAATTATTTTCTTGGATTTGAAGTAACAATATCCAAAAATTGTATGCTGTTAACACAGAAAAAGTATGCTATTGATCTGCTGAAAAGATGTAACATGCTGGAGTCAAAAGCCATACAATCACCTATGGAAGCAAATTCCAAGCTGACATTAAAAGATAGTGCTGAGTTTGAACAGCCTAGTCTATACAGGAGCACAATTGGTGCTTTACAATATTTGTCAATGACCAGGCCTGACATCTCCTATGCAGTGAATAAGCTGAGCCAATTTCTGCAGTGTCCTTCAATCAAACATTGGCAAGCTTGCAAAAGGGTGCTGAGATACATAAAGGGTACAGCTCATTATGGTTTAACTTTCAAGCCAATGCAATCAGTAACTCTTGAAGCCTACAGTGATGCTGACTGGGCAAGTTCCTTGGATGACAGAAAATCCACCTCAGGATGCTGTGTTTATCTTGGAAACAATCTAATATTCTGGAGCTCCAAGAAGCAGAAGGTTGTTGCAAGATCATCCACTGAATCAGAATATAGAGCCATGTCCTTTGCTGCAGCAGAATTAATTTGGTTGCAGAGTTTGCTGTCTGAAATTGGAGTTAAGCTGAATGATGTTCCAGTAATGTTTTGTGACAACAAGGGAGCTGAATCCTTAGCATCAAATCCGGTATTCCATGCTAGAACAAAGCATGTTGAAATAGATGTGCACTTCATTAGAGAAAGGGTGCTGGCTGGTCAACTAAAAGTTCAACACATATCTACAGAACATCAAAATGCTGACATTTTAACAAAACCTCTTGCTGGAATCAGATTTGAATTTCTTAGAAACAAGCTTAACATTTCAACTAGAGAATGTGAAGACTTTGACAGTGAAAGATGTGAATCCAGGCAATGTCAGATTCTAAAGAAAGTTTGATGCTGATTCATTAGAATGATTATCATCTGTCTTTCAAGTCTTGGATCAAACAAATCATCAGAATTAGCAAGTTTGCTAGGACTGTCATCAAAGGTCCTAGCTACACTTGAGGGGGGCTGTTAACATTAGTTAAGGGTAGTTAAGTAATTCAGCAACTTAAGGACAATACTGTAATTGCACTTGAATAGTTAGTTAAGGTTGTTATACACTGCATATATATGCTCTGCAGTGTGTATCGGAATGCATTGAATAAAAACTGAAACCAGAAGTTTCCTTTCTTGATCAAGAATCTTCCAGTTTTAACATGTTAAAATACAAATTGGAGAGGAATATATGAAATTTTGCAAATTCAATGAGGGCATCACTATTTGGCTTCACCCTTGCTCATCTAATAATATTTTTGTTATCTCAGATCTAATAAAATTTTAATTACAAATAAAGCATAGGGCTAACATTATATATATAATAATCTTTTAACATTAAAAAAATTCTAATATATATATATATATATATATTTTTTTTCTAACGTTGATATATGCTTTTGTGAAAGTGAGGGTAACGCTTCATTTTCAAACAGCAAGAGCGACGCTGTTATTTGAAACTTAAATTTTAAAATTAATCATTTGACTATTGTACACTGAATTTGACTTCCATGTCTCTGTCAACTTTCCTCTTCCACGTCAAAATTTTCAAATGATTAAACAATGGTGGAGGCTCACCGAACCGACTATAAATCTATAATTAATTGATCTTGGTCCTTTTCAGAGAAGTATAATAATTAATTTGTCAAACAGATGAGATCAAATGATGAGACCCATAGAGTTTGGTTATTTTTTAAGTCCAATGATTTTGATGGCTATATTGTCATTGGATGTGACATGACGCCTACAGTAGTTTGCGAGAGTAATTTTTTTTTCTAATTTTTTTTAGAATTTTAAATATAGTTTCACAACAAAATAACTATTTTATTTGAGAAATAATTATTTTTTAAATAATATTGATTCAAGATTATTCTGGAAATTGCATTATTTTATAAGATAATTTTAGTATTCTGGCAGCACATAATGAAATCTTCAAGTCGTTAGATTATAATTAAAAAGGGACAGCTTCTCCAACCATTTTCAACTTTCTTTGACTCGTGTCGCATATAATTATGCATGGAATGGTCCCATCATCTGTGGAAATTAGTTAATCTAGTCAATTATTGCTCAAAGAAAAGTGCAAATTTTCTTTCTGGTCAAATATAATTAAAACAAGTAAGAATTAGAAAAAAAAAAAAAGGAAAGATAAGGGGAAAGTAGGCAAAAGCAATAATTGAAGAAAGAGGCTCACCTTGTTTGTATCTTTCTCCATCATTGACGTCTCACCCCTTCGTATTCCACGCATCTCCTTCGTTTTCCACAAAATATCCTATTATAGTTATCTAGTTATAATTCATATCCTTTACTATTCGTATTATGATTGAATATATTAAAATTTGATATTCTATGTTCGAAGTCACGTGTTTTAATTCAAATATTTTATAAGTTTGTTTTTCTGAATTTGAGATTTTTAGGGTGTGTTCTTTTTTATTTCATGTGTTTTTGTTTCCAAAAATAATTTGGAAAATGAATTCCTATGATTTAGAGAATGTATTTTAAGTAAAGGATATGCGTTTGGAAATGAATTCGTAAAATACAAATTTAAAAAAGGTTTTAAGAATATGTGTTTGGAAATAAATTCTTGAGCTGAAATTTTGAAAATAAAAACAAGATATGTGTTTGGAAATGAATTATTGATATAAAATGGAGAGAGAAGAAGAAAATAGAAGATAAAAACAGAGAGAGAAAAGTTAGGAAGGGATGAATTTGAACTTCGAAAATGTTAAAAATAATGTTTTATGAAAACATATTACAAAAACAGAAAAGAACACGTTTTGCAAGAATTCTATACTCCGAAAATGGAAAACAGTTTTTTGGAAACAAGAAAGAACATAACCCTAATTTCTTCGTAAATTTTATCTTTTTGCAAACTTTTTGATAAGCTCAAGTTTTGCTATTTACCACAATAAAGATGAATAAAGAAGCCAAACACAACAGGACGGCAATACGAATATGAATAATACTTCACAGACTGAGTCAAATATAACAGGAAAGAAAAAAAAAATTGAAGATCTAGACTGCTTAATTTTGACAAGAACCCTAAGAGATGTGGATATTGCTATGCAATTCTCATGTGTATAGATATGGACTTGTTACATGACAACCCTGATAGCCATGGTGTGGTGAGGCTTCGTCCTCGCAACACCGTTAGAACCTTGGCACATGCAGTCCATGCAACTTATTTAACACGTACAGTTCACTTTAAGTAGTACATGCAGCTTACTCACGTAACACATGCAGCCCACTCGTGTTCACTCGTGTGTCAACTCTGCTCAACTCATGCGCAACTCATCTCTCACGCACTACACGTTTTGATTTGTTTTAAGCTCACACGTTTGGCTTGTTTGTTCCCGTATTTTCAGGGCAGTTACCGTAAGCTTAGGAAATGATTAATTTACATGTGCTCTTGAGCTTATATAAAGACTGATGTACTTCGTTTCTTTCACTTGAATAAAATTCTTGCTTTGTTTCCTAAGAGCTGAACTTATGAGATTCATAAGTAGCAAATTAACGCCTTCTCTCTAGTGACAGAAAGGATTCAATACTTATCTTAACGATAGAAGAGGAAGAAAAATATCTTTTCAGCAGGGCGAATTGTTTAATGCACATAGTAAATTAATTAATATCTTCTGAGGAAAAAAAATCTCTGTCTATTAATACATCATTTCAAATTGAATAGGGAACCGCTATTTAATTTCCCTTTCCTTGCCTCAAGTGCGGCAATAATTGTGCATGCTATGGTCCCATCGTCTGTGGAAATTGATTAATATAATAAAGTCTTGTCATTTCAAATTTTTGTTTCTAGTCAAATATAATACGATAATAATTAAGAAAAAACAACAGGAAAAATAAGGTGAACGTAGCCAAAAGCAATAATTGAGGAAAGAAGCTCACCTTGTTTGTATCTTTCTCCATCATTGGCGTCTCACCCCTGTAGCTTGTCCCTTAATTATTTGTAACGTGTTCCACGCATCTCCTTCGTTTTCCACAAAACATTCTACTATAAATAGTTATATCATATCCTTTAATGTTAGTATTATGATCGATATTATAAAAATTTGATATTTCATATTCCAAGTCGTGTTTTAATTCATATATTTTATTAGTTTGTTCTTGTAAATATGGGATTCCTAGTTTTTTCCTAAATTATATATTTTTGCAAACTTTTTGACGAGCTCAAGTTTTGCTATTTAACTACCACAACAAAGATGAAGAAATAAGCCAAATATAACAGCAAAGCAATAGAAAAGTATGTCATATATTTTATACGTCATTTAAAACTATCAAAATCTAAATGATTTCCACGGATATTGCTATGCAATTCTTGTGCATAGATATGGACTTGTTATGTGACGACCTTAGGAGTAGAACTTATGGGATTCATTATAGCAAATTAATGCCATTTTCGATGGTGATGGAATGACTTTAATACTTATCTTAAGTTGCTGATAGAAGATGGAAGAAAAGTATCTTTTAGTTTATGCAAGGGCAAGTTATTTAATGCCGTTAGTAAATTAATTAAATATCTTATAGAAGAATAAAGTAGCACTAAAGTTTTAATGCATATATTATTGGAATAAAGTAAAAAGAGACGAGTATCGAGGTTTTTTATTTTTTATTTTAGTTTCTTAAAGATATATATATTATTTTAACACAAAATCATGACACAATTTTCTAATATTTTTCACCTAATTCAATTTTTAAAATGGTTCATGAGTTGATCATTAAATACAACTTTCTTATTTTAAATCTTAACCATTAGATTATGTGAGATTAAGGGTTAAAAAAATTGTGTGTTTAGCTTTATTTTAAAAGTTTGTTTCAAAGGATACCCTCTTTGTGGTATTAATTTGTTTATTTTTATCATAAAAATATCTGAAACCAAATATTTTGATATCTACAATTTACAAATGGTGAACCATAGAGTTATTTAGATAATAAGTTGTATTTTATATACAAAAAAAAAAGTAAAATCTAACGATGCTCAACATATATCTTGTTATATATTGTTGGAAACTTAGATTTTGATACCAGAAAATGGGTACGTATATTTATCAAAGATTCTATAGTGTTAGTTAATTCTGTTTCTATATTACAAATTAATTTAATCGACATATTCTATGGTCGAAGTCACATATGTTCATAATTGTAATAAAATATTCCATATATTTTCCTGTTATACGATCTCTTACTTCCTAAATTACAGCTTTTTGAGATAAGAGTCTTGCTGCTTACCACAATAAAGATGGATAAAGAAGACAAATATAACAGGAACGCAAAACAAAACGTGATGAATACAATTAATTTTGACAAGAACTTTTATAGTGTTAGACTACTTAAATAAATTGTTGTTGGACCTTTACCAAAAACTTAAAGATTCTAACGTTTTGTTAAGTACATGATATCAGAGTTAAGGTCTTGAACTTTTAATCCTTTCATTGTCATGTCACTCTTAACAATCAAGCACTAAATTTCAGTTTAGTAATCTTGGTTTAGAATTAACTTAAACTTTTGGGTGCCATATTTCTTCACTTCTAGATCTAGGAAGCCATATATGCTCTATATATTACATCAAATTAGATCCATTGACTTATATATGTTTTTGGGTCAAATATGTAGATGTACCAAGCTATATATGTATATATTTCCAAGTTATACACATGTTGATATGTAACCATTCCTGTACATGGAGTTATAATTGTATTATGAGCTTAAAGAACTTATGAGATCCACTATCAGATCAATTAATGCCCAATTTCTCTGGTGATGAAAAGGACTTTAATGCTTGTCTTATTGATACACAATAAAGAAAAGAAAAATGATCTTTTTTTTTAAATTTAATATAAAATGCTCCATTATGTAAGGGCGAATTATTATGCTCTAATTATCTTATCATGGGACAAATAATTGATTAACGGATCTTTATATTCCATCAGAACAGCTAGACTTGATGCATCTTTATTAAGAGAAATACTTACACGCATCTGGTATACCACATCATTTCACTTATGTCGTGCGTCCAACAAATCATAACTTTCTATGTGGTGCCAACTCACCATCTATTTAAGTCTATCTCCTCATTAATTTAAAAGTCACTTTTAATTTGTTTCTAAATTTAAATTTTCTTAAATTATCTCGCCCAACTTTCTAAAAAGAAAATCTCTAATCTCTCTAATATCTTGCTCTTTCTTATTTTGAAATTAAAAGTTCCTCTAACCAAAATATTCTCAAAAATTATTGAAAGACTTTTACCTCATTATATAAAAACCCCAAAAGAGATATGTAATGAACTAATTCTCGTATAGGGGTGACAATTTTTGACACGACACGCGAACACGACTTAACACAACACGAGTTTAAGCGGGTTTTAGTTTCGGCATATTCGTATTCGTGTCAAAGATATCAACCCGTTTAATAATCGTGTCGTGTTCGAGTTGAGAATCTTCAACACGTGAACACGATTATGACACGATACGATTACGACATGAACACGATTATGACATGAGTAATACGAATAACACGACTATATATCATACACGATTGACACGATAACACGATTAACATAAATATTGACACGAACACGATTATGATATGAGTAACACGAATAACATGAATACATATTATATACGATTGACACGATAACAAGATTAACACGGATATTAACATGATTACATATTAAATTTAAAAATACTAAACTTTTTAGACATTTTAGTCCCTACATTTATCCAAATTTTAAAATAAAAATAGAATTTTAAAAATCTAATAAATTTTAAAACTTAGGATATTTTTGTCATTTAACAAAAGTTAGAAACCAAATTCTATAACGTATCATGATCGTGTTAACGGGTCATAATCGTGTCAATCGGGTCGTATCAATAATGTAAATGTGTCTTAATCGTGTTAGACGGGTCGTGTTCGTGTCTAACACGATTACGATCCGTTTATTATTCGTGTTAGCGTGTCGCGTCATATTACCCATTTAATAATCATATTGTGTTCGTGTCGTGTCATAGTGACACGAATAATAAACGGGTCGTGTTCGTGTTAGGTCAATTTTTATCGTGTCATAACTCGACACGACCCAAGAACACGAATTGTCACCCCTATTCTCGTCAAAGAATTATCTAGAAAGGGAACCTAATCTGCATAATTAAGTAGGACTCGATATCATGTCGTATGATCTGCTCAAGAGTCTCCGTTAATCATGTCTGCAACTTTTTGACATAGACGCCATCAAGCAAAGCTTCCCTATTATTATAAGATAGTTTCCGGCCATGAGCTGATCATAGAGATTAGGGGTGATATGGAATGTAACTTTGAAACTATTGCCTTAATGCATCTTGAAATATTATTATATGCATAGAATTATGAGATATATGCATATTTAATGATTCATGAAATATTAATTTGATGAAATTTATTAAAGTAATGTATTTCTTAACAATTCGTCTTATGAATCAATGTATATATCCCCATAATCAAGTGTTTGCCTTGAGATAAAGATCTCCTCGTAGAGAGAAAAAAAATCATAATTAAGTAGACAAAAATCCATCATTATGAAATTAATTGTATTGAAGTTAGATGTCTCACTCTTTGGCTTTTTTTTTTTGTTTCATATCCAGAAAACATTTTAAAAAAATATATATTTATCAATACATTTTAAATCAATATTAACCTCATATAATTTTCAAAATTTAACAAAATAAAAAAACCACATATTTTTATTGAATATTTTTAAAAACAAAAACAAACACACGACACTACAAGCTATAAAATATCATTGCCTTACATATTCCAAGTCCTAATAAAGCCTCACAAATCCACCTAAAACCTGCTTACACAAAAATATATATATAATGTTTATGATGACTTAACACGATAAAGACTCCTAAGAATTTACAGTACACTAGGATTTGCCCAGAACAATTCTCTCTTAATCAATTTGAAGGGTTTAATTATCGGTACTGCAGGAGAGAAGTTCTAAAAGACAGCTACATCTGTTGTCGTGATCTTTTACTCCTTGTGCTATGTCGACATTTGAAGCGGAGGTTTTTGATTCCTCTCCCGTGTCAACGTTTAAACGGGATGTATGTGATATCTCATCTCTTCGTGTTGTGTTAACATCTACAGCTGTTTGTGCTCCCTCACGGTCTTCCATTGTGTTGACATCTACACCGGCTATGTGTGACATCTCTGTCTCTGACTCTGGCATGTTCTTGCTTTTATAATAGAAGAGTATTGATATGACTGAGTAGTAGCACAAGTTGACGGAAGTGACAATTGTTAGCCTCTTGTAGTACTCGTCCAGGCGACTGTTATTCACGGTGGTACCAAACAAGTCCTTGTTTACATAAACACTTAACATGTTACTGAAACTTCCAAGTCCAATAACTAAAGCATTAATTGCTGATACATAGTATTTTCTTGATTGAGGGAACTGGAACATATTAAACATGAATTCATCGAGTCCATCTTGAGCAAGTCCCTCCATAAAACCCAGCAAGCAGAACTGTGGAAGGAGCCAGAAGGTTTCCAGTTCGTAGTATGGACAATAAATCACTAACTTGTTGATCATAACCACTCTCAACCTGCGAACCTCAACCCGCCATGCAACAATAAAGCAAGGTATAGATAGCAGCATTCCAAGCCAGATTCTCAATAATGTAGCCTTTTTCAGTCTATCTTTCTTCTTCACTTCATCTTTTGAAACCCATTTTGAACATAACTTATCAAACAGAAAAGAGATCATTAGACGTGACATTGATTGAAGAACCACGAAATAAGGGAGCAATTTTGAATTATTCATATATTGTCCTTGCCAAGGAAAAAAAGTCCTCCCTGCGGATAAAACCAAACCAAACAAGAGGAAGGCGGTCCACAAAAAACCCATCTTTCGAAAATAGTTCAACTTCATTTTAGGTTGTGTTTGAGTACCCGTAGTACTGGGGTCGTTGTCTTGCTTTCTGTTATCCAAATAATTAATAACATAAGCGACAAATAATGGTGAAAATCGCTAAAAAAATGACGAGGGGGACAGCCAGGGATGTTACCTCTTGTGAATTCTAATTTTGGCTAGGAAGGCCTTGAGATCCGTTAATCCTACAGAATGGTAAAACCTAACAGAACCACACAAGAACAAAATGAGACTACATCCGGTCGCCCATGCTGAGACTTTGAAAATAAAATCTAGCGATGCGCAAGTGTAATAATGGTATGACAAGAATGCAGCAAGTGCACTAAAACACCAGACAACACGGCACCACACATCTTTTCGAGCTATTGCCCTAGCCAGAACCTCCTTGTCCTGCTTTTCTTTGTCCGGAACCTCCTTGTCTAGCTTTTCTTGATCCAAAACCTCCTTGTCCTGCTTTTCTTGATGATCTCGCTCATGGTTTCTAAATTCATCAACAATAAATTCTCGTATAAGAGGCCGCACTCCAGCTTGACCCACTCCCAATAGGAGAATCCCCGTTATGCTATATCCAGAAATCAATTTATATTCATACTTTCCAACCCATAATAAAAGTAGCACCAATCCCTGCAAAAACACTCAATGTGTTGATTAATCAACTCTGGTTAAGGTTTGGCGAATGGCAAACGCTTTTGGAGACAAGGCGCAAAACAAAACTTTCCCTTAAAGAACATGGTTCAGGAAATGCTTTCCACTATGCTTTAGCTTGTTAGTTAACATATTTGAAAATTATTAAATTGAAATTGGATTAATCCCAAATATTCAAATATTACTAATAAGGCATACTTACACCAATATAGAAGAGAGTCGAAACAGTGATAACCATGAAACGTGCAAAGAGGGCCTTTGAGATGACAATCATAACGATCTCTAATAAAGCTGATACACCCTTCTGAGTCATCGCAAGTATTGCAGCATTCATCAGTTCTTTGTCCTTGCGAGGGTAAAACAAGTATGTTATCAATAAACCCAGGATGGAATAATCTATCAACTTGTCGCTGAACAGTAAGCCTGGAAAATAATAATTAATTAGTCTTTATATGAGTGTTAATAAGCAACTTGAAATTGATCACTTTCAGATCAGGGGTGCCGACCCGCCCTTCTTCCAGGTTTTCTCAGGAATCAGTGATCGAGCTTAGTCATGAACTGGAATGATGCATGCATGTGAGGGAAGTGCAAAATAAAGACAAGAAAGAATGGTTATTTTGGTTAGCAAAAATGTTATATACCTGACGCAAACAAGACGCCCTTACAGAAACAAAAGTAATAGCACACCCACTTGCTCCAGATTTTAGAAAATACTGAGGTTTTCGATGAATCATTACTTGGAGACATTTTGGTGCTTTTGCAGAGGAAACCCACGTTCCGAAGTTCTCCTAATTTTGCTTCTGTGTGCGATGATGAGAAAGTATATTTATAGTTGAAACTAACTTCGTTATCTGGGACAAGGATCTTTTTTAATCACATCTTTACGTGTAAAAAATTAAAAAATAAAATAAAATAAGGTAAAGATGAGATAAATAGAAATTCTTAATTCTACAATGTGATGATGCTGAAGACAAGCATGTCAACGTCAACGATTAGTTAATATCATCTTAATTATAATATCTTATAAACCACTTTAATTTTACTTTATTTCTAATGTTTTTAAGAGTAATTTATATATTTTCCAAAATATTAGAGCTTAAAAAAGCTTAAACTACTAGTCTTTATAACTTAAATTTTTAGCTTTAAAATTGCTTGAAGTTTATTTTTTTTTTTTTGCCAGAAGATGACAAGGTTTATTTTTTTATTTTTATTTTTTTCCTTCTTTATGCATATATGCAAGATTATATATTATAAAGGTAAGATGAGAAAGTAAATGAAGTTCAACTTAATTTTATAACAATATGACGCCAAGAAAGATAAAATATATCTAATTTAATTTTCTGTTAAATGAATAAATAAAAATATAAAGAATAATTTTTAACATGCAATCAACCTATACAGTAATCTCCATGCAACCTTATGAAATAACACAATCTTATTCAATATGTGATTAGTATCTTATTTATTTTAATTTTTCTAATTTATTATTATTATTTTATCTATCCATTGATTTTTTTCATATATGTATGATTGTGGTTGTATGTCTAAAAGTACTCAAAATATAATCAATATTATGTAAATTATAAGAGGTTTGTGTGTCATTCTAATTTTATTTTGTTTCTAATGTTGTTGCAATGCTTTTAGTAAATTATTAATCTAGAAATGTAAGTTTTTAAGTTAAATAACTTCTTTATAACATGATATTAGGACTAGAATCAGAGAATAACATAATGATATAGCGTCTGATATTTGAGTTCGATTTTTTTCAAATAAATAATTTAGATGTTATACTGGAATTACTTTTATATTGTTTAACTTTAGATATATAATCGTTAGTTTCATGTTTTCTAGCTAATATATTAAATATAACTTAATTATTTTCAAATTAAATCTTGCATTCATTATTTATAAAGTGCACACATAAAATGTGAGGTTTCTAACGTTTTTGGATTATAAAAGTAAATTAATTAATTTACACTTGTATTCATATATTAAAAGAAAGTATATCATTTAACTTTTTATATATTTAGGTTTGCTAAGTTTTTTAGTTAAAAAAAAGCCATTATATTTGTCTCTTTCTTAATTTATTCTAATCGGAATCGTTTCTTTTTTTCTTTTCTTTTCTTTTCTTTTCTTTTTGTCAGATCTTCTCAAATTTTTTATCCTATCCAATACTATACTTGAAATAAATAGATGTTACTCTTTCTAATAGATAAGCATCTATTCTGTGACAGCCGTTTCGGTGGAAATTGAAAGTTGCCAAGGTATAATTGGTCATCAGAACAAATATTTTAATTTGGCCACTGATAAGATATTTAAGAGCATTAAACAAATCGCTTTTCCATAATGGAGCAATAATTAAGAGACAAAAAGATTGTTTTATTGTTTTTTAATTATTTTTGCCTTCTCTCAATAATTGAAGATAAAGGATTAAAGTTTTCATCATGTGAAAAAGGAAACAGTCACTTTTAGTTGGTCTGTCTACAATAAATGCTCAATCATGCAAGGGCGAACAAACTGATAAGCAATTAGCCCTTGCCTTTCCCTTTTTTTTTTTTTTTGGGCAATTACAATCATGCTCAATCGTGTAAGTATGCTCAATCGTGCTCAATCTTTTGAAATCAGTTTCTCCATCAAAAGATGTAAATCAACGGCATACTTGCATCAGCTCTGTTCATGACTAGTTTCTCTCCCTATGTATATAATTTGCTAGCTAGTTAGATAGTTTCGTGTAGCAGTGACAGCTAGAAGGCCCCAAATCCTATAAAAAGGGGGAATTACAGTGTCTTCAGCTGAAAAGAAAAGTGATTAATGTAAAGTTGCCCTTTCATTTATTTTTCTGATTTGTTTTTGTGTTTTTTGCTTTTTTCTTCATTGAGAACGCATTGGTTTAACAAAAACCAATTAAAAACAGCACCATTATTACAAATCATAACGACTCTTTATTAAAGTATCTTCTTAATTTGTTCTTGCTTATATCTCACACCTCGAATCACAAACGAAGGCAAGGCTTAAAGTAATTTCAAAAGTTTATAGAATTTTGAGGCACTAGCCTAGCCACAATGATTTCCTATACAGCACTTGTTTGTAAGAAAAATTTTGCTAGTGACTAAAGAATGAATAAAAAATTGAGGTTATGATTTCATACGTACAAGAAGTTATGAGACCTGAGTTTCTGACTAGTGTTGTAGCAAGATATTTATTTACGTGTTATTACTCGTTACAAAATAAGTTAACTTTTTATATTCATTAATCTAATTATCTTGTGATATATCCATTTACATACAAAAGCTTGTATCAAGGTTTGCAAAAGCAGTAATAATTATAGCTATCGTACACTAAGATTTGCCAACAACAACCGTCTCTTAATTCGACGGGTTAATTTGATAGACAGGATGAGAGAAGTTCTAAAAGACAACTACGTTTGTTGCTGTGAACTCTTACTCCTGAGCCGAAGGTTTTTCATTTCTCACATCCTCTGATAAAATTACGAAAGAAGATAAAAATCTATTCATCTATGTACATGTGACAACGGATAGATATACAAATATACAAGAGAACAGTAAATACAAATATAAAATGGAAAGAAAAAAATACTGTATTGTGGAATGCTTGTTCTTCTCATAAACATGCATGCATCTGTATATCCTAGCCGTTCTCCCTGCAAATGAAGAGTTGCAAAGATATTTGCCGACAGAAACTGTAACCTCTTGGCCACTGATAAGATATTAACGTATTAAGAGATTAAATAATTCGCCCTTACATATAAGATCAACCAATTATTATACTTTACCAACTAAGATGATTATTTTTGCTTTTTCACTTGATGACGTACGACAAGGAAAACGAACATCTTGACGGAGAAACTAACGTATATGTGCGTATAATCTAAATATTTGCGTATTAATCAAGAAACCGCTTGATATAAAATTTGATGCTTAAGGAGGGGTTCTGTTACGATACATTGTAAAAGTTTAAGTGAAATAAATGTAAAAAAATGGTAATTTTGAGTATAAAAATTGTAAATGAATATATAAAAGTTATAAATATAATTTTTGTAATTGTTTACAAATTTTATGTATTTATTTATAATTTTTATATGAATTTGATAAAAGTTGTATATTCGCATATTAATGTACTATAGAATGAACCCCTCAAAAAATATTTCAATAGTATATAACAAGGTAAATAATATTTAATATAGAATATAATATATAATCTGATAAATAAATCTTACATTCACCACTTATATAAAGCGTGTATACCGAAATACTTGAGTTTCAAATATATTCGAATGACAAAAGATACTGATGAACACGTATAGTCTTATAATATTCATATATATTAAGAAGGAAGACATCATTTAAATTTATATCTGTTAAATTTTCCAATTGATATGATTTGTCTCTTTCTTCCTTTACTCCATTAGAATCGATTGAAACTTCATGTTACTCTCTCTAATAAAGATATAGCTGATCAGGGAGGAAACAAAAATCTTGCCAAGATATTGGTCGATAAAAATTGTAATTATTTGGCCCCCGATAAGATATTTAATTTAAGAGCTAGCATTAAAAAGTGTACAATAATTCTCTACTCATTTATATCTCACCTTTTTGTAAGAGTGTGATTAGTAGTTATGAAAAATTTATGAATAAGAAGAGAGAATAAATACTTATGTCACCCATTCATTAATATTAAAATCCACATGTCATCAAATTTTCAAAATCTCATGTAAACTTAGATGAGTAGAGTATCCTTGTTCAAAAAAGTTTGCCCTTACATAAGGGAGCAATGTGTAATAATTAAAGTGATGCTTTATTGAGTAACTAAAGATAAGGATTAAAGGCTTTTGATACCACAAAAAGTAGAATTGATCAATTTGCTAATGGATGTTCTTCACCTATATTACAGATTCATATACATACATACATGCATATTCATATACATACATACATGCACATATACATATAAATATATACATATATATAATTGCATATAGTATGTCTACACATTACTAGCAAACCTTGATATATTTGTTATATATAGCATAGTTTCCGACAAAAATGTACTCTTGTCAATATATATTACGTATATTCTTCATATTTTGCATCGCGTTTGCCGTTATACTTGGCCCAACTTATAGAATATATGAACACTTATGTGACTTCAAACATGCATGGAATATCAAATTTGCTATATTGAAGATAGACTTAATTGTAAAAGACGAGAATTATAACTAGTTTATAGTACGATAGAATGTTTGACATGCTCATTTTCTAGTAATATACCAAAAAAACTCTACTAGAAAAACTAAGGAGATGCATGAATCACGTTATTATTAATTTATTACTAATTAATAAACTATGGGAATATATAATTGATTAATGCATATGTAATGTTCACTTTTTTTTATCTCTATTATATATACCTTTCTCCATGGCTAGCTGTCCATAGCTTTTGTTTGATTAATGCATAAATAAACAAAAGCTATGGACAGCTAGCCATGGAGAAAGGTATATATACTATGTATAAACAAAAGTGAGTCTTATGCGATCAGGCTTCTTTCTTCCATTATTGCTTTTGGTTACTTTCACCTTTTTTTTCATTGCTTTTCTTCTTTACTTCACTATATAAACAAAAACTTCGCAGTATGATATCTTTGAGCAAGAGTACTAATTATTAAGTTTCACATATCATTGAATTCAGATTTTATATAAAGGGAAAGAAGAGGGAGGGGAGAAGAGAGAGGAAAGCAGTGCTTGAAATTAAGAAAGAAGAGAGAACAAACAGAAGGAGAGTAGAGAAATTCTAGAAAAAAGAGGGGGAAAATATAAGAGAGATACATAGGGATTGAGGAAAGAACGATGAAAAGAAGTGGAATATTCTATTGACTGTTGAACTTGATCTATGCTCATGATTCAAATATAAGTTAAGTAGTTTTTTAAGATGATATTAGAGTTAAATAGTTTCTTAAATGTTATCACATGTAGATTATATGTGACTTCTTAATATGATATTAAAGTTAAAATAACGGAAATAATAGTGTGATCAAATTCTCTGTCACGATCAATTATGGTTCATATGCAGGTTTAGTAGTAACTCATTGATATCGTAATCATTGGACTCAAAATTTAAAAGTTTTTACTGATTAATTGCCATTTAAAAATAACTTATGATTGGTCAAGTAAATTATTTTATATTTGTTTGGAAAGTTTAAAATTGAGGTCTTTCTGATTAGCTTTTTTTAAGCCTTTTCATTAAATTTTGGGATGTTAAAGATATCATCATTTTTCAATATAAAAATTTTACCTTATTATTTATCAATAATACTAGACTTACAATATTCATATAACATAACTTCTATAATATGACGTGGCAGCTTAAGTGGCAAAATTCTATTGGAGATGTAACTTCTCTAATATATTTTTTTTCTTCTCCAATGAATTTCCGTTATGTTGTAGAGTTTAGGCTGTATGAATGTTGTAAGTCTAGCATCACTCATTATTTATCCATGACAAAAACTCTTTTTCCAATAATAAAACTCATTCTGATAATTTAGAACAAAAAAGATCTTGTATATAAATACAACTAAAAATGTGACAATCTTTAGCATAACCTCTGTTTTATGAGTTCTACTCTACTCTAATAAGATATATTTAAGTTAAGAAATACCAAAATTCGATCTTTCAAACTCTCACTCTTCCCCTTATAAAATATTATTGCTGATCAACATATTCTAATTTCTAATAAATCCTCACAAAACCCACCAAAACCCTGATTACACTTTTTTTTTTTCTCTTTTATGACCAAACCACACACAAGGAAAGTGGCCCACGTACAACCCATCTTTATTAATATCGAATCTTAACTTTATAATTACTTACACATTTCTAAGTAACCAAAAGCGACTAAAAATTTTTAATTAAGGACAATACGTGAATCACATTATTATGATTAAATGGACATGTAAGGGATGCACACAAAAGTGAGTATTGCATTTATTGCAACTTCTTTGATGCACCATTGCTTTTATGTATTTCTTTTTTTTTTTTTTGAACTTCTGAGTTGTGCATTTTTTAGGGACAAGAAACAGACAAGTAGAGTTGCATTAATGGCATTTTTAAGCAAAAATACTATTTTTTACAAAAGTCAGTATTATGCTATATCGACCTTTCCTTTTCATATCGTTGCTTCCGGCTACTTTCCTTCTTTTTAATTTCTTTTCTTTTCTTTTCTTCCAACTTTGACACCGCTTATGTATGTTCTCCCTCTTCAGCTATAAAGAATTTTTTACAGGTGCAATACTTTTCTCCAGAGAACGATGTGACTTCTAGTTTTCCGAGAAACAAACAGAATCTAAGTTGAAACAACTTCATGTTTTTATGCTCATAGTGGACAAATAGTTCAATATTTTCAGGACGGTCCGTACTTCTCACGTCCAATTTCAAATATCGCCTTTCAGTCATAACAATACCAAAGCAAAATTCTAGCAATTTATTTATGTGTATTAATACTTCCAGCAAAAGTCTAACTGATTATTTTTCACAATATAAATACAATACCAATGCAACCCTAATAGCTGGTAATGTTAATGATAAATTTTGGCGTATAATAAAGACCAACACGAATTGGTTTGTTGATATCATATGCTAAGACTTGTAGCAGAGCAACTAAGCAACTCTCTCTTAATTTGATGGGTTACAAAATAGCTGACATAAGTTCTGGAAAACATTTACATTGCTTGTTTAGATCAGTAGTTCCTGATCTCTCTGTGGTTTGATCATCTGAACTGGGTGTAATTTGTGATGTCTCCGGCGTGTTCTTCCTTTTGTGGTAGTAGTTTAGTGATATGCACGAGTGGTAGCACAAGTTGACTGAGCTAACAATTGTTAGCACTATGAAGTACTTGGCTATGTGGCTCTCTTCGTCAGCAACCAAAAAGCTACTGTTTGCATAAATACTTATGATGTTACCAAAATTTCCAAGTCCAATTACAAAGCTATTAATTGCTGAAACATAGCGCTTTTTCTCCCTTGATTCAGGGAACAGTTCAAACATGAATTCATTGAGTCCATCTTGAGCAAGCCCTTCCATAAAACCCAACATGCAAAATTGTGGAACAAGCCAGAAGATGCTCATTGCTGCTTTGTCTTCATAATCATAATAATCGCTATAAAAGCTTCTCCTTGATTTACGAATTAACTCAACCCGCCATGCAACAATATAGCAAGGTATAGATAGCAGTATTCCAAGCCAGACTTTTACTATTTTAACCTTTCTGTTTTTAGCTTTTGGAACCCATGGCAATACCCCATTGAAAAGTAACTCAAACGGAAAAGAAATCAATTTACGTGATATAGATTGAATTATCACCAACAAAGGAAGAAAATTTTCATGCGCCATATCTTCTCCCAGAATAGGGAAAAGGGCCTTCCCCGCAGATAAAACCAAACCAAACAAAAGGAAGGTCGTCCGCATACAACCCATCTCTGGAAAATATTTACGTTTTGTTTGTCGACCTTCTTCTGGACTAGGAGCTGATTCTGCCCTTTTTTCTGCTATTTGTATAGTTAATTAGGAGAGGCAATAACAAGAGTTAGAGCGACATATATATAACGGTGAAAATTTATATAAAAAATATATAAAAACAGAATGGGGAGGGTGTTGAACAGAAGCTTCTAGCAGAAGTTTTGTTACACAGAATAACTAACTAACTGATTTCATTAATTGTTCAGCTTTTACATTAGTTTGTTTATATACACTCTCAGCTTGATTGTATAGTCTGTTAGCACATATTAGCTCACGTGCCTAGTTTAATGAAAAACGTGAGTTCCTTGTATTTGCTTAGCTTGCAAGATATTCATTTCTAAGGTGTCTGTTCTCTGTTTTCCTTTTGTTCCAACACCTCCCTTCAAGTTTGACTGTATCCTTCTTGATCAGCAAACTTGTTTGAAGATAGAATTCCCAGCTTATCTCTGAAGAGTTCGAACTTGATACCAACTAGAGGTTTAGTCATAATGTCTGCAACTTGTTGCTCGGTAGAGATGTGTTTGACACTGATTTGCTTTGATAAAACCTTCTCTCTAATAAAATGAACATCAACTTCTATATGCTTGGTGCGGGCATGAAAAACAGGATTTGCAGACAAAGATTCTGCTCCTTTATTATCACACCATAAGACTGGTACTTCAGCTAGTTTGAAATTCAGTTCTTTCAGCAAGCTTTGCAGCCAAATAATTTCTGTAGCAGCCTGTGACAATGCCCTGTATTCTGACTCAGTTGATGATCTTGCAACTGTTTTCTGCTTTTTGGATGACCAGAATATTAAATTGCTTCCAAAATACACACAACATCCGGAAGTTGATCTTCTATCATCAACTGAGCTTGCCCAATCTGCATCACTAAAACCAGTTAAAGCAAGTGATGTCATAGGCTTAAACAATAGTCCATGATTCAAAGTTCCTTTTACATATCTCAGTAATCGTTTGCAGGCTTGCCACTGCAGCTTTGTTGGAGCTTGTAAAAATTGACTAAGCTTATTGACAGCATAGGCAATATCTGGCCGAGACATAGCAAGATATTGTAAGGATCCAATTATGCTTCTGTAAACTGTAGGTTGTTCAAACACCTCACTGTCTTCAGCAGATAATTTTTGATTTGCTGTCATTGGTGTTGGACTTGCATTTGCTTCCAGCATATGGTACTTCTTTAACAAGTCAGTAGCATACTTCCTCTGTGTTAACAATAAGGCACCTTGGCATTGCTGTACTTCAAAGCCAAGAAAGTAGCTAACTGTTCCCAGTGTCTTCAGTGCAAAATTCTTGTTTAAATCACTGATGACTTTCTTCAACACTTGGTTGTTGTTTCCAGTGATTAAAATGTCATCCACATAGACTAGCAGTAATATCAGAGTGTTTTCATGTTTGTAAATGAATAAGCTAGTATCAGAGGAAGACATATCAAACCCCCACTGAAGCAAAGCTCCTTTTAATTTATCAAACCAGGCCCTTGGAGCTTGCTTCAATCCATATAATGATTTGTGCAATTTACAAACAGATTGAGGATTTTCAGGATTAATAAAACCAGCAGGCTGATACATGTATACATCTTCTTGTAAATCTCCATTTAAGAATGCATTATTGACATCAATTTGTTGGATGTCCCAGCCAAATGTGATTGCCAGTGAGAGCACAACTCTGATAGTGGATGGCTTAATGACAGGACTGAATGTTTCAAAATAATCAATTCCTGCAGATTGTTGAAATCCTTTTGCTACAAGTCTGGCCTTGTGTTTCTGAATACTCCCATTTGCATTATATTTAATGCGAAAAATCCACTTGCAGTCTACTATATGCATGCTGGAATTGTAAGGAACTAAGGACCAGGTTTTGTTTGACATAAGTGCCTCATATTCAGATTGCATGGCTGCTTTCCAATGAGGGTTGGATAGAGCCTGTGCTACTGTGTCAGGTGTTGTAGTGTCCAATGATTCAACAGTGTAAGTTTTTGGTTTGAAGATGCCATCCTTAGCTCTAGTTATCATTGGATGTGTGTTTATGAATGGAGCAGGATGATTAAGTGATGCTGCTGAATTTTCAGAGTTTGGTGAAGGACTATAATGCTGAGAAGATTGAATGATAGATGTTGAGTTTGGAGTAGCTGGATTATCTGGTAAGTTGTTATTTGGATATGGTAAGGATAAAGAGGGTGAGGTTGGTAATGTGTTTGAACCAGCTGTTATATTTGAAACTACATGATGAGGAAGAAACCAGGATAAAGAGGTAGATATAGCTGGTGGTTGGTTTTTGTCCTGACTCGAGTTGATAAAATTTTTGTCTGAGAAAGGGAACTGGTTTTCATGAAAAATAACACTTTTGGAAATGTAAATACGACCTGAGGAATGTAGACACAAATAACCTTTGTGGCAGTTACTGTATCCAAGAAACACACAAACAGAGGTGTGAAAGGAGAATTTGTGTGATGAATAAGGTCTGAGGTTCGGATAGCAAGCACACCCAAATACCTTCAATTCCTTATAGTGTGGTGGCTTGCCAAAAAGTGTTTGAAATGGTGATGCATGATTTAGAGCTGAAGTAGGTAGTCTGTTCAATAGATATACTGCTGTATGGAAGGAATGCCACCAGTACTTTAAGGGCATGGTTGCCTGAGCCATTAAGGACAGTCCAATCTCAACTACTGATCTATGCTTTCTTTCAACAGTACCATTCTGTTGATGAATATAGGGACAAGAATGTCTAAGTACAATACCAAGTTTATTGAACAATTGTTGAAGAGGTTTAAACTCTCCTCCACAGTCAGTTTGCAGGCATTTTAGTTTTCTATCAAACTGTCTTTCTACCAAGCTAATGAACTGATTAAGATAAGTTACAACTTCAGACTTAGATTGCATAGGATAGATCCAGCTATATCTACTATAACCATCAACAAGCAGCAGATAATAGGTATAGCCATCAATTGACTTTACTGGCGAGGGACCCCAAACATCAGCAAAAACAATTTCAAGAGGTACTTTGACATTAGATTGAGATGATGGATAAATGGAGTGACATTGTTTTCCATATCTACAAGCTTCACACTGCAGCTTGTTTATCTTATTTACACTCAAATTGAACTGCTTAATAACATGAGCTAATGTTATTTCATTCGGATGGCCTAACCTTTTATGCCAAGTAGTTATAGTGGTTTCAGTATCAGGATCTGTAGTTGTACATGAAAGCATTGAAATGTGACTGCCAACTGTCTTTTGAGATGAGTTGATGGAAGACATGGAATTTATTAGGCAGGAATTTGATGATGTGGACAGCTTGTATAAACCTTCCTCAAGCTTGCCTTGCAGTAGAATTGTTCCTAAAATCTTGTCCTTAACAAGACAGAAATGAGGATGAAATTCCACAAAGATATTGTTATCAGAAGCAAGTTTGGAAATGCTTAACAAATTCTTTGTTATTTTAGGAACATGAAGAACTCTTTTTAGCACCAACATTTTAGAGTTCTGTAAGCTAGTTAGGAAAGATGTACCAAGATGAAGAATTGATAGAGAATTACCATTCCCTACTTGTACACTTTCAGTGCCGATGTAATCTTCCTTGACATCCAGATTTTGCAAATCCTTGGTGATATGATCAGTTGCTCCAGTGTCTAAGTACCAATTGGTATCAGCAACTGTGTTAGGTGAGGCTATATAGGCTTGGGAGTTGTTTGACCCTCCTTGCTGTGAGTTATTATTTTGTTGCTGTCCTGAGGTAGTCTGAGATCCCTGAAAACTTATATCAAACCGATAATAGCATTTTAGAGCAACATGACCATGTTTCCCACACAGTTGGCAAATTGGTCTGTTGTTGTTTGAGCCACTCCTTGCTCCATTTGAGTTAAACCTTCCTCTTGGACCTTGTCCTCTACCTCTGCCTTTTCCTCTAAAATTTTGATTGAAAGAAGATCTGGTGAACTGATTAAACTGTTGTGCTTGGCCAAAATTATTAAACTGGTTTGTCCTTCTAGCAACATTTGCACTGTGATCAAGATTAACTGATTGTACAGTGTGATGCTGAGCTAACCGAAGTTCATAGCTAGCTAATTGAAACTGAGCTTCTTCCAATGACACAAAACCAACTCTAGAGTTTATATTGACTACAATAGCATCATATTCAGGGCCCAAACCATCAAGAATGTGCAATAAGAGGTCAGAATCTGTTATTTCAGTACCAATAGCATATAAAGTGTCTGAGATTTCTTTCATTTTGAGGAAGTAATCACTGATTGTTAAGGATCCTTTTCGAGTGGTTTGAAGTTGATGTTTTAGGTGCATAGATCTGGCTCTTGATTCTGTTTGGAACAATTTTTCTAGAGTTTGCCACACACTCATGGAGGATTGGCATCTAACTACATAGCCAAACATTCCTTCAGTTATTGATGCTAAGAGCCAACTCAGTATGAACTTATCAGTTCGTTTCCATGCTGCATAATCAGGATTTGTTTGCTTAACATTTTCAGTTTCATTGCTAGAATTAACAATTGATAAAGACAGATAAGGAGGAGGACAGATCTTGTCACCAGTTATGAATCCTTCAAGATCGTAGGCTCCCAGAGCTGGAATGATCTGCGATCTCCAGAAGCCATAATTGCTTCTGTTGAGCTTGATCGAGAGTGGAGGTAAGCTTGGAGGCAGCTGCATCGACAGATTTGGAGAAGAAAAATTAGGTGAATTTGATGAGCCAGAGCATCCATCTCTGCTGAGATTCAGTGAGCTTGAGGCTGGATTGTTCATGCTTGTATCTTCTGTTTGTGTTTGTGATTTGTTGGCTGTTTGTGAAGAACTTTTTCTGGATCAACCATGGGGCTTTGATACCATGTTGAACAGAAGCTTCTAGCAGAAGTTTTGTTACACAGAATAACTAACTAACTGATTTCATTAATTGTTCAGCTTTTACATTAGTTTGTTTATATACACTCTCAGCTTGATTGTATAGTCTGTTAGCACATATTAGCTCACGTGCCTAGTTTAATGAAAAACGTGAGTTCCTTGTATTTGCTTAGCTTGCAAGATATTCATTTCTAAGGTGTCTGTTCTCTGTTTTCCTTTTGTTCCAACAGAGGGGTCAGGTGATATATATATACCTAATTAGCCTTTTCATTTTGATTAGAAATGCCTTAAGATCATGGCGAATAGTGGTCAAAATGCTGCCAATATCAACGAATTCTCCAGAAACGTAAAACCAAATGGTACCGCACAAGACCAAGACGAAACTGCTCCCAGACGCCCATAGCGAGACTTTGAAAATAATTTTGTTCGAAGTTCCGACAATAGATGTTCCTACATTTTTACCATTAATTACTTTTGAAGTTTCCCACAATACTTTGTAAGCGAATTTGTAGGTTAGGAAGGCAGCAAGTGCACTAAAAGACCAGACAAGACAACACCACACATTTTTTCGAGCTTTTACTCGTTCCTTATCTGGGTTTCCTGGATCAGGCTCATGGTTTTTGAATTGATCAACAATAAATTTTCCTATAAAACGCTGAATTCCAATGTGACCCACTGCTAGGAGGAGAATTCCAATTACGTTGTTGGGAAAATTCACATATAATGGAGTTGAATTAACATAAAGTGTCACCAAGCCCTGCAACAGCAATAACATGTTAGTTAATTTATTGACTCCGGTTAACATTTGACACATATCAAGTGCTCAAAACAAGATAGCTAGGTTTTGGAGGAAGAAGGAGTTGTCAATTTGCTGATAATTTCACATGCAAACTTCGAATGATTAAGTATATAATACTTCCCAACACGCCTTCGCTTGTTAACATATGTGAAAATTAATTATAAGTTTAAATTAGATTCATCAGTTTAAATATACATTTCCAACAAATTAAACATACATGTACTTACAATAATAGAGAAGAGATTTGAAACTCTGATAAATAGGAGACGACTGAATAGGGCTTTTGGCATGGATCTCGTGGAAACAACGAGCTCTAGTAAAGCCGATACTCCCTCCACAATCATCGTAAGTGTTGCAGCTTTCCTGACCTCTTTTTGAAGTCTTTTCTCATCTTCAACTTGAGGATGAACGAAATATATTATCGATAAAGCCAGTATTAAAAAATCTATCATCTTGTCGATGAAGAGCACGCCTGAAAATTAATTAATCAATTAAAAGGTAATTAGCGGCGCATTTGATGAAACAACCGAATAAATATCTCTTTGAGCAGCAATGTTTTACCATCATCAAATTAAAGTAATAAATACATATGAAAAAAATGATCCAGTATAGATTATTAATTAGTGGATAAAAATTGTTAAAAAACTGTTCCGTCTTTTTTTTTTCTGCCGAAATTTATTTACTTAGAGATGACATGGTACGAAAACTAAATTTCGAAGTTTTCTTAACTGAAACGATTTGAAGTTTGCAAATATAAGATGGCGTAAGGTAAGACAGATGATCGTTAAAAAGAAATACGGAAAACCTTGGATTATCAAGTAAATATTTTAGAATAATACTAATGTTTATTGTCACGGTTTTCTTTTTAAGTCTGAATAATCTCAGAATTTTTAATATCCAATGTATAGACAAAGGAAGAAGATGAAAAGAGAAAAAAACAAACGGGCAACGATGAAGGGCACTGCAATTCACCTTTCTTTCAGGTTTAAGGCCTTGCGACTGTCACTGCTAGTACCTACCTAAGTTATATATGAGCTGAAATGATGCAATCATGCCGTCGATGAAGTGCAGAAGAAAGAAAAGAGAGTGGTTAGCAGATGTTACATAAATACCTGAGACAAAGAAGACGCCCTTACTAAAACAAAAGTAATAGCGTACCCAATCTCTGAACTTGCTCCAGATATTAGAAAATGTTTTGGTTTCGGACGAATTACTTGGATTCATTTTGGTTGTTTCAGAAGAAATCTAAAGAGTCTAAATTCCTTTCGCTTCTGAATTCGCACAGACGAGAGTATATATTAATGAGAATGTACACGTGGATACGTAGACCTTTAATTTTCAAAAGAAGAAAGGTAATGTTACATGATGAAGCTAACGAAGACAAGCATGTTGACATGGGACTGCGTCAAGTCAATCCATTAAGATATAAAATTAATGGATTAAAAACAAAAATCAGAGAGCTTGCTCAATTTGACTTTGATTGCAAAGAAATTAATTCACCCAAAAATTTAAATGGTTAAGTTAGACCCAAATAATATTCCAACATTATATGACACTATAATTAATAATATTTCCCGTTGTTTAAATAATCTGATATTCATCCAAAAGAAATAATTTAATTTCTTTCGAAATAACTCAGCTGTTATTCGTTAGAATAAAATTTTTTAATAAAATCTCTAAGTTTTCACATCTCTTTTTTAGCACATGAAAAAAAAATTTATAATATAATAAATAAATCGCACATTCACCATTTATGAAGCGTATATATCAATCTATGTGGTTTCAGCTGGTTTCAAAGATATTTTAACGATAAAAATAAATTTGTTAACACTTATATTTATATATTAAGAAGGAACATACCATACCATTTACGTTTATATACTGAGGTATGTTAAAATTTTCAATTAACAAAAAACCCTATATTCGTCTCTTTCTTAATTTATTCTAATCAGATTTCCATGAAATTTAAAGTGTCACTTTCTAATTAATAAAACGTAGCTGTTCTTGGTGGGAACAGAAAAGTTGCCAAGGTGTTGGTTGGCAAAATTTGTAATTATTTGGCCCGGCCCTGATAAGATATTTAATTTAAGAGCTATGATTAAAAAAATTCGCCATTAGATAATGGAGCAATGTATAATAATATAAAGAGAAGCTTTTACCTAACAGTGAATGTATAATAATTAGAGAGATGCTTTCACATGACAGAGAAATGTAAAACACTATTAATAAATACTCTTAAATTTTAACTTTATTTTAAACGAAGAACAACTATATTTTTTTTATTAATCACATTCCTAAAATTATTTATTTTTCATCAATCATGCTTTTGAAAATGATGATTTGAGAGGTAAAAATGTGATTTTAATGTAAGTTCAGGATGTAATTAATTAAAAATATATAGTCATTTTTTGTTTAAAATTAAGTCAAAACTTGAGAATATTTATTGATTTTGTCCCATAAAATAATTAAAGAGGTGCTTTTCTCCGTTACTAAATATAAGGATTAAAGTGCTTTTGATTACCTGGGAAACAGCATTGATCTATCTGCAGCCAATGGAGTTTCTTCAAATATATTACAAGTCCATATGTAGCATATCTAGACGTAGCTAGCAAATTTTCATATGCTATATACCGTATATAGTTTCATAAAAAATGATATGCCTATCATAGATACGTATACACACACACGCACTATTCTTCATATTTTGTATTGAGTTCCTGTTATATGTAGCCCAACTTATAAAATATATAAATAAATATGTCACTTCGAGCATGCATGGAATATCAGTCAAATCGAAGATAAACTTATGGGTACAGGAATTAAGGAGTTGACATACTTTTTTGCTCGTAAAAACCAAACTTTTTACTTAAAATCAAGTTTTCAATTGATTCTTACATCAACACAAATATAGGTTAAGATTAACTGAACCTGCTGCATTGTACCCCATTTAAATTAGAAATGAGTCTAACATATGTGAAATAAAGTCAATTAATATCTTTAGCAAGAAGATAGGTAGATTCAATGTATGAAACCAATAACAACACAGAATCTAATTAAGAGATGAAGGAGAGTAGCGGGGCTGCTGGCTATTGGCAATGAAAACCCTATTTTCATTTTGTTTTTTTCCTTCTTTCTTTCTGGACGTGGTATCTTTGAGCAAGAATACTAATCATTAATTTTCGATCCTACAAAAAATAATAGATTATAAGAGTAAAGTTTTGGATTATCCCAACTTGATGTTTTGTTTACCCTCAAAATTTCTCGGACTGTCAAATTTCTAGTATAATATATTGTGAAAAATCGATTGAACCTTATTCTTAAGCCCTATCAATTAATAGCAATCACCCATGTATATTCAAATAGCTTTCAAATAAAAGTCTTTACTCTGCAAGTTAACTATATTCAAAGAGCTTTAAGGGATCGGCGTTTGACTTGTTTAATTAGGAAATTAGTAAGTGTCAATTTTGATGGCTTTGGATCGAATTTGGCTTGTAAAATATTTGTCGGCTCCATAATATTGTCAATGGGGATTTGGGAAAGAAAAGTCCTATAAAGTAACTTTAAATAGGAAAAGATAAAACTAGGGAGGGACATCATGTGATGACTAAACATAATTAATAGAAAATTTTTAAATTTAAGGAGGTGGTGGAGCACCTCGTCGGTCTGCCTTGGCTCCGTCACAAGACCAATGATAAATAACGTCAAAGAAGGTAAAAGCAATCAACAAATGATTTTTTTTCAATTTATATGTAAACAAATGCACATGTGCCCCGCGATATTGTTATAATAATTTGTAAATCCATAAATTTTGCCCCCTTATTCGTCACTTTGCGGCTCAGTAGTACGTACCACGTTCAAACTTAGGGTCATAACCTAATACAACAAAAAATATTACTTTTGAAGTCTTCGACCAATAAAGCTATATACCAAGTACGTATAATTGTCCTTCATGCATCCCTCCATTCCCGGGTCTTTGTACTCCTACTTTCTCATCTCTTTGGTTTCATACATATTTTCCTATCCCAGATGGAAAATATTATCATTCCTTCTTATAAAGCAAGTAATTCCTTCCTGGAAAAGCCATCGCAAAAGTACAACACCTCTGTGGTCTGATCTTCTTCCTGGCAAGTTCCATTAGGAAACAACACCATCTAATCTATTCTTCTTCCCAGCAAGTTCTCGGAAAAAATCAAACTCTCAGCAATCCCATTTTTTCTACAATGCATGCATTTTATTTACATTGTGTTCCAGCTTAAAATTTCGAAAAATAATAATAAGAAGAACCCTGTGACTGTGGGGAAGCACGCCGCGAAATTGATGTTATAATATCAAAAAAAATCGATGTGGGAAAGAGCCATCCAAATTAATTTGAAATATCTGGTTTTCCGCTTAGAGAATCACTATCACGATATATATTTATTAAGACTTTTGAGAATATGTTAAGCACATGCAATCCGAAAAAGGAAATATATATGGTCTAAATTAGTATGTACCATGACCCTGATCCATTATATATACTCTTAATTCATTAAAATACATCGGGTGCGTACGGTATACCACACTAGAGTGTATAATTTTCATTATATTGGATTACAATATATTGAATTGTATACGATAGGATAGAAAGAGATAAATTATAGTATAATATTGTGTTTGGATTAACATTGAATTGTACATAATTTAAATAATGCTAAATCAAATATTGTTATTAGATTGATTTTAATTACTTTTGAAAATTAATTAAATGATACAAATGATTTAATTAATAAATAAAATTTTTAAAAATTATTATAAAAATAAATATATAGAACATTTAATAAATATTGTTACGCTACCCCTGGTATTTATTATACCATCATATTAAAAAGATACACAATAAGAATCTAATCTTCCCAAATTTGTCATCTCCATGACCTTGCACTCGCACAGCATGAACAACCATCTCTTTCCACTGCTTATTCTTGATCATTTCTTCGTCTTGATCACCATCCCACTTTGTCATTGTCCTAATGATGAGGAGTACACGAAATGCTCTCTCCCCTATTCGTGTGGGCCAATAAAGGATATCAGCCGTATGCCACCGGCGCAGCTACATAGGGCCCATAAGGGGCAATTCACCCTTCTCAAATTCTAAAATTTTTTTACAAATAATATGATGAATCGCCCGCCCTATATTTATAGATATTTTCTAAGATTCACTTGGATGCTCAATGAAATCAAACAAACACCCCCTGGATGTTTAGAAATTTTCTAGAAAAACCCCACGTGATTAATAAAATCAAGTTCACCATTTTGATTTACTTTCTTAATTCTTATGTTGGTCATATCTCTTTAATACTGAGAATCCCCGAAACAGTTTGTGTCTTAATCCTAAGGGGCCATTTGATATAAGGGGTAGGAATCTTAAAAATATGATTCACATTACTGGAAAAGTAAAACATGATAATATAATTCCTTGGAAAGTAATATTACTCTGTTTGATTACCCACAAGAATCTTGTTCTTGATTACTGCGGGAATCAGATTATTATATTTGGTTATATACAGGAATATTAATTTTGTTATTATGTGACTAATCTTGATAATTAAATTTTTTTTTTCTATATTTCAAACATACTTAAATTTTTTTTCTTGTTTTAGTATAATTGTAAAAAAAAAATGAGGATAATAATTTTGAAGGTTTTAAAAATTATTTTGAAATACTATTAAATAATTTAGAAGATTTTTGAATTTATTATATATTCATTATAAATTACAATTAACAATTTTTATAAATTTTTATATATTTATTATAAATTACTATAATAATTTCTATATTTATCATAAATTTAGAATTCCTAAATTTTTTTTCCAAATAAGGACATGCGCAGGACCGCGAAATCTCATATTGTTCAGCAGGTTCTTCTGAATCAAAAAAACACAAATTCAAACTTGGATTTGAAAATCAAAAGAAAAATAGAATTCACAAATACAGAAATTCAATTAAATTATTAAATTCACAAATACAGAAATTTGGAAATTTCAATTCCAAATCCAAAAATCCCAAATCTAAACTTCTAAGCCCACGATTCATGAACACCCAAAAACGTTTTTGCTCCACCTACCATCCGCCGCCGCCGCCGCCTCTAACCACCGGTAATTTAACACAAAAACCACCAATCTAAATAACCCAATTTCACTCTTGCACATCCCAATTCAACCATCAACCATCCCAATTCAACAATCAGAATATATTGGGAAGAAAGAACATAAAAGGGAAAGTCGCCATGCGAGGATAGAGAGAAGAGAGAGAGGTGAAGGCGTCGATCCGGCCAGGAGGAGTTTGATAGAGGTGGAGGCAGCAACAGCGGAGACGCATATGGAGGCAGTGGATGCCCTGAGGGAGGTGGCGGATACACTGTAAATACAATGGTGGTGGTTGTTATGGCAGTAAGGAGACGTGAGGGAGAAGAGAGAACATTGAGAGATGAGAGACAGGTAGAGAGTTAGAAGATGAGAGACAGGTAGAGAGTTGGGAGATGAGAGACAGGTAGAGAGTTGGGAGATGAGAGACATAACAGAGACAGGTAGAGAGAGAAGGGAGAGGAGAGATGAACTGGGATTCCCGGGAATCCGAAACTCAAGTTTTGGATGGGTTTCAAATGACCCCCTGGAGACAGTAATATGAAACTCACGGGAAACTAATTTTCCAAGGTTAAAAACAGTAATTAAGCTTACCAAACAAGGGAATGCATTCAGATTCTCGGGAATCCTTTTCCCAGCCCATGTACCAAATGACCCCTAAATCTCTCCCACTTCCATAAATCTTCATTTAAACAAAATTAACCACAAATCAAATATTATTCACTTATTGATTATTGATTGAAAGAATTATAATAGCTAGTGCTATTAATATTCAATATTTTAACATTTAAGAGCTTAACTTCAGTACATGATGAACTTTATCTATAAATCATGCTTTTATGTTGTATGATTAAGCATTTAACATGAACTTGTTATGTTATACACATCTTCATGATACTACATATAATATTTCTTCCAAATTAAAAATGCTTAGAAATATGTTGATACTTTGTTCATTCGCATATATCAAGACAATTGTAATTAATGTATCATAAGAAACATTATAAGTGCTTATGAATCTTTTGGAGTTTGTTTTTATTTAAAGTTTAATTTTATTGTTGTCTATACAGCTGCTTTACGATGCTATAAGTTTGGCCCTCCTAAACTCAATTTTTGGATACGTCCCTGCATGTAAACCGGCAATGCAGAATTCCCAACGTTGTCCTTGCTTTTACAGTAGGAGTATAGCGATTCGTACAAGTAGTAGCACAAGTTGACTGAGCTAATAATGGCTAGCGCCCGAAAGTACTTGCGCAGGTCCCCGTGACCGTGAGGCCACCAGACTCCAATTTTACCTAAATTTCCAAGTCCAATAATAAAGATATTAATCGTTGATACATGGTCCTTCCACTTTCTTGATTCAATGTGAAACAGATCAAGAATGAACTTATCCAGTCCATCTTGGTCAAGTCCTTCCATGAAAACCCAACAGCGCGGTAATGCGGCACAAGCGAGAATATGCTCTATCGCAATCGGGTTATTTGAATTTTTGACTTTTAATAAGTTTTGACCAACGAATTTTCTCAACCCGCTATGCAACAATAAAGGAAAGTATAGTTTGCCACATTCCAGTTCAGGTTTTTACTAATTTAGCCTTTCTGTGTTCTTCTCAAGCCTATTTGGAAACTAGGTTGTGTTTATTTTTATATTTTAAGTTTTGATTTTCAAAATTTGGAAAAAATATGTAGTTTATTTTAAATTTTTGTGAATTTTGAAAATGATACGTGGTTGATATTGATTTAAATATATTGACAAATGTGCATTCTGTTTTCAATAGGTGAAAGTCTACAATATTGTAATCCAACTATGGGATGCCACATCAGCAAGCATTTGAGCCCTCCTCCGTATGTAAAATGTAATAGCTTTCAAATTCTTGACCTTTTTGGAATTGTTTGTTATGATCAAAAATTAGTGTGAAACAGTATTATAAAAAAAATTTCATGTTAACTGTACTATCTTAAAAAGTTATAAGGTGTTTGATAAAGTAGCTTCCAAAATTATTGTGTTGTCCAAAAGTTGTAACTATATATTTTGTAAACTTGATTTTTAAAAGCTAATTTTTAGTAAAAATACACAATTATACAAAAAAATAATTATTAATGTTTAATTTAAATATTTGGATATTAAAATAAAATAAGTAAATATGTTTATTTATTTGTATTAAAAATAATGAAAATAAACTAAAATAAAAATGTCTCCTAGAACTTTAATCGTCCAATTCGGCTGATTTCTAGTCGAGAAGAAGAAACTGTCAGTTGATTCATATACACCGTACAACGCAGCAGTGACCGTTTTAAATTCTTTTAAAGTAATTCTTTTAAAAAAATTTAAGTATATCTAATTTTATAATTTATTAACTAATTAATTAATTTTAACATGTTAATATTTAAGGATATTTTTTTATTTATATTAAATTATAAGAACATTTTGATATTATGATCTATCAAAATTTTAGCTTTTTAAATTCAATTTTCAAAAGTTACCCTTTACGTGCCTTTACAATCTAATATAAATATAGATTCTTGAAGCAGCGACTTCATGAAGCATCAATTGCTAACAACTTCCTAAAACATCAGTTTTTAAAAAGTATAGCAAACACCAAAATAATTGTGGCTAGTAGTAAAATCTTAAAACTATTGTGCAACAAAATATATCTAACGGACTCTTAGTCTTGAAACAATCATCTAGCGCCAATGAGGGTAGAGACTCACCTCCCATTGGATCCAAAATCTTACCTTTCAATGATAACAATACCAAAGCAAAATTCTATTAATTTTGTCCATTTATTATACTTACATTTATTAAAGAAAAATTTGTCGAAAATTTCTAATTGGTTAATATTTTTCAGAATATAACAATACCAAATCAATTAGCAACCCTAGAATAATAGCTGATAATTTTAATGATAAAGACCAATAATGGTAATTTGATTGTTAATATCATAAGCTATGATCTGCAGTAGAGCAACTGAGCAATAATATTCTCTTAATTAATTTGATGGAAGGTTTCTTCAGCGGCGCTCGAGGACGTAAATACTTATACCGAATCTCGTTAAATCTTGGTGTTCTTTCTATTTCTGCATTGTGGTTGATTGGTTGCCTCTTTAGTTGCTATTATATTCAATTATCTGGTATAACTTGTGGTTGTGCATTTGGTTGTTTTGTTGCTTTCGCTTCCGAGTTGCGCAACAAACACACCCGTAACCAGACATTTCCCACTGCTCTTGTTTGAAATGAAAACTAAAAAAAAAAAATTCAGACAAAAACTTTACCCAGCGTACCCCTGTTGATGTCAAGACACGTGAGATATTGCTTTCGCTAAAATGATCTAATTGCAAATCTGCCAAACGCTATGGCTCTCATCAATTTAGTTCGTTATCGAGTTAATAATTTGTTGCTAATTATTTGTCCAATTAATAGATGACAATAATTTTTTTCTTCTTTGGTGAAATTCATTTATTTGATCCTTTTTGAATCCATTTTGTCAAAAAAAGAAAAAAAAAATTGTGCTTTTATTCCTTTTTACAAACAGAAGGAGAATAGAGAATTGAGAAAAGAGAAGGAAAATGTAAGAGATGAGGATCGAGGAAAGAACGGTGAAAAGAGGAGATGAAGAATATTCTGTTGAGGTTGAATTTGAAGCTTAAATTGTAGCTTCCCCAAAAATCTAAGCATGTAGGAAATAATTTTATTATAATTAGATTTTAAAGATTGTATATTAAAGTTGTTATTTCTTAACACCATAGCTCACATCTAAATCAAGTAGATTTCTTGATATGATAGAGTTAAACAGTTCTTAACATGGTTCACGCGTAAATTAAGTGATCTCTTAATATGAAATTAAAGTAACGACAGTGTGATAGTGTGTTCAAACTCTCCATACTAGTCACGAATGGGTCCATCTACAAGTATAGCATTGATTCATTGACAAAATGACTGAATCATAACTAAAAATTTCAAAATTGCATCTGATATTATCTTTAACAAAAGGTTAAATTTTGTTGGAACAAATTAATATTATATTAAAACTAAATTAATGAATGTCAGCTGAAGAGCCATATTGCATTCTCTCCAAGAATCATCTTCTATTTCTCATCAGGGCTAAAATTAAAATCCTTTTCGTTGTTGACTTAACATATGGCGATTCTCAACAGGAGTATTCTCCAGAATCACGGAAAAGCAATTAAAATGGACTTTCTTCATTTTCTTTTGGGTTGTCAAATTAGGCCCAATAAAAATCTTCTAGAAAAAGGCCTCAGGCCCACTAAATTTGGCCCAACGCCGCCCGTCACGGTTTAAACGGGGATGACAATCATCCTCCGGAACCCTCTCTCCCAGCTTACATTCTGCATAAAATTACTGACATCCACGATCGAAAGTAATAAGGCCGCAGCGCGTGTCCAACCTCTGATTGGCCACAAATGGAATCGGGACCCACATCACCCTCTCAAAGATTCATCCGCCAATCAGGGTCAAAGCTACAAATCTCACCATCCAGTCACCGCCGCAACTGTTACCCGCCAATAGTCATTGCCTTCCTCCACTCCCTGTTTGTCTCCCGATTAATTTTGTACTTAAAAATTTTAAATGAATATATAATAACTTTTGTAATTATTCGCAAATTTTATATGTCTATTTATAATTTGTATATGAATTTGGTAAAAGCAGTATATTTGTATATTAATTTACTATAGAATGACCCCTCAAATAATATTTCAATATTATATAACAATGCAAATAATATTTTATATAGAATATAACATATAATCTGATAAATAAATCTTACATTCACCATTTATATATAGTGTGTATACCGAAATACTGAGTTTCCAATATATTTGAATGACAAAAATAAACTGACGAATACTTATAGTCTTATTATATATTAAGAAGGAAGACATCATTTAAATTTGTATAGAGGTTTGTTAAATTTTCCAATTGATATGATTTGTCTCCTTCTTACTTTATTCTATTAGAACCGATTGAAACTTAAAGTGTCACTCTTTCTAATAAAGATATAGCTGATCGGGGAGGAAACAGAAATCTTGCCAAGATATTGGTCGATAAAAATTGTAATTATTTGGCCCGATACGATATTTAATTTAAGAGCTAGCATTAAAAAGTTTACAACAATTCTCTACTCAGCTTATTTATATTTCACCTTTTTGTAACAGTGTGATTTATAGTTATGAAAAATTTATGAATAAGGAGAGAGAATAAATATGTATGTCATCTATTCATTAATATTAAAATCCACCTATCATCAAAATTTCAAAATCATGAGTAAACTTAGATAAGTAGAGTATCGTTGTTCAAAAAGATTGCTCTTACATAATGGAGCAATGTGTAATAATTAAAGTGATGCTTTATTGAGTAACTAAAGATAAGGATTAAAGGCTTTTGATACCATAGAATTGATCAATTTGCCAATGGATGTTCCTCATCTAAATTACAGATTCATATACATACATACATATACATACATACAGATTCATATACATATACATATGTACATATACATATTCATACATACATACATACATACATACATACATATATATTTGCATATAGTATGTCTACACATAACTAGCCAATCTTGGTATATTTGTTATATATAGCATAGTGTCCGAGAAAAATGTACTCTTGTCAATATATATTACGTATATTTTTCATATTTTGCATTGCTTTCCCGTTATACTTGGCCCAACTTATAAAATATATGAACACTTATGTGACTTCAAACATGCATGGAATATCAAATTTGCTATATTGAAGATAGACTTAATTGTAAAAGACGATAATTATAACTAGTTTATAATATGATAGAATGTTTGACATGCTTATTTTCTAGTAATATATCAAACAAACTCTACCAGAAATACTAAGGAGATGCACGAATCACGTTATTACTAATTTATTACTAATTAATAAGCTATGGGAATATATAATTATTAATGCATATATATATATATATAATATGTTCACTTTTGTTTATATCTATTATATGAACCTTTATCCATGGCTAGCTGTCCATAGCTTTTGTTTATATCCATGGCTTTTGTGTGATAATGCAAATATAAACAAAAGCTATGGACAGCTAGCCATGGAGAAAGGTACATATAATATGTATAAACAAAAGTGAGTCTTATGCGATCAGACTTCTTTCTTCCATTACTGCTTTTGGCTACTTTCACCTTTTTTTTCATTGCCTTTTCTTCTTTACTTCACTATATAAACAAAAACTTCGCAATATGATATCTTTGAGCAAGAGTACTAATTATTAATTAAGTTTCACAATCATTGAATTCAGGTCCACTGCATGCATAATTGTATGCTTCACGGTGTCAACGAAAGGTCTATATATAAAGGGAAAGAAGAGGGAGGGGAGAAGAGCTTGAAATTAAGAAAGGAGAGAGAACAAACAGAAGGAGAGTAGAGAAAATCTAGAGAAAAGAGAAGGAAAATATAAGAGAGATATATAGCGATTGAGGAAAGAACAATGAAAAGAAGTGGAATATTCTATTGACTGTTGAACTTGATCTATGCTCATGATTCAAATATAAGTTAAGTTGTTTTTTAAGATGATATTAGAGTTAAATAGTTTCTTAAATGTTATCACACGTAGATTATATGTGATTTATTAATATGATATTAAAGTTAAAAATTCTTCGTCACGATCAATTATGGTTCATATGCAGGTTTAGTAGTGACTTATTGATATAATAATCATTGGACTCAAAATTTAAAAATTTTTACTGATTAATTGCCATTAAAAATAACTTATGATTGATCAAGTAAATTATTTTATATCTGTTTGGAAAGTTTAAAATTGAGGTCTTTTTTTATTAGCTTTTTTTAAAACTTTTCATTAAATTTTGGGATGTTAAAGATACCATCATTTTTCAATATAAAAATTTTACCTTATTAGTTATTAATAATACTATACTTACAATATTCATACAACATAAACTCCACAATATGACGTGGCAGCTTAAGTAACAAAATCCTATTAGAGATGTAACTTCTCTAATCTATTTTTTTTCTCCAGTGAATTTCTGTCATATAGATTACCACATCATGTTGTAGAGTTTAGGTTATATGAATGTTGTAAATCTAGCATCACTCATTATTTATTCATGACAAAAACTCTTTTTCCAATAATAAAACTCTTCCTGATAATTTAGAACCAAAAAGATCTTGTATATAAATACAACTAAAACTGTGACAATCTTTAGCATAACCTATGTTTTTATGAGTTCTACTATGCTCTAATAAGATATATTTAAGTTAAGAAATACCAAAATTCGATCATTCATCCTCTCACTCTTCCCCTTATAAAATATTATTGCTGATCAACATATTCTAATTTCTAATAAATCCTCACAAAACCCACCAAAACCCTGATTACACTTTTTTTTTTCCTTTTATGACCAAACCAAACACAAAGAAGGTGGCTTACATACAACCCATCTTTATTAATCGAATCCTAACTTTATAATTACTTATATATTTCTAAGTAATCAAAAGCAACTAAAAATTTTTAATTAAGGAGAATACGATGAATCACATTATTATGATTAAATAGACATGTAAGGGATGCACACAAAAGCGAGTATTGCATTTATTGCAACTTCTTTAATGCACCATTGCTTTTATGTATTATGGAATTATTTTTTTTTTTTTTTTTGGGAACTTCTGAGATGTGCATTTTGTAGGGACTAGAAACAGACAAGTAGAGTTGCATTAATGGTATTTTTAAGCAAAAATACTATTTGTTACAAAAGTCAGTATTATGCTATATCGACCTTTCCTTTTCATATCGTCGCTTCCGGCTACTTTCCTTCTTTTTAATTTTTTTTCTTTTCTTCTCTTCCAACTTTGACACCGCTTATGTATGTTCCCCTTCTTCAGCTATAAAGAATTTTTTACAGGTGCAATACTTTTCTCCAGAGAACGATGTGACTTCTAGTTTTCCGAGAAACAAACAGAATCTAAGTTGAAACAACTTCATGTTTTTATGCTCATAGTGAAAAAATAGTTCAATATTTTCAGGACGCTCCGTACTTCTCACCTCCAATTTCAAATCTCACCTTTCAGTCCTAACAACACCAAAGCAAAATTCTAGCAAATTATTTATGTGTGTTAATACTTCCAGCAAAATTCTAATTGATTATTTTTCACAATACAAAGACAATACCAATGCAACCCTAATAGCTGATAATGTTAATGACAAATTTTAGCGTATAATAAAGACCAACACGAATTGGCTTGTTGATATCATAGGCTAAGACTTGTAGCAGAGCAACTTAGCAAGTCTCTCTTAATTTGATAGGTTACAAAATAGCTGACATAAGTTCTGGAAGACATTTACATTGCTTGTTTAGATCAGTAGTTCCTGATCTCTCTGTGGTTTGATCATCTGAACTGGGTGCAATTTGTGATGTCTCCGGCGTGTTCTTCCTTTTGTGGTAGTAGTTTAGTGATATGCACGAGTGGTAGCACAAGTTGACTGAGCTAACAATTGTTAGCACTATGAAGTACTTGGCTATCTGGCTCCCTCCGTCAGCAACCAAAAAGCTGTTGTTTCCATAAATACTTATGATGTTACCAAAATTTCCAAGTCCAATTACAAAGCTATTAATTGCTGAAACATAGTGATTTTTCTCCCTTGATTCAGGGAACAGTTCAAACATGAATTCATTGAGTCCATCTTGAGCAAGTCCTTCCATAAAACCCAACATGCAAAATTGTGGAACAAGCCAGAAGATGCTCATTGCTGCTTTTTCTTCAGAGTCATGATAATTGCTATAACAGCGTCCCCTTGACTGACGAATTAACTCAACCCGCCATGCAACAATATAGCAAGGTATAGATAGCAGCATTCCAAGCCAGACTTTTACTAATTTAGCGTTTCTCTTTTTAGCTTCTGGAACCCATGGCAATACCCCGTTGAAAAGTAACTCAAACAGAAAAGAGATCAATTTATGTGCTATCGATTGAATTATCACCAACAAAGGAAGAAACTCCGCATTCTCCATACCTCCTCCCAGAATAGGGAAAAGGGCCTTCCCCGCAGATAAAACCAAACCAAACCAAAGGAAGGTCGTCCACATATAACCCATCTCTCGAAAATATTTACGTTTCGTTTGTCGACCTTCTTCTGTACTAGGAGCTGACTCTCTGCCCTTGTTTCTGCTATTCATGCAGTTAATTAACAAAGGCAATAGCAAGAGTTAGAGCAACATATATATAACTGTGAAATTTTATATAAAACGGACTAGAGAGGGATCAGGTGACATATACACTTAATTAACCTTTTCATTTTGATTAGAAATGCCTTAAGATCATGGCGAATAGTGGTCAAGCTGCTGCCATTATCAACGAATTCTCCAGAAACGTAAAACCAAATGGTACCGCACAAGACCAAGACGAAACTGCTCCCAGACACCCATAGCGAGACTTCGAAAATAATTTTGTCCGACGTTCCGATGATAATAACTGTATCTTCATTTTTACCATTAATTACTGTTGAACCTTCCCGTAATACTTTGTAACTGAATTTGTGGGTTAGGAAGGCAGCAACTGCACTTAAAGACCAGACAATACAGCACCACACATTTTTTCGGGCTATTACTCGTTCCTTATCTGGGTTTGCTGCATCAGGCTCATGGTTTTTGAATTGATCAACAATAAATTTTCCTATAAAACGCTGAACTCCAATGTGACCCGCTGCTACGAGGAGAATTCCAATTACGTTGTGGGGAAAATTCACATATAATGGAGTTGAATTAACATAAAGTATCACCAAGCCCTGCAACAGCAATAACGTGTTAGTTAATTTATTGACTCCGGTTAACATTTGACACATATCAAGTGCTCCAAACAAGCTAGCTAGGTTTGGAGGAAGAAGGAATTGTCAATTTACTGATAGTTTCACATGCAAACTTCGAATTATTAAGTATATAATACCTCCCAACACGCCTTCGCTTGTTAACATATGTGAAAATTAATTATAACTTTAAGTTAGATTCATCAGTTTAAATATATATTTCCAACAAATTAAACATACATATACTTACAATAATGAAGAAGAGATTTGAAACTATGATCAATAGGAGACGACTGAATAGGGCTTTTGGCATGGATCTCGTGGAAACAACAAGCTCTAGTACAGCTGATACTCCCTGTACATGTTATGCACAAGTGGAAACGATAACCAACCGAACAACCCAAAATGCACAACCACAACTATGCCACATTTGAATATAATAGCAACTAAAGAGGCAACCAATCAACCACAATGCAGAAATAGAAAACACACTAGGATTTAACGAGGTTCGGTATAAGTACCTACATCCTCGGGCGCCGCTGAAGAAACTTTCCACTATCTTCAAAGAGAATTACAAACTTTTGGGCCACAATACAAATTCCACAACTATTGAGCCAAACTGCAATTACTCAAATAGTTGGGCCAAACTGTAATTACCCAAACAATTAGGCAATACCACAAATACCCAAAATCAAAAAGGGAAAAACAAATATTACAAACTTTAAGGTCCTTACGAAAAGGCCCTTAAACTATGAGGTCTTATTTGCAAGACCTTACAACTTTAGGGGGGTGAAAGATATTTCAATTTGGAACAATAAAAATTTCCCATATGGCTTCCTTTTATAAGGGCCACATGACACTCACATTTTGCTCTTAACCGATGTGGGATATGAGCGAACAAAATTAACAAATCTCCACCTTGGCGAATATGCCAACCCACCACAAAACTCTTCTTTTTCCCATATTCTCTATCACAACTGCAACGCCTCCAAATGCGCCCAATGGCGCAGTCAAACAGGCACAATGTTGATCAAGTCCGAACAATGACTGAACTTTATCGCTGTCACAACCTTAGTCAACATATCTGCGGGATTCTAGGCAGTCCCAATCTTTTGCATTGATATCTTCTGGTTTTGTTTCTTCCAGAACAATATCGAAATCCTGCTGATACAACCCGTCCAACACCTCACTCTGCCATAAGCCGAAATTATTTCGGCCATCAAATTTTTCAACATCTATTTTTGCATTTGTCACAGTCACTGTCTTCTCAGATACAGTAGACGATGAAGCCATTACAACCTCTCACAAATAAGCTCGATACACAAATCACCAATAACCAAGCTCCAAACAAACTATTATATTCAATAACTAGCAATCCAAAATCAACAGCCCAGAATAGTAGAAGTGCTTCAATGAAATAGCCACTAACTACCCAAAACCTTCGGCTCTGATACCAATTGTTATGCACAAGCGGAAACGATAACCAACCGAACAACCCAAAATGCACAATCACAACTATGCCACATTTGAATATAATAGTAACTAAAGAGGCAACCAATCAACCACAATGTAGAAATAGAAAACACACCAGGATTTAACGAGGTTCGGTATAAGTACCTACGTCCTCGGGCGCCGCTGAAGAAATTTTCCACTATCTTCAAAGAGAATTACAAACTTTTGGGCCACAATACAAATTCCACAACTATTGAGCCAAACTGCAATTACTCAAATAGTTGGGCCAAACTATAATTACCCAAACAATTAGGCAATACTATAAATACCCAAAATCAAAAAGGGAAAAACAAATATTACAAACTTTAAGGTCCTTACGAAAAGGCCCTTAAACTATGAGGTCTTATTTGCAGGACCTTACAACTTTAAGGGGGTGAAAGATATTTCAATTTGGGACAATAAAAATTTTCCATATGGCTTCCTTTTATAAGGGCCATATGACACCCACATTTTGCTCTTAACCGATGTGGGATATGAGCCAACAAAATTAACAGTACAATCATCGTAAGTGTTGCGGCTTTCATGAGCTCCTTTTTCGAATTATTCTTGCGAGGATGAAAGAAATATGTTATCAATAAACCCAGTACTAAAAAATCCATCATCTTGTCGATGAGGAGCAAGCCTGAAAATTAACTAATCAATTAAAAAGTCAGTAGGGGGCATTTGATAAAACAAACTGAATATATATCTCTTTGAGGAGCAATTAACCGTTTTTCCAGGTTTAAGGCCTTGTAGCTTTCACTGCTAGTGCCTACATAATTTATATATGAGCTGAAATGATACGATTATGTCGTCAATGAAGTGCAGAAGACAGAAAAGAGAGTGGCTTTGGTTAGCAGATGCTAATAAATACCTGAGACAAAGAAGACGCCCTTACTAAAACAAAAGTAATAGCGTAAACAATCTCTGAACTTGCTCCAGATTTTAGAACATGTTTTGGTTTCGGACGAATCACTTGGATTCATTTTGGTCGTTTCAGAGGACATCTAAAGGTTTCAAAGTTCCTTTGGCTACTGAATTTGCACAGACGAGATTATATATTAGTGAGAATGTACACGTGGGAACGTAGTCTTCTAATTTTCAAAAGAGGAAAGGTGATGTTACATGATGAAGCTAACGAAGACAAGTATTACACCCTTAATATCAAAAAGTCCTGTGACAATAAGCACGTTGACATGGGAATGCGTCAAGTCAATTCATTAAGATATAAAATTAATGGATTAAAAAAAAAATCAGAGAGCTTGTTCAGTTTGACTTCGATTGCGAAGAAATTAATTCACCCAAAAATTTAAATCGTTAAGTCAGACCCAAATAATATTCCAACATTTTATAACACTATAATTAATAATATTTCCCATTGTTTAAATAAACTGAAATTCATCCAAAAGAAATAATTTAATTTCTTTAGAAATAACTCAGCTGTTATTCTTTAGAATAAAATTTTTTAATAAAATATCTAAGTTTTCACATCTCTTTTTTAGCATGTGAAAATACAATTTATAATATAATAAATAAATGCACATTCACCATTTATGAAGCGTATATATCAATCTATGTGGTTTCTGGTTTCAAAGATATTTTAATGATAAAAATAAATTTGTTAACACTTATATTTATATATTAAGAAGGAACAAATGATTTACGTTTATATACTGAGGTATATTAAAATTTTCAATTAACAAAAAACCCTATATTTGTCTCTTTTTTAATTTATTATAATCAGATTTCCATGAAATTTAAAGTGCCACTGTTTAATTAATAAAGCTTAGCTATCCTTGGTAGGAACAGAAAAGTTGCCAAGGTAATGGTCGACAAAATTTGTAATTATTTGGCCCGGTCCTGATAAGATATTAAATTTAACAGCTATGATGATTAAAAGAATTCGCCTTTCACAGGACAGAGAAATGTAAAATAATATTAATAAATACTCTTAAAATTTGGCTTAATTTAAGTGGATAACAATTATGCGTTTTTTATCAATAACATATCTAAAATTATTCATTTTTCATTAATAATATTTTTGAGAATGATGATTTGAGGGATAAAAATATGATTTTAATACAAGTTTAGAGGTGTAATTAATTAAAAATATATAGTCATTATTTGTTTGAATTAAATCAAAATTTGAGGAAACTTATTGATATTGTACTGTAAAATAATTAAAGAAGTGCTTTTCTCCATCATTAAATAGAAGGACAAAAGTGCTTTTGATTGCCTAGAAACAGCATTGATCTATCCGCAGCCAATGAAGTTTCTTCAAATATATCACAAATCCATATATAGCATATATCTAGACACAATTAGCAAATTTTCATATGCTATCTAGCGTATATAATATAAAAAATGATATACTTATCATATATATATATATATATATATATATATATATACACACACGCACACAAACATATACATACATACATTTATATTATTCTTCATATTTTGTATTGAGTTCCTGTTATATGTGGCCTAACTTATAAAATATATAAATAAATATGCCACTTCGAGCATGCGTGGAATATCAATTTGTCAAATCGAAGATTTTATGGGTATGAAAATTAAGGGGTTGACATAGTTTTTTGCTCGTAAAAACCAATTTTTTTTACTTAAAATCAAGTTCTCAATTGATTCATACATCAAGACACATATAGTTTAACATTAACTGAACCTGTTGCTGCATGGTACCCCATTTTAATTAGAAATGAGTCTAAATATAACATATATGAAATAAAGTCAATATGTTTAGCAAGAAGATAGGTAGGTTCAATGTATGAAACGAACGACAACACATAATCTAATTAAGAGATGAAGGAGAGTAGTGGGGCTGCTGGCTGTCGGCAATGAAACCCGATTAGAGGGCTTAAAGTATTAATATTAAACTCATATCTACAAGTTTAAATTTTAGAAAAGTGGCAAACTTAACATGGTATCAGAGCCATAATGACCTAACGGTCGCAAGTTCGAATACCCTCCGTGTTATTTAAAAATTTTAATTAAGAAGTGTTGTTATTTGGCCCACTTGCAAGACCCGCTGAGACATGTGAGGTTTGATCTGATCCACGTATTAGAGGGTGTAAGGTTTGATCGGGTCCACATATTAGAGGGTTTAAAGTATTAATGTTAAGCCCATATCTACAAACTTAAACTTTTAGAATAGTGGTAAACTTAACAAAATCCTATTCTCATTTTGTCCTTTTCTTCTTTATTCCTGAATGTGATATCTTTGAGCAAGAATACTAATAGTTAATTTTCAATCCCACAAAGAATAATAAATTATAAGAGTAAAGTTTAGTATTTTCCCTACTTGATGTTTTGTTTACCTTCAAAATTTGCTCGGACTGTCAAATTTCTAGTATAATATATTGTGAAAAATCGATTGAACCTTAATCTTAAGCCCTATCAATTAATAGCAATCATGCATGTATATTCAAATAGCTTTAAAATAAAAGTCTTTACTCTGCAAGTTAACTATATTCAAAGAGCTTTAAAGGATCGGCGTTTGACTTGTTTAATTAGGAAATTAATAAGTGTCAATTTTGATGGCTTTGGATCGAATTTGGCTTGTAAAATATTCGTCGGCTTCATAATATTGTTAGACACAGTTAATAGAAAATTTTTAAATTTAAGGAGGTGGTGGAGCCGCTCCTCGGTCTGCGTTGACTCCGTCACTAGACCAATCATAAATAACGTCAAAGAACGTAATCCGTCCCTTGACCAATCATAAATAACGTCAAAGAAGGTAAAAAGCAATCAACAAATGATTTTTTTTTATTTATACACACACGCACATGTGCACCACGATAGTGTTTTAAATAATCTGTAAATCCACAAATCATATTTTTTGTCCCTTTATTCATCACTTTGCGGCTCAGTGTGTACCACGTTAAACTAATGCAACAAAAAAGTAATACTTTTGAAGTCTGCAGCCAATAAAGCTATATACCAAGTACGTAGAATTTTCCTTCATGCATGCATCCCTCCATTCCCAGATCTTTGGACTCCTACTTTCTCGTCTCTTCGGTTTCATACATATTTTCCTATCCCAGATTGAAAATATTATTATTCCTTCTTATAAAGAAAGTAATTCCTTCCTCGAAAAGCTATCGGAAAAGTACAACAACTCTGTGGTCTGATGTTCTTCCTGGCAATTTCCATTAGGAAACAACATCATCTAATCTATTAATTCTTCTTCCCAGCAAGTTCTCGGAAAAAATAAAACTCTCAACAATCCCATTCTTTCTACAATGCATGCATTTGGAACATTTAGAATTTGGAAAAATAATAATAAGAAGAAGAACCCTGTCACTGTGGGGAAGCACGCTGCGAATGACTTTTATGTATTGATGTCATAGCTTCAAAAAAATCGATGTGGGAAAGAGCCATCCAAATTAATTTGAAATGTCTGGTTCTCCACTTATAGAATCACTATCATGATATTTATTTATATTATATGCAATAGTTTTAAGACTTTTGAGAATCTGTTAAGCACATGCAATCCCACGAAGGAAATATATATGGTCTAAATGAGTATGTACCATGATCATGATCCATTATATATATATTCTTAATTCATTAACATACATCAGATGCATTTGGTACATCGTACTAGATTGTATAATTTTCATTGTATTGAATTGTATAAAATAGGATAGAATGAGATATATTATAGTATAATACTGTTTTTGGTTTAATATTCCATTGTACATAATTTAAATAATGCTAAGTCAATTATTATTATTAGATTGATTTTAACTACTTTGAAAATTAATTAAATGATACAAATGATTTAATTAATAAATTTTCTAATCTTCCCAAATTTGTCATGTCCATGACCTTGCACTCGCACAACATGAATAACCATCTCTTTCCACTGCTTATTCTTGATCATTTCTTCAACTTGATCACCATCCCACTTTGTCATTGTCCTGAATGATGAGCCGTACACGAAATGCTCTCTCCCCTATTCGTCTGGGCCAATAAAGGACATCAGCCGCATGCCACTGACGCAGCTACATAGGGCCCAGAAGGGGCAATTCACCCTTCTCAAATTCTAAAATTTTTGTACAAGTAATATGATGAATCGCCGGCCCGAGATGTTTAGATATCTTAATGAAATCAACACAAAGAACCCCTGGAGTTTAGAAATTTTCACTTATTTGATTCAAGGTGGTACAGATCAAACATGAACTCATCCAGTCCATCTTGATCAAGCCACCATGCAACAACAATGAAGAGAGGTTCAGATTGCCACATCCCAAGGCAGGTTCTTCCTAATTTAGCCTTTCTCTGTTCTTCTCGAGCCCGTTTGGAATTAATAATTCAGACAGATTTATAGCAGTCCAACTATGGCATGCCACATCAGCAAGCATGTGTATCCTCATCGTCCGAATGAAAAATGTATATTTAATATAATATAGTAAAATAGTACTATACAATATCGTATACCAAACATGTCCTAATTAAATAGAAAGTAATGATGAACCATAACTTGAGAGGTAGATGTTGAAATATTCTTATATTCATACCCTATAAGCCCCTCTCGCCTCCCATTTAATTACAAACTGTAAAGCAAAAAAGCATCCACGACTCACATTACCCATGCAAAGATGTTTGTTTCCCCCAAAAAAGAAGAGTAGTGGAACATTCTGATGAGTGTTGAACTTGAAGCTTAAATAATAGCTTTTCCAAAAATCTAAGCGTGTTGTAAATAATTTTATTATAAGTTTATGTTAAAGATCAAATATTAAAGTTGGTAAATTAATTATTTTAATTCAGGTCGTTTATAATATTAGAGTCAAATTATTTCTTAACATCGTAGCTCACATCTAAGTCAAATAGGTTTCTTAACATGATGAGTTAAATAGTTCCTAATATGGTTCATGTGCAAATTAAGTGGTTTCTTAATATGAAATTAAATCAAAATAATGTACGGATAGTGTGTTGAACTCTCCATCATTGTCAATAATGGGTCCGCCTGCAAGTATGGCATTGATTCATTGACAAAAATGATTGAATCATGACTAAAATCGCATCTGATTTAATCTTTAACAGAAGGGTAAATTTTGTTGGACCAAATGAATATCACATTAAAACTAAATTACTTTATTTCAGCTAAAGAGCTATAATGCATTCTCTCCAAGAATCATCTTCTCTTTCTCATCAGGGCTAAAATTAAAAACCTTCTTCTCGCTGAATTAATATAAGCGATTCTCAACGGGAGTCTTCTTAGATTCACGGAAGAGCAATTAAAATGGGTTTTCTCCATTTGGGTTGTCAAATTAGGCCCAATAGGTTCATCTTCTAGAAAAAGGCCTCAGGCCCACTAAATTTGGCCCAACGCCGCCCATCACGGTTTAAACGGGATGATAATCATCCTCTGGAACCCTCTCTCCCGGCTCACATTTTACAGAAAACAACTGACATCCACAATCGATGGTAATAAAGCAGTTGCACGTGTTCAATCTCTGATTGCTTGGCCGCAGATGGAATCGGGACCCACATCACCCTCTCAAAGATTCATCCACCAATCAGGGTCAAAGCTACAAATCTCACCATCCAGTCACCGCAGCAACTGTTACCCGCCAATAGTCATTGCCTTCATCCACCCCCTGTTTGTCTCCCGAGAAAGTGTTTTCGCACAAAATTTTCCAAGCTCCACCTTTATTTATATTCTATTTTTCTCTCCTAAAATCTATCATTTTTTCTTTCTATTTGCTTCTCTAGTAATACTAAAAAATATATATTTTTTATTCTGGATTTTTTTAAAAAATCAACTGAATTTTAGCTATTTGCAGTATTTTCACGAGAAAGTGAAGTACAAATTTTTTGTTAAGTTAAAAATTCTTTTAAAAAAAGAACCTATTTAGTCCTTATATATGTTCTGCTTTTCAGCTGTAAAAAAATAATTTTGAAGAAGGAATATTTTTCTTCAGGTGATTTTTAGTTTCCCCAGAAACAAGTAGTATCTAAGCTCTTCAGTGAACAAATAGTTTAATATTCTCGAGAAACTGTGTGTTTTCTTGGGAAAATTAAACCAAACTAAACTACTTGAGCGAGTGTTGTTATGTTTGAATAAAAGCAATTAGTTTTTACCCGTAAAGATTCGTTTCCGAGAAAAGTCCAATACTTTTTCGGGAAAGTCAAACTTACTTTCCTGGAAAAGAAAATTAGTCCATATACAAGTAATTGTCACTGATTAAACCACTCTGGAAAGAAGAAAGAAATGTCTTTTCTTCGCCGAAGAAAACAAAGCACGGCCTCAGAGGCGACAGATTCGGAGCCAGTCATCCAGGAAGAAGATGATAAGAGTAAGAAAATAGCTGGAAAAGACGCAAAAGCCCTTGAGAAACAGAAGAAATGGTCTTGTGTGGATTCGTGCTGTTGGCTGGTCGGTTGGATATGCGTGTCTTGGTGGTTTTTGATATTTTTATACAATGCAATGCCAGCGTCGGTTAATCAGTACGTTACCGAGGCGATAACTGGGCCGATGTCAGACCCACCTGGCGTGAAGCTGCGGAAGGAGGGGTTGAGGGTGAACCATCCAGTGATGTTTGTGCCGGGAATTGTGACGGGTGGGTTGGAGCTGTGGGAAGGGCGTCCTTGTGCAGATGGGTTGTTCAGGAAACGCTTGTGGGGTGGCACTTTTGGTGAGGTTTATAAGAGGTATTGGCAATTGGCAAGTTTTTTATACTAATGTTTTGTTGATTTGATTGTTTTGCTAAGTTTAGTTTATTAGTTTTATTGGTTGCCACATCATCAATAAAGTGGTTTCATACATACTTGCATTTATAGAACTTCGACTATTGGTTTTTTGAAAGCTGGGTGAGGTTGAGGGAGTCGGTGTTAATGAGTATAAAAGGTACTCTCTTTTATTATTTTTAGGTTGGTGGATTAATATGGAAGTTTTTGGCGTTGAATGTGTGAAAATGGCATTAATGTGTGAAAACCATTTTGATATTTCATTGATTTCACTGGTTGTTGATTTTGATGGTTTAATGACCATGTTTAGTGAATGAATTTGGAGTAATTTGGTGGTAAATTTGTGAATCTGATCATAAAGGTGGTGATCATTTTGGATTTTTTGGGAACTTTTTGATGATTTTATCTTTGAAGATAAGGTTTTTAGAGGCGTTTTTGTTCAAGATCTTTAGTGGTGAAATTTTAGGCATATGTTGAGGACGAAACTAGTGTTCTGTGATGGAGGGTTGTCTTGTGTGTGATTTATCTGAGAACATAAACATGGTGAATTCTTTAATAGAAAGATAAGTTGCTTTGTGGTCTAAAGTGGGTATGCTAGAATGTGATGCTTAAGTTATTATGAACAAGTTGTTTTAGGATAGTTCTGTTTTTATGTTAAACTAGATTTGATTATAAGTAACCTTCCCTTCTGATAATTTAGTTTATGAAATTTTGGGCTGAGTTACTTCCCTTTTTCTGGAAGTTGGATATTGTTTATTTTATTATGAACAACTTGCCTTTTAGATTATTGAGTTTAAGATTGAATTTTGCTCAAGTTTAAATCATTCGTGTTAGTTTTGTTTGGGTATTAACTTAAAGTGGGTGCTTGCATTTTTCTATGATCTGATGGGTATTTGCAGACCTCTGTGCTGGGTGGAGCACATGGAACTGGACAATGAAACAGGACTTGATCCTCCTGGTATAAGGGTCAGGCCTGTCTCTGGACTTGTGGCTGCAGATTACTTTGCTCCAGGTTTTTTTGTTTGGGCAGTTCTGATTGCTAACTTGGCACAACTTGGATATGAGGAGAAAAACATGTATATGGCTGCTTATGATTGGAGACTTTCTTTTCAAAATACTGAGGTATTTCTGCCCAACTTGGAATTTCTTTTTGATATGATACCTTGTCTGTAAAATTCAATTGAGTTTGCATCAGGTCATTGTTTTGACATGTTATATTGGTTATTTGCATTGTATTAATATCTCTTGTGAACTTAATTTATCAGGTAAGGGACCAAACACTCAGCCGCATCAAAAGTAATATAGAATTGATGGTAGCTACAAATGGAGGGAAAAAGGCGGTTATTATTCCACATTCTATGGGTGTTTTGTACTTCTTACATTTTATGAAGTGGGTTGAAGCACCAGCTCCAATGGGTGGTGGTGGTGGACCTGATTGGTGTGCTAAGCATATAAAGGCAGTGATGAACATTGCTGGACCACTTTTAGGTTGTCCAAAAGCTGTTGCTGGACTTTTCTCTGCTGAAGCAAAAGATGTTGCAGTTGCCAGGTAAATATCCAGTATGCATCCAGTAGACGGCACATCTTGGTGCTCTAATCTGCTGTTTAATGCAAAAATATTTTGCCAGGACAGTTATACTTTGCACAGGCTCTGTTGAAAATATGAAGCATTTTGTGGCTAACTAATATGTTTTGATTATCCTTACCATTGTTTATGACGGTTTTATGGACCCATATGCTCAATTTAGCCTAATTCACATCATGTTATCATCTGCTTAGCTGCTGTAGGAGTGCAGTTCAGTATAGTCTCACTTACAATACCAAAATTTTCTTTTAAACAAACTTTTTGCATGTAAGACAAGAATACACCCTTGAATTTTAGTCCATAATCGGCATTGTGGTATGTTCTGCTTGCCAATTATGCTTAGTGTATTTGCTGACAAGTCATCTTTGTTGTATGTATTTTGTATTTGCTGACAAGTCATCTTTGTTGCATGTATTTGGCAAATTTTCTTAGGTTTATAGTGATAAAGTCTAATGTTTTCGTTGTTGAAAGTGTGATTTCTAATTCCATTCATAATGGTGCTCAATTGCATCTTCTGCAATGTAAGCTGTGTTTTACTTAGCCTCATTAAAGAGTTTCGTGAATTTATGAAACGTAATGGTGTAAGATTCAAGAGTATCCCATAGTTAAGAACTAAGAAACATGAGAAAGGCGGGCTATTTAGGTATAAAAAAGGGTTGGTGAGCGTGATGTTGGTGTTTTGCCTGTCAGTTTGTATCACTAGCCTAGTTGGTGGTGTAATGCAAGAAGGATTATATGTCTACGTACTGAAATTCCGTATGATTTTGTGTTATAAAGTACAAACTTTTGGTTGTGGTTCTTTTTGGCAACTTTGACATATATTTGTTCTCTGTTCTAGTCTACTTCTATAGTTTACAGCCAGATGTTTATACTTTCTTTTCAGAAGAAAAGATTCTCAAAGTTTTTAGAAGTTCTCTCTCTCTCTCTCTCTTTTAAATTCTTGAGATGATAAATTTGTTTCTTCTATTGCCAATAAACTTGCTATCATATTCATTTTTGGCACTAGCCCTTCTTGATATGTACAATTTATTATTTAGTTAATGTTTACTTGAACATGAGAGGCAATTTGTATATTTTCTTGCCTATAATGAAAAATTAAGAATATGTATGTCAAAATACAGGGCTATTACACCAAGCTTTCTGGATAATGATTTATTTCGCTATCAAACATTGCAACGAGTAATGAAGATGTCTCGCACATGGGATTCAACTATGTCAATGATACCAAAAGGTGGGGATGTTATATGGGGTGGTCTTGACTGGTCTCCTGAGGAAGGCTATGCTCCTAGCAAAAGAAAGCAAAGATCCAATGACAGCCAGACTGTGAATGAAGGTGAGTCTGGAAGTGTGGTTTCTAAAAGAAAGCATGCAAATTATGGAAGGATTATATCATTTGGGAAGGATGTAGCAGAGGCACCTTCATCTGAGATTGAGAGGATTGACTTTAGGGTAAGGCTTTGTTTCAGGATACTCAAGTAAGGCTTCAAATTTTAGTTGTCAACTTTTCATTCTTTCTTCTCACTCTATACTCAAGTCTGTAACGGCCAACTTAAGTTAAAACCTTTGGATTGCCTTTAAGTGGATAGAGAATGAACTAACTCTAGTAGGCTCACCTTTTTTGACAGTGAAATGATGTACGGTAGGAAATGCAATCAAAAGATGGACCCTGTTTGATATCCTCCATGTTGCATGTTGAGACTTGAAATTGTATATTATCCAGAGCAATTTTTTCTTTTCAAATAAATACTAGATATGAGAAGCTACATGGATGGTTTTTTAAGCTTCATCATTCGATCTTTTGATTGTTACTCTAGCTATCTACCATTTGGCTAAATGATGGTGAAAAACTCTTTATATTTGGAAAAGTTAGCCCTTATTTGTAGCTTCCTTCGAAAAACTGCTCAATATGTATATGGAAGGATTATGCAGAATACTCTACTACGTTCTTTTGAGAGTCAATTTTTTAGTTAATCTTTCATAACTTTGGTGTAAAATAGTCTATCTGTTCCCAGGTGTCTTCATTGTTGCTACATTATTAAATGTCAACCTTTCTGAAATGTGCTAAGCTTCTCCATTTTTGGTTTTCAGTCATTAAATTCATTTGTCTAGCTCTGTTATTATGCAGGGTGCTGTCAAGGGTCATAGTGTTGCGAATGCCTCCTGTCGTGATGTGTGGACAGAATACCATGAAATGGGAATTGAAGGGATTAAAGCTGTAGCAGAATATAAAGCTTACACCGCTGACTCAATTGTAGATCTGCTTAGCTTTGTTGCCCCAAAAATGATAGCACGTGGTAGTGCACATTTTTCTTATGGAGTAGCTGACAATTTGGATGATCCAAAATACCAGCATTACAAATACTGGTCAAACCCCTTGGAGACAAAGTAAGGATTTTAGTGCTTCATTTTTTTCGATTATAATTATAGGCATGCTTAGATATTTTTCTTAGCATGAGCTGTGAATATATTTGTTTTTAAAAATACTAGTAACACTGACATATAAATTCCATTTCAATGGTTATGCTTATTGATGAACTGAGTGGTGAAATTTAGAAATTCTTTTAAAAGGATTAATTAAGCTTAGTATGGTGGTGTAGCTAATTGTATAGAATGAGTTTTCAGACAGTATTAAATAAACAAATTCTTGGAATAAGTTTATCCATGAATACTATCATGGTGCCAAACCAATGAAGGTGTTAGTTTCAAGATGGCAAATTCCATAATGAAGGAGAGTGGCTTCTAGTCTTCTCATGATATGCATATTAAACCCTGTTCGTTGAGTAGCAATCTGTCTTTGTGATCTTAACGAAAGATTCCTTATCCAGCAATGATTATTATTTTTGATGTAGAGTTTCCTTAATTTTACTTCCTATTCAAGAGGTTATAGTCGTTAGGAGGTTTTTTTTTTTTTTTTTTTTTCAGTATGTTGATCTATCCAAGGGCTGTTGTGAATCGTTGGGAATATATTCTTAATAGCTTGAAAGTATTATTTTGTGCTGATTGCTGTGCTTCCATCGCTCTTATTTTGTAGGTTACCAAATGCTCCAGATATGGAACTCTATTCTATGTATGGAGTTGGCATACCAACTGAAAGGGCTTATGTTTACAAGTTCTCTTCTTCGGGTGAGTGTTACATTCCATTTCAGATTGATACTACAGCTAATGGTGAAGATGCAGATAGTTGTCTGGAAGGTGGAGTATATACAGTAGACGGGGATGAGACTGTACCTGTATTAAGTGCAGGATATATGTTTGCCAAAGGTTGGCGTGGGAAAACGAGATTTAATCCTTCAGGTATTAGAACATATGTTAGGGAGTATGATCATTCTCCTCCAGCCAATCTGTTGGAAGGCCGGGGCACTCAAAGTGGTGCTCATGTTGATATAATGGGAAATTTTGCTTTAATTGAGGATATTTTACGGGTGGCAGCTGGGGCTACTGGAGAAGACTTGGGAGGTGATCGAGTTTATTCTGACATCTTTAAGTGGTCTGAGAAGATCAACTTGCGGCTGTAATTTCAAGAGGTATGCACTCTTTTCAGGTTTTTTGAATAACTAATTAGTACTTTAATTATCCTTATGTAATTATAGTCTTTAATAATGTCATACCATATTATTAGTGCTAGTAATCTAGAGTAGCACAAATATCTACTTTATCAGCATTTTGATTAATAAATACCAACAAATCTTACAAAAATTGTTCTCTTCAAGTTCTTCTGCAAAAGCCAACAGCTGAGAAATCTCCTTCGGCTTTTTGATATGGAAAACTTGCGTTCGTGCTTCCCTGTTTATACAAGAATTGGTTTAAACTCTGTTATATCTTCTATGTGCAGCTCTGAACTCTAGGAATACAAGTGCTGTTGTAGAGAAGGCCTTATTCCCTCTAGTTCATTTCTCTGGAACAAAGCTGTCATTTTGGGTTGTTCGATGGCCACATACTATATTTTCCTGTGTGAACTGTGAAACTATTGCAGCTCTCTTTTTCTGCAATCTTCATTTGGTCATCATGGATTGTTCTGTTACTGGGCAAAACTTTATTCACAATTGCCTATCAATTTACAGCCTTGAAGGAAAAAAATGAGTGGTTAAAATTTACCTATTATGGGTAAATTTCTTAACAGTGTTGTGATTGTGTAATATAGTAATGCTAAAATGCTTGTACAGTATCTTTTTCCTCTATTTCATGATTGAAAGTTTGGAAGTACAAGTAACACTTTGATCAGTCACTCTCTTTAACATTGACTTACCTGAAGTAAAATGTTGAAAAACGGTGAAAAGAGAACTTGTTCTTGACACTCCTATTTGATGGTTACTGACGTATAATATTCAATCTCCACCAAGCAATTATTGAACCATCTTGTCTATTGTTATAAAAATGTTATAAAAAATATAAGTGGATTACTACCACTTACATAATTAGTGGAGTTACCACTACTTTTAGTGTGCCCATGTGAGAAATATGTTTTCATTTTTAATTGATTTATTATTAGGTACAATTACATTAATGACCATTCATACTTCTCTATAAATAGGCATCCAATATTGTAATGAATTGATGAAGAATAATAGAAAAAGGAAATCCTCTCATTTCTCCTTCTTTCTTCTTTCTTTATTTCTACCATTATTTTGCTTTGCATTCTAGGAGTAATTCACATTTCCTTCACCTCATTTTGTTACTTATATTACATATAAGTAACCTTCATTAAACCACTTATACCAATCCATACTTTTATTCACTTAATTTATAAAACGTTATCAGCACGAATTATTTTTCCAAAGGTATGTTGTTTATCTTACCATATTCTTTCAATTATTATTCGATCAATTTTTCTTAATTTGTTCTTGTTAATATTAAATAAATGTTAACTACCTTATGAGTATGCTCTGTGGTTGCCATTATATTGGATCTTCCACATCAGAAAATAAGGCTAGTTTTATAATATTAAAATCATCTTATTATCCATCTTACTTTATTATGTTCATATTCTTGTTGTATTATTTGTGTCATCATTTATGTTTCAAATTTATTTGTTTATAGCCGCGACTTAAAGTTTTCTGGCCTAAATTCATTTGGTCGTGACTTTAAGTCTTTTGGCAATTAATTTACATTACTTGTGTTATTATTTAAACTATCAATATTAATCCAACTCAGAACCTGAAGTTCTAATTCCTAATGATTAAATTTGTTCATTTTGATTAGATAATGGCAAATTTCGAAAAATTGATGTTTGAGCCATTGTTGCATAATGGAGACAATTATTCAGATTGGGCTGATGATGTTGTACTTCACTTGAATTCCATGGGCATCGGACACACCATAACAAATGAAAATACTGCATCCCTGCAGGATCAGTCTAAGGCCATGATATTATTACGTCATCATTTAAGTAAAGGCCTGAAATCCGAATATACAACTATAACTGATCCATTAGCTCTTTGGAACAATTTGAAAGAAAGATTTGATCAACAAAGAACAATAATATTGCCAAGGGCCCGATTCCAATGGCAGAATTTGAGACTTCAAGATTTCAAAACAATAAGCGAATATAACTCAGCCATGTTCAGAATTGTATCTCAATTGAGGTACTGTGGGCAAACTGTTACTGAAGAGGAGATGTTAGAGAAAACACTATCTACATTTCATCCCTCCAACATGATCCTAATGCAACAATATCGAGAGCGCAAATTTAAGAAATACACTGAGTTGATATCATGTCTTTTGGTTGCTGAGCAAAACAATGAAATCCTATTGAAAAATCATCAATTACGTCCCACTGGATCTACAGCGTTTCCTGAAGTGAATGCTATGTCATTTAATAAACGAGGTGGCAAGAGTGGTCGTGGTTTTGGCAGAAAAATGTTCCAACCTAGAGGTGGAAATTTCAAGAAATTTAAACCAAACCACCAAAAGTGGAACAAAAATGACTCGACATATGACAAAGAAAAGGTTCATCAACTCAAACCACAAAGAAGCAATGAAAGTACTTGCTACAGATGTGGCGCAAAGGGCCATTGGTCACGTACTTGCCGTACACCAAAGCATTTAGTGGATCTGTATCAGGCTTCCATAAAGAATAAGGGAAAGAATGTTGAGACAAATTATATAGATGACCCAGTGGGTGACACTGATTTTGATATCTCAGATTTCTTTCCTAGTTCAGATGAAGCTATTGGCCAGATAATGATTACTGAAAATGCCCCAGCCAACTGAATAACTATTACTTTCTCGCTTTTGTTATATTTTGTAATAATGTCCTATTTTAATTTTTTTTGTGTTTTTCTTTTATGTACTTTCTTTATAAATAGTCTTGATATGCTTTTGTTTAGCATAAAATCATATCTAATGTAAACTTTTGTAATGAAAGGGAATGGACATCAAGACTTTATCTTTGCCTAAAAATGATGGAAATCTGTGCCTAGTTGATAGTGCAACCACACATACAATTCTTAAAGATAAAAAATATTTCCTAAATTTAACCTTTCTGGAAGTAAAGGTTAACACTATATCAGGGTCCGTAAACATGATTGAGGGCTCTGGAAGAGCCACAATAATGCTGACAAATGGTACTAAGTTGAATATTAATAATGCCTTATATTCAAGCAAATCCAGAAGAAATTTGCTCAGTTTCAAAGATATAAGACATAATGGATATCATATTGAGACATGTTGTGAAAATAATATTGAATTCCTTTGTATCACCTCAAATGTCTCAGGACAGAAATTAATATTAGAGAAGCTTGAAGCTTTCTCTTCTGGGTTATATTACACATATATAAGGTCCATTCAAACATACGCAGTTATGAAACAGAAGTTTAGTGATCCTAAGACTTTTATGTTATGGCATGACCGTCTTGGTCACCCAGGATCATCAATGATGCGTAGAATTGTTGAGAATACAAATGGACACCCACTAAAGAGTCAGAAAATTCTTCTGTCCAATGAAACTACTTGTACCGCTTGTTCGCAAGGAAAATTGATTGTTAGACCATCTCTCTCTAAGATTGGTCAAGAATCCCCATCATTTTTACAAAGAATCCAGGGGGATATATGTGGACCTATTCATCCACCGAGTGGACCTTTTCGCTATTTTATGGTTCTAATTGATGCTTCTGCACGGTGGTCTCATGTATGTTTGTTATCAACTAGAAATATTGCATTTGCAAAGCTACTTGCTCAAATTATAAAATTACGGACACATTTTCCAGATTATCCTATTAGGTCCATACGTTTGGATAATGCTGGTGAGTTTACATCAAAAGTTTTTGATGATTATTGTATGTCTGTTGGAATTGATATTGAGCATCCTGTCCCATATGTTCATACCCAAAATGGTTTGGCAGAATCACTTATAAAGCGACTGCAGATAATTGCACGAACTTTATTATTGAAAACACAGTTGCCAACCTCTGTCTGGGGCCATGCTATTTTACATGATGCATCATTGATCAGATTAAGGCCTACTGCTTATCATGAATATTCACCAATACAACTTGTACTTGGCCAACAACCCAATGTATCCCATCTAAGAATTTTCGGTTGTGCCGTACAAGTCCCCATTGCTCCCCCGAAGCGGACAAAAATGGGGCCTCAACGCCAGTTGGGGATATATGTAGGTTACAATTCTCCATCTATTATCAGATATTTGGAACCCATGACGGGTGATATTTTTACTGCACGATTTGCAGACTGTCATTTTGATGAGACAGTTTTTCCGCCTTTAGGAAAAAAGAAAATGCCTCTCGAAGTTGGGCATGTGCCTCCTGAAAGAAATCCAGAACTTTCTTGGAATGTGAAAACATTGTCTCATCTTGATCCTCGCACATCTCAATGTGAAAATGAAGTGCAAAGGATGATATATCTTCAGACTATCGCTAATCAGATGCCAGATGCATTTACTGATGCAGCCAAGATAACAAAGTCACATATACATGCTGCAAATACACCGGCTCGAATTGAGATTCCTGTTGGGCAAACCCCTAAAGCAACAATAAATAATCAAACTGTTGCACGCCAGAAGCGTGGCAGACCCCTTGGATCAAAAGATGCTATCCCTCGAAAAAGAAAATTGATTAATAATGGTCCTGATATAAATGATGATCGAGCTAAAGGATCCACATTCTCTGATTTGTCTCCTGAAATGACAAATGTTCCCAAGGAGACACCTGCCACTGAAAAGGCACAAGTTGTTAATGAAATACATGTTCCTGAAGTGACAGCTGAATTTAAAAATGAGGAAATTTCTATTAATTATGCTTATACTAGAGAAATGTGGAAACGTGATGAAATTGTCATTGACGATGTATTTTCATTTGCAGTAGCCACTAATATTATGAATGATGAATTTGAACCACACACAGTGGATGAATGTAGACAAAGGCATGACTGGCCTAAATGGAAAGAAGCAATTCAAACAGAATTATCTTCTTTGGCCAAACGTGAAGTCTTTGGACCTGTAGTCCAAACGCCTAAAGATATCAAACCCGTTGGATATAAATGGGTATTTACTAGAAAACGAAATGAGAATAATGAGATTGCTAGGTATAAAGCCCGGCTAGTAGCTCAAGGTTTTTCTCAGAGACCGGGTATTGATTTTGATGAAACTTATGCTCCAGTAATGGATATTATCACTTTTAGATATTTGATCAGTTTGGCAGTCTCGGAAAAACTTCACATGCGCCTTATGGATGTGGTAACTGCTTACTTGTATGGTAAATTAGATTCTGATATATATATGAAACTCCCTGAAGGATTTAAATTGCCTGAAGCAATTAAAACACAACCAAGGAGTATGTATTCACTTAAGTTGCAGAGGTCCTTATATGGATTGAAACAATCTGGGAGAATGTGGTACAATCGTCTTAGTGAATACTTGATTAAAGAAGGGTACATTAATGATCCCATATGCCCTTGTGTGTTTATAAAAAGATCAGAATCTGGTTTTGCTATTATAGCAGTATATGTTGATGACATGAATTTAATTGGAACCCCTGAAGAAATCCAAAATGCGGCTGAATATTTGATGAGAGAATTTGAAATGAAAGATTTAGGAAAAACGAAATATTGTCTCGGCCTGCAGATCGAGCATAACTCTGACGGTATATTTATTTACCAATCAGCATATACAGAAAAGCTTTTGAAACGGTTTAATATGGATAAGGCTCATCCATTGAGTACCCCAATGGTTGTTAGATCTCTTGATCCTAAAAAGGATCCATTCCGTCCTAAAGAGGATGACGAACTGTTACTTGATCCTGAAGTACCATATTTGAACGCTATAGGTGCATTAATGTATTTAGTGCAATGTACTAGACCTGATATTGCATTTGCAGTTAATTTATTAGCAAGGTTTAGTTCCGCACCCACTAGACGGCATTGGAACGGGATCAAACATATTTTTCGTTATCTTCAGGGAACTATTGATCTGGGATTATTTTTTCCATATGAGCCTTCTGAAAATCCTGGATTGGTCGGATATGCTGATGCCGGTTATTTATCTGATCCTCATAAAGCTCGATCACAAACTGGATATGTTTTCACTTATAATGGGACCGCAATTTCATGGCGATCTACTAAACAGAGTTTGGTTGCTACTTCTTCTAACCACTCTGAAATACTTGCATTACATGAGGCCAGCCGAGAGTGTATATGGTTACGTTCTGTTATTCAACACATCCAGAATTCGTGTGAATTATCTCCCACTATAAATCTTCCAACAATCATATATGAAGATAATGCAGCATGTATTGCTCAAGTCCGAGGAGGATATATTAAAGGAGACAGAACAAAGCACATTTCACCGAAGTTCTTCTACACGCATGAACTTCAAGAAAGTCAAAAGATCGATGTGAAGCAGATACGTTCAAATGACAATCTTGCAGATTTGTTCACTAAAACTTTACCAACATCGACATTTGAGAAGTTAGTATACAAAATTTGTATGCGGCGGCCCAACAAGCAATCAATTTGACAAGAGATCTTCTGCCATGATCAGGGGAAGCATTGTGGACACATGTGTACTGTACTCTTTTTTCCTTCGATCGGGTTTTGTCCCACTGGGTTTTCCCGACAAGGTTTTTAATGAGGCAGTAAAACACGTCCAACACCACTTCATAATTTGTTGTATAATTGTATTTCTTTATTTTGGTTTTTATCCCGCTGGGTTTTTCCTTAGTAAAGTCAAATACAATTAAGTGGTAGAATCCAAGGGGAAGTGTTATAAAAAATATAAGTGGATTACTACCACTTACATAATTAGTGGAGTTACCACTACTAATATAAGTGGATTACTACCACTTACATAATTAGTGGAGTTACCACTACTTTTAGTGTGCCCATGTGAGAAATATGTTTTCATTTTTAATTGATTTATTATTAGGTACAATTACATTAATGACCATTCATACTTCTCTATAAATAGGCATCCAATATTGTAATGAATTGATGAAGAATAATAGAAAAAGGAAATCCTCTCATTTCTCCTTCTTTCTTCTTTCTTTATTTCTACCATTATTTTGCTTTGCATTCTAGGAGTAATTCACATTTCCTTCACCTCATTTTGTTACTTATATTACATATAAGTAACATTCATTAAACCACTTATACCAATCCATACTTTTATTCACTTAATTTATAAAATCTATGATAATTTGAGCCTTCATTTTCTCTCAGTTATGGCCATGTTCTCGAAGCATGAATGTCCAACCAATCAAACTTGTCCCAAGAATAGAAAGTTGACCCTTGGACTATCATTGATTTGTTTATTTTTTGCCTCATTAATTACTCTTAATTGTTCAAATAAATAAGAAAAACAAAAAGGAATATCAAATTGAAATTTTATTATCATAACATTCCTTTAAAATTTATTCCAAACTCTTTATTTATCACATAACCAATGATCGGATGTTATCATAATTTCCTCATGACATCATCTCATCTTTCTTACTTTATGTTATTTAAATAACTTGAAATTTAATTTTGTAAAAATTGATATTTCTTGCGTGAATGCTTCTTATTAATATCTATTTTTATTATAATTTTGATCAAGTCACACATATTTTAGATAAAATAACTAAATTCAATACATTTAAACAAAAATATTCTTCTTTCAGCATACTATTCATATTTATTCATCATCGTGCACCAAATATTAGACATGCTTGATGATAATCGATTAGTTATTGCATTTACTAAACATTCTATCAAACACATTCAACTTAAAATTCTTCTTTCAAATAATTTATCGAATGTCTTAAATATTTTATACAATGCAATAAATAAGAATTTATCAAACACGATAACTTGAATTTGATTAGATAATCAATGAATTTAAAAATTTACTAAAACTCATTATCATCCCCAAATTTTGTTTATTTATTTAATTTACATTAATAATAATAATAATTAATGATATTTTATATGCATAAATAAAAAATTAAAAAGAGAGAGGTGCACATAAGAATGCCATAGACCAGCACACAGAGGATCGAGATATCTTTCCTTACATAGTCTCTCTCTTGTCTTTCTTCCACTTTCTTTCCTCGTTTCTCTTTATTTCTCTCTCTCTTTCTCGCTGTGGATCACGGCGAATCCTTTCTCTCTATTTCTCTCTCTCTCTGCCCCTCGTGATTCTCACGTGATCTTCTATTCGCTTCTACAACACCAACAAACAAAACCGAAACAAAGCAAACCCTAACTCACTGAGTCAACATCAACTCGGAACTCCCCTCCTCCCCCTCCCAACTCACCACTTATTCCCGCCAATCGTCCTCTCGTCGAGGTAAACGATTCCCAACTCTTCCACTCCCTCTCTTTCTCGTTTCGTTACTGCCGTCGCTTTGTATTAAGAAAAATGCCAAGTTGCGTTAATTTTTGTTTCCCTATTTGTAACTTCGTGTTATTTATGGAATTCGGAAATTAGGGTTTCAACTCTGTAGCGGCCTTCGAATTATATGATGTTTAATTGTTTTTTATAATTGAAGCTTTCGTTTGTTTGTTATGATGAGAGTTAATGAAGGGTTTGTCTTTTTAAGTAATTTTAATTTTCATTTTTGACGTTGGAGACTTCCAATATTGTAGCGTTTTAATGGATGTTGTTCAGGGTTGTGTTTACATGCATTTATGTGTTTGTTTGGGACAGTTGTAGTTTTATCTTTGTATTATGGTGCTAAGTGGTTATTTGTTGAACATGGGGTAGAGGGTAAGTTTTCGTAGCTGCCGAAATTTGGAAATTTGGGTTGCTTATTGGAGTAATGATAAGACTTTGGATTGGATGTAGTTCTGAGTTTTGGGGATGGTCTAGCAGGATGCTGTTGAAGAGATTTGTTGCATGCTTGTTTTTCGTGGATAATGAAGGATTAGTTGTGTTTTCTTGGGTGTTTGAGGACTGTGTTTATGTACGGTTAATTGTTTGGGGCATTTATCAAACACACTGTAAAGGGTAATGTCTTGTAGGTGCTGAAATTGGGATTGCTTAGTATAGTAATGGTAAGAGTTTGGATTGGGTAGTTTTGAATTTTTGGGATGGTGTTGTAGAATGCTGCTGAAGAGATTTTATGTCATGTTTATTTTTTGAAGATAATGAAGGATTGGTTGAGTGGTCAGGCCTAGACCTGTGGTTTGCTTCAGCAAAGTCTAGGGTCCAATCTGAGAGCCTCCTATTTGGTGAAAAGCCGTGTAATTGGGTTGATAAGTGGTCTAGTCGTAGATGGTAGAAAGTCCACGAAGACAGGTGTGGTGAATTAGCATATGCTTGACTCAATGAAAGCATTGGTTTGTTTAGTTTCTAGGTTACTTGTGCACAATTTGGAAAAAAAAAAAATTAACGTGAGATTTTTGGAAGAATGGAAGTGTTTCTAGTCATGGTTATGGGAAAAAGTTGTCATTTTAGTGGCTTTCTGATTTATTTATATAGGTGGAATGTGCAACTTATCAAGGATTGGCTAATGTGTAAGCAGACGTAATGTAAGACGGGCTTTAAACTTTATGGGAATTTATTAGCGATATATTCACTGTAGCTACCTATGTACTTTTGTCAACTTAATTCGTTGTTCTTTCTGTTTTTTGCTTTTTGTTGAATAATTTTTGTATTAAATAGAGTTGGTTTTGCTGCACTTTGTTTCAGTTGATACCTTTGCATGCCATTTGTGTTTATCACTAAATTTCTGTATAATTTGCCAACAATGTGCTTCCAGGTTGATTGATTATGTTGATTTTGTAATATTAAGATCCGCTACTTTTACATTTCTTGTGGAGGATCTACCTTCAGATGCATCCATCTCATTAGATTGATTTAGAAGTGGTTGAACATTTTTTCTGTAGGTTAAAGGCTTTTTGTGCTGATGATGAATTTGCAACAAGCTATGCCTCCCAAATCTACTGCTAATGGATTTGGTCGTCAAAAAGTTGAAAGAGAAGGAGGGACTAGGCAGGAGAAGAAATTGCAATCTGGGAAATCGAACTCTGCTAGATTGACAAATACAGGTAGGCTTTTCTGAACTGAGTTGACCTAAAAAGTTATTTTTTATTTTTTCCTCTTTTCTAATGGTAGTTTCTGTAGGTGCGCTGAGTGCTGCCAAGTTTGGAGGTTTTGAGAGTCCTGCCCGGGATCGGTTATTATATGTGACAACAAGTCTCATTGGACTTCCTGTGGAAGTCCATGTGAAAAATGGATCAATATACTCTGGAATTTTTCATGCACCGAGTGAGGAGAAAGATGGGAAAGAGTTTGGTATGTTCTATTGATTTTTTTTAGTCAGCAAATATGCTTCAATCATTTGTTGTGTTAATTGATATTGATTTCCCCTCAATTATTTTATGTAAAACTTGTCATCTCAGTTTCCTTTTCAGTAATTCACTCTTTTTTCAATTTCAGGAGTCATCTTGAAAATGGCTCGCTTGGTAAAAGATGGCAAGAAAACTGTTGCAGGGACCGTTAGCAAGGCTCCTTCGAAGATTCTTATTATACCTGCAGATGAACTTGTGGAAGTTATAGCAAAGGTTGTGCTTTATATCTTATTGTGATATTGAAGATATGGTTTCTGCTGAATCAAATTAGTTTAAATGTTTCATTAGTTTATTTCTTGAATCAAAATGCATATGGCATTTTTTTGAACTACAACTAAGTAGTTATAAATTATATGGCAAGCAGAACTTTATTTAAGCCTTGCATTATATGAAGTAGCTACATTTATCTTTTGTTCTTTGTTTCTTAATGATCTCACCAGTTTAATTAATTGATGATTTCAGGAAGTGGCTGTAACTAGGGATGGGTTGGCAAATGATCTCCAAGGTGACAAGCCACAGGAACTCATGATAGATTCCTATATATCACATTCACGTCATATGGAGATGGGAAGAGAGCTAGAACCATGGATCCCGGATGACGATGATCCACAGTTGCCTGAGTTGGAAAATATATTCGATGTCCAATGGAATAGGTTGTTACAATAACCATTTCTTTCCCGTATCTCTCGGTAATTGTTCTACCGTTATAATGTATTTCGTGTGGTAGGATCATATCTGAATGCTGTTAAACACAGAATTGGTGTGGACTTGCGGTACTTGGATTTTTAATAACATTAAATGCTTTGTTTAGTATTTTATGGTTTAAATGGAATTTTAAATGTGAAATCCCTTAATATCTGATGGAATTACTAGGTTGTGGTCAGGTTCTCAAAGTTGTGTGTGTGTGTGCGCGCGCACGCTTTTCTTTTTATGTCAGAAGAAAGGAGAGCTAAATTCACCAATTTCTGTAATAGTTAAGTAATTTCTGTAATAGTTAAGTTTGGCAAAACGGTCCAATTATCAGTGAAATGTGGGAAAACTTTTGTTATGGCACTATAAGATTTCTGAAAGAGTATGGCACTAGGGGAACATGGTGAGAGAGGATTCTTATAGCTATTCCTGAATGGTAGGAGGAAAGATTAGTTGAGTTGACTATGTTTCTTGTTACTGAAGTTTCTCTAAATTTCTCCATTGTTATATGTTGTATCAACTGGCATAGTTTTTGTGGTGTTCTTGTATTAGGAATTGGGATCAGTTTGAAACCAATGAAACATTGTTTGGAGTGAAGACCACTTTCAATGAGGAACTTTATACAACAAAACTTTTGAGAGGTCCTGAAACAAGAGAGTTGGAGAGAGAAGCTATGAGAATAGCCAGAGAAATTGAGGGTGAGGATACTCAAGATCTTCATTTAGCAGAGGTGAGGTTTTTCCTATTGACACTTTATCTCTGAAAACCTTTACTTGGCTAATATGTCTGCCAAATTGCTTATATGCGCATTTTAACATGTTCAACAGGAAAGAGGAATGAACCTTCACGAAGATTTTGATATTGATGAGGAGACAAGATACTCCTCAGTCTACAGGAGTAATGCTAATGCATTTGATGATAGTGGCTATGAAGAGGATGAGGACATATTGTTGAATTCACATAATGATGAAACCTTTGGAGATTCCTCTGTTTCCGTCAGTAAGGGATCTACTGATTTGACCAGTGGAAAAAGTAATGATGCAGCTCGATTGTCATCAAACTCTTCGTTAGTGGTAGTTCCTTGATCAATAATCTCCGTTTGGAACTTATTTCATAGTATTTAGCTGTTTGCAAAATGTGTTTTGCTTTTGTATCTGATCATCTTACTGATGAAGTATATTCAATAGCTCAGTTAGAATGATAATTTTTGCCTTTAAGAAGCCACCATTGTGGAATCATTTATTAACATTGCTTTTTCCAAAAGCAATTGCTTGCTTACAGGTTGTTCTTACTGGCTTAAACACTATTGGATCAACGTGCAACCTGACAAATATTCTCAACTAAATACCAAATATTTGTCTGTGACGAATATATGCCTTATAACTAACTGTAGAAGATATTTTTAATGATTGTGCTGTCTGCCTTCTGTTGTGAGCATTTTTTTTAAGCTATCATGTACTCTTTCTTTGCTTTTTAGGCCCCTTTGATTACTTACCAAATTATTGTTCTTCTTTCTTTTGGTGTGCAGGATGAGGCACAGTCTTCCCAGTCTAATACTGGTGCAGATTTATACCGTACAGTTTCTTATGATCATTCTAGACAGATGGCATCTGAAATTCCTCAAAAAAGTTTCTCAACTTCGGACAATGAAAAAAGGTTTTCTTTTATATTATAGTTAATTGTTTCCATCAGTGTAAGATAAAGTCCATGTCATCCTATGAGAATGGGGTTTCAAATTTTGAAATTGATAGGGTCCAGGAGAATTTGCTTGGTGAACATGGAGGAAATAATGATGCTAAGGAGTTTGTGGAGAAGCAGAAGGTAAGTTAAATGCAGTTATTATTGCACATCTCCTGGTGCAAACTTGAAGGTGTCTTGTTCAAATGCTTATGTTTTACTTGCTTCTAACATACATACTCCTTTTTTTCATTGCTGGCTATATTAATGCAGCTACTGGAGGATGCTCAACTGTCAAAATCTGGGGGTAAGTTAGTAGTTCTTAATTCAGAATTGTTTAATGCTTATATTTTCATCTTTTATCAATGCAGAGGTACGATAATGATGTCCATGTTATGCAAATAATATACGTTGTGAATTCTGAGTTTTTCTAAGTAATTTGCTTAAGTATGCCTCCCTCTGGTAATCCGCATGTAATATTTCCTATAATTGCATACCTGAAGTATTAACAGTCAGTCGGTCAGTCCTAACCCTGGGGCAATTTCTTATGCAGATTCACAGTCGTCTTCAAATAACAAGAGAGATGGTTCTGACAAAGTGGGACTATCTGCAAATGCCACTGCATATGCTCCATCTCATGGTTCATCAAAAACTAATGAAAAGCCAAGTTCACCTGTTGAGCAATTGGAGTCTTCGGCATCAAGTAAAGCTCCTGGAGATTCACAGCCTACAAGTTCTCGTGGGAGACCTGGTAGTTCTGCATCGTCCAATTCAGATTGTGCTGTTGCTGCCTCAGCTTCTAGTGCTTCTGGTTTATCACCAAGCTCATCAGTGGGTTCTTTGTCTTCTGAACGATCAACATTGAATCCCCATGCCAAGGTACAAATAACATTGTGGGTTTTATTATGACCATTTGATTTCACTGTAGTTTCAGGAACATGCTATCAGGCCTAGTCATTTGCTGTTTTTGTTCTTTAAACAGCTTCAGTTTCTCTAATGCATTCTTGTTATATTTTTCTAATTTTTGTATCAGGAATTTAAACTCAACCCTAATGCAAAGAGTTTTGTCCCATCTCAATCATCTGCTAGGCCACAATCCCCTGTCACTGAGGGTGCCTTCTATCATCCACCTAACGTGTCTACTGTACCACATATGCATGGCATGCCTGTGGGTTTCGGCGTGAGTACACAGCTATGGCTCAATTTGCTATTTATACCTTTCCCCTTCCCTCCCACACCCACAACCCCCCTCTCCTTCCCCCCACACACCACCCCCCCACCCACCCCCACCCCCCCGCCCCCTCCCCCTTTCCCTTCTCTTCTTTTTATCATTTAACTAGTGTCAGTGGTATGGATGGGATTCTTAATGAATTCAAAGAATTTGAAATCTCTTGAACGGTACTGGAAAAATATTAAAACTAGCAAGAGCTATTATGGTCTGTTTGGGCAATGACCTATAGGCAGGGCATATTTTATTTCTCATTTTTATTTAGTCTTCTCTTACATCTCTGCCTAATGTTTTATGGGTCAGTAATTTTACATGTATAATCATATTTTCCTAGAAGCCACTTGATTCGGTTGCTAGTATCACAGTTTATACTTTTGGACTATTTATATATCATTTCTACATGCTTTTTGGTGAAAATATATTCATCTATTGAGGTTTTATTTATTGTATTCAGTTCAACTTCCTCTATAGTTGTGACTAACTCCCATACTTTTCTTAGATTGGACCTACGATTCCTGGGCACCAGCCTGTCATATATAACCCACAGGTTTCAATGCAATCACCCCAGGCTTACTATCATCCACATGTACCGCCGGTATGAGCCTTTTGGCATGACTTTAGGCTTCTTACTGTAGCTCGTAGGCTGCTCAGGGATGCTTCTGCTTGTTCTTATCTCTAAGATTAATTACCTTTGTATTTATCTAAATGCAGTATGGACAGCAGATGGTCGTTGGCCAACCAAGACCATTCTTTTATATGCCCAGCTACCAGCCCGTAAGTAAAACTCATCATGTTCTAGAGTTTTAACCTGTAAGAAGAGAAATTTCATAACAATTCTGGCCTCATGAAATTCGACCTCTGTTTTTTTGGCAGGAAATGCAGTATAAAGGACGGGAATTTTAGGCAGTTAATCAGCTGTTAACATTCTTGGGCAGCACTTCTCTGCTTACGATGAATAAATCTTTAGAGACTGCTTGAACATTTTTTTTTTCTGGGAACAAAGCCCTGCAGTCTCCGAAGATTTTCTAAATCCCATATGTGCTGAGCAATTTTTTCCTTTCCATTATGGGATATAATTTTTATAACCGTGTATGCTTCGCTTATACTAAATTTCTTATTTGTTAAATTTGTACTCGGTTTTTTTTTTCATTTTTTTTCATTTTATTTTATTTTATTTTTTTTTGGATGTCATAGTTTGGATCAATTTAAATAGAAAAGTAACTCTTGTCTGTAATTTTTTTCTTTGTGTATGCTAGTTTGGTTTATAAGGCCACTTGGTCATAGAAGAAATTTATTTTAATGAACAATTCCACGATTGGAAGAGCATATCAATTATCAGAAAGGGAAAATAAGGGCAAAAAGATTTTGATTGGATTTCCGGGGTGGTTGGAAAAGAAAAGTTTCAGTTGCTACTGATATTGTAAATATTATATCTGCAATATGATGTGCATACGTTATAGAATTTGTCATATGATGTCTTGTTATAAATGACTTAAAAGGGAAGGTTTAGATCAAGTTAATCCAAGAATAGGTTGATTTTTCAGGTTTGAGAAATGGTCAAACCCTTAAGAAGTTTTTAAGAATCATAATCTCATATGGACGTTTAGCTGAATTGTGTGAGGATGCCTGCGAACAGGGCAAAAACTTCTGTTAGTGAGGGGGTTGTTATAGGGTAAAATTTGGGTGGATAATTTAACGATTTATAAATCGTTTTTTGTGGTTGAAACTTTGTCAAACATTTCTTAAAATCTTTAATAATCATCACTGTCATCTTTCAGCATATTAGTTATCATATGATGTCACTTCAACACTATTATTTTCACCCTTATGAAATTAAACTTAATCCAAATATTGTTATTGTTTGCAAGATCTACCTATCGATAGCGATCCCCAACCTTATTAGGTCGGTAAAATAGCTTTTCCTCCTCTTTATTTCTTATAATATATTACATCTTACAGTAGTTTCATAGATTTTTTTACTTCAACTTTCATTGATGTCATACCAGCATTATCCTTATCCATGTATTATAATAGAATTGTGTGGTGTTCACAATAATTCTCATAAAAAAATGTTTACTGATACAAATTACAATTAAATTTTTGATTGTTGACGACCCCAATGTTATTAAAATAAATCTCCATTGGCTGTTAATATGTCCAAGGTTTTGTGACCCAAATGACTGTAACTAGTACTAGGAAACAACAAAAACATTCCAAATTTTTGGTATTTGTTTTTGGTCATTAGGTTAAGTGGTATAGTGGTGCAAAAAAATTTATAATAATAAGAAATGAAAAGAGGGTTGTGAACATGGCACTTCATTGACTTGTTATTCTTCTTCTAGATTAATTCTTTGTTTGGAGTGAGTGTATGATGGTTGTCACTTTAGTTATCATTAGTGGGTAATACAATAATATAATATTATTTAAGCAAGATAAGACCATGCTTATCAATGTCTATTAAAATTCTAGAATTGAATTAATTTATGTTACCTTAAAGGCAGGATGAAAGAGATAAGCATGACCTTAGTTGTAAGTTGTCCTATGTGAGATTCTTAAGTTGTTTTCTTTACCCCCACCATGACAATGAAACCCCATTTTAATATAACAAAACCCTTTTGTGTTTGGTGTTTTTTTATGCAAAAATTTTATCCAAACTCTAGATCAAATCTAATGAAATGAAAGAAATGATGAGTTTTCATTAGGTGTCAAGTCTTATGTACACAATAATATGATTAAATTAGCTCTGTCTATCTCTCTCCTCTCTTATAATTAATATCTTAAAAGATTGTATAGTATTCAATTTTGTTGTATATAAAAAGTGTTAGTAATAATCTTTTGGACACCTTCTTCTTTACTATTTACTTCTCTTTTTGATATAAGTCCAATAAAAAAATCATTAACAGTTGAATAAATGATTCATTTGCCATTATAGTATGATAAAGTTTTGGTGGACATGTGTCATTGCATTAGATGATTTTTAACTAATAGATTACCTTACAAATCTATGAAGTATTAATAAATACCCACGAGACATATATTAAGATTATCCTTTTGTTATATTGGGGGAAAGCAATTTAGTGAAAAGGGAAAAGAGGATAGTATTAAACTTTTTGTGGGTAAAAGCTAGGAAAAACTAACTATTCATTTTTTTTTAAAGAAAAAAAAAAGAACTTATGAAGTTGAGTCTTTATTAATTGCTTAGTGCTTTAACTTTTAACAGAAGCCTCAAGAATGTTCTCCTTTGCAACTTCAATATGGTAGATTTTCATGCGCCTTCAAGCTTCATGGGTTAGGATTGGGAGCTAGTGAGGACCTTGCTACTCCCATCTTTTAAAGCATTTTAAATTTTCATAATGTGCACAGTTCCACTTCCACCCACCTTGCAATGTTGTCACGTTCAATACATTTCACTAAATGATTACTAAATTTTTCGTGTAAGGAACTACTAATAATAATAAAAATATTTTCTGGCCTAAAACTTAGAATAATTATGCATTTTTTCGTGCATGTTAATTGTTAAGTTTACTGCTTTATTGGTACATCTCTTTACTAATAAGGGGTTATATATTTTTACAACGTAAATCAAATATACAGGTCTTACAAGTAAATCAAATAATATTTTTAATTGTAAATCAAATAATATTTTAAATTAAATTCAGACATATGATTGTCGGTTATAAAGATTTTGATTACATGTTGAATTTATCATTTTACCTAAATATTTAAACTTGTGAATGTAAACTTAGTTCGAGTACATATTTTTTAATAATACTTAAACAAACAAGTGTAAGTAACGAAAACTTAGAACCATATTTTAGTAACTAGTAAGTCTAATTTTTTTATTGTCTAGCGATAAAAATTCATTTAATTCATTTATCTTGTAAAATCTTCGTATATCTAATAACATGTTACTTTTGTCGGTTCGTATTTAATTTGATTTCATTATTGATAATTTATATATCTAACTAATGTTTAGAACAATCCTAAAAAATTTGTATTTTTTTTCTTAACTAATCTCCCATTTTTATCTGTATAAGGTGGAAGCTTGATTGGATTACTATATAATTTATATGAGAAATGGAAAAGCATGATGTTTATAGAATGAAAATGCAATAAGAAATGAAAAAGGAAAAGTGGGGGCCACGGACGGGAAGGTGCGCGTGGGGAAGGAGAGGAGGGGGTGAAAGATACAGGAGACGGGTGAGGGGAGAGAGAGAGAGAGAGTAGTTAGAAAACTTAATTATGTAAAGGAAGAGCGCAAGGAATTTAATATAAATTAAATTAACACAAAACGACAAAAGTCTAATATGGACAAACCAACTTAACTTACATTATTATTATTAATTTATTATTTTAATATTAATTAATTAATTAATGTAGATAAAATGGTGGTGAGAGGGTGGTGAAGGTGGTGATGGTGGTGGTGGTGCTGCTAAGGGCCATGCTGGATTGGAATGGAATGGAATGGATTTTGAGCAGCTTTGAAATGAATTGAAATTGAAAGATGTTAAAGGGTGAGTGTCTGTTGGGATGTGAGTGTTTTTGCTTTGCTTAGCTTAGCTGGGGGAGTTTTGAGAAAAAGGTGGGAACTTGGAAGAAAAGGTGAGTGCTTTGAGAGGGAGAGAGAGAGAGAGAAAGAGAGTTCCTGAAAGGATTACAAGAAGAATCCATTCATTTATATTTATATATACATATACATATATATATATATACACACACATAAACCCATTTGTTTACATATGTTGTAGTTATCTTCTTTGCTTGCTTTAAGCCACTCTTGATTCTTGAAAGGTCTGTCTCTTTCTCGCTTTGTACTTCTATTTTTCTTTTTTGTTCCTTTGCTCTTCTTTTTCCTTCTGGGTGGGTTTGTTTTGTTTTGGTTTGGTTGTGTTTATCATTTGAGTTCTTCGTTTAGATATCTGAATATATATATATATATATATATATATATATATATATGTATATGCTGGCATTTGAAGCTTTGAGAAATGGTCAACTAGATCTTGGGGCTCTCGTCTTTGGTAGGAGTTGTATGTTCTGCTGATTCAAGAGTTTTCATGTTTTGTGAAACAACTTCAATGGTGATTGCATTTCAATCTCTTTTTTTTTTTTTTTTTTTGGGGGGGGGGGGGGGGGGGGGGGGGGGGGGGGGGGGGGGGGGGGGGGGGTGGTGGTGGTGGTGGTGGTGTGGTTGGGGTTGGGTGGGTGGAGCGGGGGATTTTTTACTTCTGGGTTTTGCATGTGTGAACAGTGTCAACATTGGGCTCCTGAGCTCACGAATTTATTCAACTTTTCTTGTATTCTTGGTTTTATGTCCTTTCTAAATTACAATTCAGTGCTTCTTAGGTTTTTTTTTTTTTTTTTGGGTCATGGGCTGGATTTTGCCTCAATTTTAAGACTCGGTTTTTGGTTTTTTCATTATGGCATCTGCTAGCTCGCTCATTGCCATTTGAGTGCTGGAAATGGAAGTTTTTCTCTTGAAATTTATTTGATTCAGTTAGCTTGTATGATTTTTTGATGCATTTTGTAATTGATAGAAATACAATTATGTGTTAGATCGTGTTGATTGGTCTAACGCACAAGGTAGCATATGGATTGTGTAAACTGGCTGTTATCAACTCTATCTAGGATTCTTTTTGGAGTTATATAAAAAATGATGGTTACTTTAGTGGTACAGTTTATTCCTTGATTAACTTTCAAGACAATTTACTTTCTTATATGTTTCTTCCTGTCCAATTTGTGATTCCTTAGTTCAATGTTGCGAGTCTTTCCCTGCTTATTGAATGTTGCAAATTTTTCTTTTTGTTGTTGCTGTTGTTGTTGTTGCATGCTAATTGAAATGCAATTTTTATGGCAGTTGACGCTTAGTTGGGCTACTGATAAACAGGTGGGCTAGATACTGGCAAACATTTTGCTCTTTTACAGTTTTGACGATCGAATTGAATTCCCATTATAGTCTGAGACACTTGCATGGTATTTCTGACAATGCAGAACTTGTGTAAGAAAGATTCTGGCATAAGTTCTGCCTACTCAACGTTGTTGTATGATGTTAGTTGCCCTTCATGGGGGAGTTCAACTGAATCTTGTGTCCAGCAATCGTCTATGTCTGAAAGCTTAAGCTTGACAATGGGAGTTCGTCAACAACATTTTCTCAATTCTAAGCAATTGAATTTTCAGCTTCAAGACGCGGAATCATCATCAACTCAATCAACCGGTCAGTCTTGCTCCAAAGAAGATAGTATGAAAGATAGCAGTCCAAATGGGCAAAGCATAATATCAGCACCATCAGGTTATTTTATGAATTCTGAGTGTTCCATATTTGGTTTTCTTTCTGTTGTAATAATATATATGTAAAATTTTGTTCTTATTAAGAAGCTACGGTTTTTAAGAAATGCTACTGGCTATATATACATGTTGACAATTCTATATGTTATCCTCATTACTTCGCATTTGTTATTAAACATTCATGCTATATACATTTTTCTATGCCTATTTTCCGGTGTTATTGACTGACTTATGGCTACAACAAGATTTCCCCTGCCAAATACATATGTTCCTTTTCCCAAAACAGTTAATTTATTGCATTCCATTGTTGCTGAGTTAGTTCTATGTTAATTTAGCTGTTCTTATTCTTGCTCAGGAGTTAACGGAACTCATGGGAAGCCTATGGGAGGTCATACTAAATTTGCCTCATCAATGGGACCTCAGGATTTTGTCTTTGCTCCACATGTTGATTATAACCAGTCAGTTGTAAGTTGACGTCTATCTGTGATTTGTTGGCTGTAAGAATGAAAGGAATTTTATGTCTCGTGGTTATTATTGCAGGCGCCAGTGCCACTGCAACTCCATTATGCCGAACCATACTATGGTGGTGTACTAACTCCTTTTTATGGACCTCAGACTATGGTATGTGCCTCAGAGCTTATGATTTTTCTCCATTTTGTTTGGCTGTGTGAATATATAATTAAAATAGATATTTAGTAATCATATTTGTGATAAAAATATAAATGAATAAAATTGCATTCAAGTGCATTCAAGAAAGGCCAATTTCTTATGATGGTTGTCTTTCTCTATGATTTTTAATTTATTCATATTTTCTCTGTAAAACAGGCCCAGACTTTTCCTAGAAGACATGCAGTATATGAAAATATGTAATATAATTGATAATGCAATCAACATAGCCTAAGTGAAGCTATTAAAAACAAACATAGGGCTGCATATTGTGTTTCTTGCACTTCAAAGTTCTTATTTTTCTTATGGAGAGTATGTGGCCTTGGATATGATGGACTGGGGCAAAAGAGATTCATGTTTCCAACCTTAACTAGTTTAGTATTGGGCTTACTTACGCTTAGGATTCTGATGCTCTTTTCTTTCTCTTCTGCTAAATTGTTTACATTTTCGCAATTCTTTATTGCTTGGAAAGAGTATCCAGTATAAAACTGTACCAGCCTGTGATTCTTCTAGTGTAGACTCAAGACCGTCCTTTTTACTTAGTAGCACTTTCCTGTGCGTCATGGTACTTAATTCTTGAAGGATATGTGCATAAAATATTTTGCCGACCTTTAGATTCTTCAATGTCCATAAAGGAGGTCGTTGAACTGTGGTTACCTTTTATGACTTATTTATTATTATCTTTTACTTTGCATCCAAGCTTTTGTCCTCATTCTTGTTTGCTTTCCTTATCTTATTAATTCTTTGCAGTAGTAAAGTTTCCTCTTTCATTTTCATTGTCATTTGGCCATTTCTTTAACGAAGTGCTATTGCTTTATGAAGTCTGAGAGCTTTCTAGGCATAGATGCAAAATGATTTTAAACTGAGTGAGCTTGTCCTTGTCAGTCATTAACAACTATGGAATCGAATGATTTTAGGATATCTTATTATATTCTGTGTGATTTCAACCCGTGGATTCTGCTATCAACTGGTTTTTGAGATAGATTCTGATTTTCGTGTCCTCAAATCTGTCAATTACCTGCAAAATTTTATTTAAGCCAGACCATGTTTAGCGTATTGACTACACCAAAATGTGTATTTTTTGTTACCCCTTCATGAGATGTTTTTCATTGAAATGCCAGCAGATTCAACATCCCCAAATGATAGGAATGACTTCAGCTCGCGTGCCATTGCCTCTGAATCTTACAGAAGACGAGCCCATTTATGTCAATGCAAAACAGTACCGAGCAATCCTCAGGCGAAGACATTATCGTGCAAAGCTTGAAGCTGAAAACAAACTCATCAAGGGCCGCAAGGTATGCGCTTTCTGTATTTAAGATTCCATTGCACCTTAATTGCAATATGGCAGAATGGTATTTACGGTCGTTTGACAAAGTGATATGCTCTAATAAGTGCTGTCATAAACCTCTGCAGCCATATCTTCACGAATCTCGCCATAAACATGCAATGAATAGAGCTAGAGGATCTGGTGGCCGTTTTCTCAACGTGAAGAAGCTTGAAGAATCTAAGTCTGTTACAAGTGATGGACGAGAAGTGTCAGGCTCTGCCGAGTTACGTTTAACTGGAAACATGTCAGAATCTGAAGTTAATCCCAAGAACTATAAAGATGCTGCTTCCACCACTTCTTGTTCTGAAATCACAAGTGCCTCCAACGGCGAAGACATCTTCCAGCAGCCAGAGTTCAGGTTCTCTGGATACCCTTCTCACAATGGTAGAACCATGCAAAGTTGCTCAGCTGGGAACATGCACCGGCTCCTGTCTTCTGTCGACGGATGAGGTGATCGACGTCGGTCATCTCAGCAGTTCGGATTCAGCATTTTGAAATGTCGAGAATGCGGCTGCCACTATTCCTTTGGGAAGTCATCCTTGGCTCTGTTAGTTTACTTTGATAGTATTGCTCTCTTTCTTTTAATTTCAACTTGTCAAAAACCAAGGACAATGGAGTTTCACTTACTGTGGTTTTAAGTTGTTTGTATGCAATAGAACTTACCTGTTTCAACTTATTTATGAGTATCTCCCTAGTAGCAGGGTGAACCTCAGGCTGTGCCCTGATCGGGGTCCAGCCTAGGAGCCTGGGGATTATGGCTAAATCTGCCCGGACATCCGCTTAATAATAGGGTACGTGTAACACGTGTGCTGATGTGGTGCTTCACAATTAGACTGATGTAACGGATGTACATACATCGACAGTAAGGCAAATTCTCCCGTGGTTTCTGGTGTGCAAATATCCTTTTATGCCTTGTGTGAGAAATTGCTTAGTGTAAATAGTATGATTTGGTGAAATTGGCAAGGGAATTTAGCAATGAAATTTTCATGTGATATCAATTGAAAAAAAAAAAAAAAAAGGTATCTAACCAAAAATTAAGTTGATGAAATATTGAAAATAAAATTTATAATAACAATAATTATTTCTCCTTTATTATATTATAATATGAGGCATCATTTTCATAAAAGTCGACTCAAATAATAATTTTTCAACACCAAAGCTATTGAGGAAGCAAATCGACCTGACCACTCAACTAACTCTTCAGGTAATCAGGCTTTAAAATTAAGTAAATCCAAGCTAAAAAGCAAATTAATCATCGTAAAAGTAACGAAGAATACTTCTGGTTAAGACCTTGAAAGATTCTTTATAAACATTCTGAATAATATTCTAAAATAGGTTAATTTTCTAGTATTTTCATACCCTCATTTTTTTATCTTAAAATTAGAAAAAAAGATTTTAAAAGCCATCATAAATATTTTTATTAACAAATTTCATTAACAGATTTCATCTAATCATTTATTAATGAAAAATGATAAAATTGTAAAACAATTTATTTGACACTTTTATTGGTAGACTGATCAAGCCATTTTTGTGTCTTTGTTAATAATGACATTAGGAAGAAAATTGTTATTTTTTCAAACTTTTTTTAATATAATATTATTTTATTAAGACACAGTAATAAGTGAAATTAATATATTTTATAATTCTAATTTAGCGTTTCCGGACCAGTACGTAACGAGATCCGAGATCCGCTACAGCAAATTCAATTTTCACCATGATGTCATATCACGCTTCAAGCAAACCATTCCACCTCATCAGCTGCAAAGTCTTCTGAAGAATCTGACCGTAGAGGATCTTCTCCCATCTCTAGGTTTGGGTTCGGATCTTCGGACTCAAAACTGTTCTCTAAAATAGAGTTAACCCAAACCAGTGAGTCCAGATTCAAATCCGCGAAACTCTTCATTATCCCAAAAAAGCCCCCACAAAATTTTCAAATTCCCCATTGTACCCTTCCCTTCTCCACTCTCCCCACTATGTGTATGTGTATGTGTGTGTGTGTGTGTATATATATATATATATATATATATATATATATATATATACACACTCTCTCTCTCTCTCTCTGTTTGTAACTCTCATTTTTGGACTCTCGAAAAATAAATAAATATATAAATATATAAAAAAAATACAAATTAGACATTTTAATTAATTGAAAAAGTTTGGAGAAATGGAAGGCGGAGGAGGTGGCGGAGGAGCACCTTACAATCCGCGCACGGTAGAGGAGGTTTTTAGAGATTTCAAGGGACGGAGAGCTGGCATGATCAAGGCTCTTACTACAGGTCTTGTTTTGTTTTTGTTTCGTTACGTTTCGTTTGCTTGTTTACGGAGAAAGATGTCCGAGAAAGTGAAAGGAAAGTGAAGGAGGAGTTCTGTGATTTCGAGAATCTTTAGCGATTTTTGTGTTGTTTTCAGCTAAAATGTGGCTGGCTTGTTGTTTGTTTGTTCGTTGCAGCTCCTGCTTGTTTGTTTCCGAGGAAAATATGCGAGAAAATGAGAAAAAAATTTATAATGTTGAGAATTTAGTATTTTTTTTGGCTTGGTTAATGCGGTTATTATTTTTTTTACAGTGAATATTTTGTTTGTTTCCTGAGAAAATAGCCGAGAAAGTGAAATACGTTTTTTAATTTTGAAAATTTTTAGTGTTTTTTCTCGCCTTGTTTTTGGCTTCGGCCTTTGCGGTCTTTTTCTCTTCGTTTCCCGGAAAAATAATCTAGAAAATTATAGAAAGTTTGTATTTTTGGGAGTTATTATCTCTTATTGTTGTACTTGGTTTTGTTGAATGTTGTTTTTTCGGGTTATCTGTGTCTCATGTTCACTGCGTCAATGTTGGAGAAAGTAATAGAAAGCTTTGGTTTCGGCAATTATAGTTTTTGTTTTTTGGTACTGTTTTTGGTAATGTTTAAATGCACTCTGATTTGCTTTTGAGGAAATTTTAGTCTTTAATGTTTTCTCACCGTTTGGCTTTTTGTTAAATGCTTCTTTCTCTTTATTTTTTGATTAAGGTCTTTTTGTTTCCGGAAGTGTATGGGAGAAACTTTTTGAAAGATGAGTTTTTAGAGTTTTGAGTTGTTTTAATTTTATTTAAATGCAGTGCTTTTTCTGCAAAGCAAATAGTCTATAGAACTTTTTAATGTTACCTTGTTTGGGTCAGGTTTGTAATGAAACTGGAGAGAAGACATTTCTATGTTTATGCATTTCCCTGAAAATGGAATTTGGTGTTTTGTTGAAAAACTGGGGAAAGAGTGGGTGAAATATTTATTTTAAATCATGGGAAAACACAGGAAAATGATGAGAAAGAACTTTGCTTTTCAACAGTTATTATAGTGGACTATGGTTGAAAAATGTTAGGAATGATTATGCAAATTGAAGTGTGAATTTAGAGTTGTATTGTTTTGATTTGTGAACAAATGAAAATTGAGATGTGAAATTTCTGTTTCATGAAATTGGCTTCTTGAAAATGCTTTGGTTGAGAGTTCAATAATGTGTTTTGTTTCGGGTCTTGCAGATGTGGAAGAGTTTTATCAGCAGTGTGATCCTGGTACGGTTTACCCCTCTCTCTCTGAAGTGCTTTTATCTGTATTTATAGATTGAAAATGCTTAGCTAGATGCTTTATATATTGTTTAAATTTATGTTGTATGTCTTTGCGATATATTTGCTTCGTTTTCATGGTTGTGTTGGTTGCTTTTTCTGTGCATTTCATGCTTGTAATTTATGTTTATTTGAGCCTCTGGTTAGTGTTCCAAATGCATTATGTTATGTTTAGGAGACTTGTGATTTTCGTGTGATGTATGACTCACTCTTTTTACAATGAAGTGTTGTGGCTGTTACAAAATGCTTGTAGTGGATCGGTTTGCAAGTATTTTTAATTTATTGCTTGATTGAATTTTGACTTCCAGCTCAATTTTAAGTTTTATTAGATTCTTTGAAGTTTTATTAGCTAATAGTTTCAAATCAAATGCTTGAATTGGTATATAATTTGTTTTCCAATTGGTAGGTTCACTCTCTTTACTTAGCCTATTTCTTAATTTGTTGTTATTATAATAAAACTAGAATCTTGTCTTCACAACTTTTGTCGCTTGCTGTCTTTCTGCTGTTTTTGCTATTCCTCATTAAAGTTTTTTTCTTTACAGGGGATTATTGTTGTCATTGTTTCTTTTAAAATCCTAGTACATGTGTCAGTTATGGAACTATGATAGCATTGTCTATTAGTTGACGAGGGGCACTATAGACCTTTCTTGGCTAATCATTTAACTGTCTGCTTTATTGTATCCGGTAAAGTTTCTATCATTTTTGGTGTAGTAATTTGTCAAAATTACTTTCTGGATGAGGTTTTTTTAGTTGGTTTGCTACGAGGAGGTGGAAACTGTTCAAGTTCAAATGTGTCAGCCTTTGTCCAAACATCCAAGGAAATGAGTTTTATATAAAAAAGAGAAAAGGAAAAAAAATAATTTTAAACTTGATATGTAGAACTAGAATCTGAGTTTACCATTTAGGAGTGACAGAGGGCACATTGCTGTGCGTAATGTGAAAATTCTTAAATTGACCATTTCAAGCACTTAGAATTAAGTGTTGAGAGCTGCCACCTTATTTAAATGTTGAAGACCTACTGTATACAGAGCTCCTCTGTTGAGTCTGTGCTTCTGCACGACCTGCATTTTGGTAATGACAGTTTTATTTTAGGAACTACAAAGTTTTCTTAACCTTATTATGAGACATGTTAAGAACAATGGAGATGGTCCTTAGCTTTCTCATTAGACTTGGCTGTGTTATAATTACATGTTTTTGATGTGTCCAGACGTCACTTATAGTTGTGCGATAATTTATATTTTCTATGTGGTACTATAAGCATACTCGGAGTGTAACATAAATTTTCATATGAATCACATTGGGATTTGAATATTTTACTTGCATGGTAATTGCACTGATTTTGTTTTTATTGTTTAAATTTAGAAGAAATGCATAACTAACTTTTCAATTAATTCCAACTAGTTGGTATCAATAGAAATACAATATTTTTAATGGATTGTATGTATGCGGTATGCATAGGCAATCAACTACAACTAGAGCATGGCAAATATGTTTTGTGCTTTTCTTTATGGTCTGTGTAGATTAAGTGAAGATTGTTGTTTTGTTAATCTTTGTTGTGGTCATTGTGTCTATTATTCACATTTTTGTTATATTTGATTCATATCTATTTTCTGCTGTCAATTCTGACAGATGTTTATGATGCATTGTCTATTTGCAGAGAAGGAGAATCTATGCTTGTATGGTTTCCCTAGCGAGCAATGGGAAGTCAATTTACCAGCCGAAGAAGTGCCTCCAGAGCTCCCAGAACCTGCATTGGGTATCAACTTTGCAAGAGATGGCATGCAAGAAAAGGACTGGTTGTCTCTAGTTGCTGTCCATAGTGATGCATGGCTGCTAGCTGTTGCATTTTATTTTGGTGCCAGATTTGGGTTTGATAAAGCTGACAGGTATATCAACTCATTTTAATTTTTTATTTGTTACTAAATTTCGCTGTGCTTGATGCAATGAAGTTTGTGGATTTTGAAAATATCTTTCTATCAAGTTGAGATTAGATTTTGGCTAATTGAATGAAATTTATTTGTTGTGCTAGGTAAATAAGTCTATCATTGTGCTGTCAAAATCTGTTCTTTTTCTTTTTGTTCAATTTCATATGTCAAGCTTAGTATTTAACTACTTTGAGAACTTAAAATGACCCTTTTTCTACATTTAGTCACTTACCTCTGGTTAAATGATCTTACTGGGATGAGTCCAATTATTTAAACTAAAGGAGTTGAGTTTTAAATGTTTCTGGGTTTGCTTTTAGTTTGGTTAAAGGTTGTTTATGTATTTCAAAAACCGTTTTCAGAACACACACATTTACTAATACATTTAAATCAATATCAACCACATATCATTTTCAAAATTAAATAGAATTTAAAACAAACCACATTCTTATCAAATTTTGGAAACAAAAACTCAAAATACCCAAACAAACGTCACCTTAGTTCTCACTTTTTTTTTGACATTTCTGGTTCAAGCAGGCTGTTGTATAATATTTGCTGTTGCTCTTTATGATATGATTCAGTCTGTATTTTTCTGACCTGTGAGTGCTTTAAACAGGATGTAAGCCTCCAGTAGCCTTATAGATATGTGGTCAACCTTTACTTCTTGATTGGGTCGAGTAGATCTAAATCATGTGCCCCCTTGAGGCTCAACTTGTTCACTTAATCTGTGGGTCGAATTATCTTGCAAGCAAGGAACTTCAAATTGAAAAGTTAAATTCTTGGATATTTATTTCAAAATGTGCCATTGTTATGCTAATATGCACATCATTACATTGTGCCAGTTATTTTTTGTGCAATTTAGTTCAGTTTGTTCATTGTGATGATGCAGAAAGCGGCTTTTTAATATGATAAATGAGCTACCGACAATATTTGAAGTTGTAACTGGTGCTGCAAAGAAACAAGTAAAGGAGAAGTCAGCAGTCTCGAATCATAGTAGCAACAAGTCTAAGTCAAACTCCAAAGTGGTAAAATATGAAAATCTATATATTATCCTTACATTTTGTAGAGAAAAATAAGATAAAGATTGAAGTACTAGTTATGCTGGTCTGATTTAGTTTATGGAATTTTTATTCTGCTTTGAATGCAGAAAATACCTGTTGCGGTGACTTTTGCTTTTAGGTTAGGAGAGTTCTATCTATAGGTTAGTTATAAATGGAATGACCGTGGAATTTCTGATGATGGCTGCATTCTTCGATATCGATTATCAGCCCTAGGTTTGCATAAAGATGATGTTTGTTCCTCTACTTGTAATCATGAGGAGTGTTGGCCCGTGATATGAAGTTCCAAAACTGCAAACTCTTCAAGTTTTCACTAATCGTTTTATTAAGGCAGGAAATCATTGATGTGATCTGGTTTATGTGCTGGCATGCGGTCTTTGTTTTCACTATTTTGGTAAATGAGGCAACTAGGGATGTTTCATCTTATCTCTTATAAGTTAAATGAGCGCAAAACATGATGTATTTTCCACTTTTATTAATTTGGACAAATTTTTTGCCTTATGTTGTGGGGTGAAAAGCAGCGGGCATCAGAATCTCAAACAAAGTATTCAAAGCCAGTGCAGTCAAAGGACGAAGACGAGGGCTTGGACGAGGAAGATGAAGATGAACATGGTGAGACATTGTGTGGGGCTTGTGGCGAGAACTATGCATCAGACGAATTCTGGATTTGCTGCGACATCTGCGAAAAATGGTTCCACGGGAAGTGTGTAAAGATCACCCCAGCCAGGGCCGAGCATATCAAGCAGTACAAGTGCCCTTCGTGCAGCAACAAGAGAGCTCGCCCTTGAAATATCATCACGAAGCTATGTGGTCCTTCTCTTGTACCTCCCTATTTGTAGACTCAGCTAACTTCCCTGTCAATCTGTTTCTTTGTTTCTCGGTTCTCTCTGTAGTTCAGCATGTGAATGGATACTACTTCAGTTTAGGGGATCTCAGTTTTCAGTTTGATACTGTTAATTTCTTCTCAGTTTGGTATCCTGTGAAGCATAATTGTAGTCAATAGTTTAAAATTCTCATCTACTTCCTCATTTATTTGCTTTTAATGCTTCATTTCCTGCTTTGGTATTATATTTCTTTAGACGGGCAAAGAATTGGCCCGTTCTGTTGAGAGGAATTTGCATTAAATTATGAAGTAGAAATTACTGAGATTCTGAGTGTTGGTCGGATTGCAGGACCATTCCACGTTCTGCAAACAGTGCAGAGGCAAATTTAATCATTTTGGCCAACCAACTCAGACTCTGGCTTCTACAGGTCTTTATCATAGGCTCCAAAAGTTCTGATTTAATTATTGCTTTCCACATTACCCCAAATCTTTTGTTACCAACTACAATTCACGTTCTTGTTATACAAAATAGTGCAAGAATTTGTTTGATCAAATAACTTAAATTTATAGGTAAAGGTTAGTATTTGAGTTACTTTTAAGATACTATTTTTTTTTTTAATTTTAAGAAATTATTCAATATTAAATTGATAGTTAAAAATCCAGTTATGGTAATTGAGTTATCTTTGTCTCTTTAACACTTCCCCCTACTTACGAAGACCGTCAACTAATTTTGATTTTGATATTATATCAAGGGGTCATTTGCCCCAAAATATTTAAATGGAGCCATTAACGTTAGGCTATGGATTCTTGGTGGTGCTTTTTACCAATCTTGTCAGTTTTCTTGAGAATTATTTAATGATATGAGATACCCCAATCTCTTGGCATCCCAAACACTTCATTCTTTGACAAATTTTAATCCAACGGTTGAGATCAGGTTGGCAAACTGATGATTATATACACATTGAGACATCCAGTTTGTTGCACAAGTTAAGTTGAAGATAATGGAAAAATTATGTTGCTAAAGTGAAGACAATCTTATGTTATGCACAAGAAAAATTATAACTTGACGGCAACATGTTAACTAAAGGTCTAAACAACGAGTAATTTCTTAATCAGTTTAAGATTCTAATCGTGATAAAGACGTGAATTTAGAAACAAAGGATTGGGTCACTGGCGGCTATTTCTTATTTATGGTTCCTCCAAAGCCACATCCCACCCAAGAGAAGAGAAAGTGAATAGACCCACCACTTACTTAAGTTATCCACAACAAACCAAACCCCACCTGAAATTGTATTACCTAAACTTTATTCCACTCACTAGAAAGTGCCCTTCAATCAATAACAAGAACAAGGAGACAAAGATAAGGCTTCACAAGGCTATAATAAAAGCTCAGATGAAACCATGGAAACAAATAATGCTCATAGGAGACAAAAATCAAGTCTACATGGGCACTAGAATCCTAATCTAGATGCTCCTCCACTTCCAATCAAAGGAATCTCAAGAACACTAAACTAATGGGAGATGGAGCATGATATAGATGAGATGACACTCAACATATAATTGCAATATAAATAAAAGAAAAGTGGTACGTATTGGAAGAGAAAAGATTTACATCTATATGAAGAAAAGGTGAAATCAATTACAGTGAGGAAGCAGGCTAGCAAAGAGAGAAGGAAGGAAAAAAGAATAAACAAGTAGAGAGAAATTTAACAAGATTAGATAAAGATTACACCATAAACCTTTTGACTTTTCCCTCATATTTTTTCTTTTCCTGATATTCATCTTGTCCAACCTTTTTGGTTGTTCACCGAGAGCCACTTTCAGATATTCACAGGAAGTGATCAAGGGTCATTGACATTGGACGGTAAAGCTCCAATCCTCTGTTAACAAATCAGCACCCCAACAACAACATCAAATGAGGGTCACACCATAAACCCTCATTTTTGTTTTCCTCTCATAATTTTTTCACTCTTCTTCATGTCAAAACTTCTTGATTTTTGGTTGAGAGTCGTTTCAGAAACTCATAAGTAGTAATCATAGTAGTTGCAGAAATGGACATTGATGCCCACCTTGGCCCCAACCCTCTGTAACAAGCCATCCAACCACCCTCTTTAACCAAATTCCTAACAGTCTGTCCAACAGTTGGTCCACGCTTCCCATTTTCTTCCCCATCCAAAACCTGCAACCTAGTCTTAATTGTATCAAGTGGCATCGTAAGTAGCGCCGAAACACCGCCAGCCATGGCTGCACTCACTCCCTGAACTGCCATTATCGTTTTCGAATCCGGCCTAATCATATTCCCCTCACTATAATCTCCCTCACCATAACCCTCTCTTTTAGTAACATAATACCCAATTCCTCCCCAAACAAGCCTCTGAGAAATTGAATATGACGCCCACCAAACCGCATTTGATGGTGCATATGTCAAGATAGATATCCCAAACCCCCTATACAACCCTCTAGCCCCATCGGTCCTAACAATCTTCCTAAAAGCATCAAAACCATTTACATATTTACAATCATTTGCATTAGCAACCATCAGCCTCTGACTCACAACATCAATGGGCGTCCAAACAAGCTGTGCAGCCATGGCCGCGCTCAACCCAGCAGCCGCATTAGCAATTGCAGCAGCAGTTCCCTCATTAATCCCTAACCTAACAGTAAAACTCCCAACTTTACTCTTTGTCACCTCAAGCGCCGCCATGTAAAGTGCTCTAGCAGGGATGGTACCCATCAAAGAGGTACCAAATCCTCTGTACAAAGCCCTAGCGCCTTCCTGACTCACCACAGAAACTGCAGTTTTCACACATGAAACCTGGCATTTACCCACTTGTTGTCTTGTCTTCAAGACAACAACAGGATAAAGTGTTGCCGAAACACCGGAAAACAGAGCCGCCCCATGTAAGAAAAACTTCCATTTATCTAACATTTGCCAATCTATATCGCCCGGTATCTCGATTTCCTGACCCGATACCGACACCGATTCCTCCTCCCCCGCCGCTCTCAAATTCATTTTTCAGGATCAGAACCTCAAAATATTCACGCCCAGAAAGCAAAAGATTACAGATATTTACAGCAAAAGTAATTACAACACAGAATTGATCTGTTTCACTCTGTTCCTCTCTTTTTTGTTGTTTCTGTTTTGTTTGGTATTTTTGCTTTGTTTCTAGACTTCAAATTAAGGAACCAGGCGCCACCCAGATCAGCAGATGGATCTCACCATTCATGATGTCGCCGGCGATCGGACAACTCGCCGGAGAGTTTGGATCTTACCGGTAAAAAGAGAGACGTAAATGCAACACTCAATTTACCAAAACCAGAAGTTTTTGCATATAAGAGAAAAAGAGGTGTGTGGGTGACCGGAATAAGAGGTGAATTTTAAGCAGAAGGCCATACGAAAAACCGACACGTGGAAGTCCTTGGTTAGTTATTTCTATATAATGTTCGGTTGTCAGGTGGCCAGTCTGAGGAAGGTATTATCCACTATGAACAGTGGAGGGACTTGATTCAGACGGACTGTTGATTTTTTAGAGGGTGTGAATTGGACGGTCAGGATGTGGTCAAGTTGGTGAGGGGACACAGAGGATTGTAGCTCTTTTGTCTTGTTGAAGGGTGGGGATGCATAGTGACGTGTGAAGCCTGTCCATGAATAAGCCCGGTGGGGTTAACGTGTGGGAGGGTGTACAGTTTGGACATCTGTAGCCGGTTAATTTGCTACGTGGCTCATTAATTAACTGTCTCTTGTCTCCACTTGATAGCTGAAAGGCTTGGTTCGGTCAAGGAAACAAGATATTTTGTAATTCACGAAACAAAATTTATAAGAGAATATTCTAATGAATCATTTAAATAATTACAAAAAATCAAATTCAATATCCAGTTGATATTTGAATTAAATTTAATGATAATTTGAGAAATTATTTATTATTGTGGATACTTAATTATTTTTCTTATCACATAGTATTACATCAATCCAACATGTGTCATGTAATATAATGTATACATTAAATTTGTTCATATTTCTATTTTATTTTTAAGAATATTATATTAATTATGATTGATGAATCAAAAAAATAAGATAAGTTCAAATAATAATAAATACGTATAAATATTTATCAGATATCAAGATAACCTCAGATTGGATGAGGTTGATTTGTTAAAAATTTTAGGTTTTAAATTGGGATAACAATGCAATGAAATTCCATTTTCTTATACAGTGGTAGCTCCCGCACCCGATCGTAACTCTTCGATGGGAAGGACTCCGTACAATCCACCTTGGAAGCGGTGAAAGCAAAAACTGCCACGTGGTGTTTAGTTCCATATATATATATATATATATATATAAAGAAAACAATTTATATAATAACATTTTAACTTTCACTAATTTTTAATTAATTAAGCATCACCTTATGTAATTGGTCAGTGGTATACAAGTAGTCATTTATAAAATTTTTGAAGATCAATATGACAAAAATTAAAATATTTAATTATTAATACAAAATTTTTAAATATAAATATTTTGAGTGCAAAATAATCTCACTCTAAAAAAATAAGTGATATTATTTTAGTAAACAAAAATTAGATAAAGAAGGAATCTAATTAAGTAGAGGCTATCACAAATAAATAAAAATCCAAGAAAAAAAATAAAAGAAAAGAGAAAACAACAATTATCAAAAGTCAAAATACCTTATCGAGTTAAAATCCCTAATCAATAAATTTATAAATAACGAAATTAATACGAAGACTAAATTAACCTTATTGTAAAACTGGATTATTGCTACATAACTAGTACACATTCCTTTTTCCTGTTATATTAAATAGATTAATTAAGCTTCTATCTCTGTGTTGTAGTTTATGACTTCTCTCTCTCTCTCTCTATATATATATATATATAGAAACTAACTTTTTAATAAGTATACTATAAGTTAATTAGATTATAATCACTAATGTTTAATTAGTTTCCATATTTTTTCTCCTTTGAAAAAGATATTAATTATCGCCAAAGTTATCTATTTTACTCGCATACTACGTATATAATTTCCTTATTTTATATATATTTGAAACAACATAATTGATTTGCATATATATATATATATATATATATATATATTCTGTATTTTCTTTATTTATTTTAACTTGTATAATTACGAGCCTTTCAACAATTATGTCAACATTTTCATTATTTGGGAAACACCAAGTAGGGATAGATTATTAAATTAAGGAGTAAGGACATCAAATCGATGGCTATTAAAGCATGGTTTGGGCTCAGAATACATGGGTTGTCTAGATTTAGGACTTAAATTAACAAGGGTAGGATCTATTGAACCCGGTTTATCATCTATACAGCCACCATCTTCAATTCTTAAGTGGGGATAGATTGTCATAAAAAATTACATCTTTTTACATGTCCTTTAAAGATTTCTTTTCGGTTTCTATTTATATCTTATAAGATCTATTTTTAATTTTAATTAAGAATAAAATTATAAAAAATATATATATAAGTCTGCGATGATGTGTTTGAATAAATAAGTAATATTAATTTCCACATATCATCAAATTTGTACACTTACTGAATTGAGTTAGTTTGGAAAATTTCCATATTATTGTTGGAAAGCAATAGACCTCGAAAAGGAAAACAATATTCAGTGGTTTAACCAAACATGGGAAGCCATAAACCCCAACAAGGAAAGATATAGAACCTGAAAATTATTATTATTATTATTATTATTATTTTGTAAAAGAGCATCGTTCATAATATCACTTTTGCTCTTTCAGATTAATTAAGAATACGATCGAACAGCAACATGGCCTTGTCAATTTTCGTGCAACCAAGAAAACTGAAAGAAAAAGAGGATTAAAAAGAAAAAAAAAGTATTAACTTGCAACCAAATTTCTATCCAGGAGAGTTTAACTTAATTTGCGGATTTGTTCTACATCAAACTGATTTTTTTTTTTTTTTTAAATATGATCATAGTATTAGTGGACCAAAATATATATGGAGATGCTTTACAAGCTCAGAAATCCAAAACCCTACAAATATTTTCTTCTTCTATTATAATCACTAACTGCACATTACAAATAAAATTTTAATAAAAATCAAAATAATGCTTCATTTCTACCTTCTTTTATTTGTTTACTGATAAAATTCTTGCAATTGTACTCTCCCCAAATCCTATTTAATTTTGATTTTTTGTGGCATGTGATGCAACATATTTTCGCTAGCTAATCTAGTCGAGTACCTTTGCAGGATGGTGAAAAAAAGTACCTCAAAAGCTGACTTAAACAAGATTAATTTAACTTGTAGCAAAGAAGAATAGAGCACAGCCGACACATAAGTAATAATACATGTAGAAAATCAGACTCTGAACCTACGATACTCTTTCCAATTAAAGGTTGTTGGGAATATTTATAATAAACTTAAATAATATAATCAAACAACAAGATATTAAAGAAATAATAAAATATGAAATAGATTAATATATTATATAAATAGAACAAACAAAGAGATAGAGTAAGAAATATCTGGCCTGAGCACTTGGGAGGCATGTCGAAGGCATTGTCCTAAAGTCAAAGAGTCCTCCCCTCGTGCGAGTCATATCGGTACTCAAGGGCTCCAAGATACAACCCAGTACTTACAGCCTATCTTCTCGATGAGCACGATCACCGGAAGAAAGTAACCTGTCTTCATGTGTCACGGTTGCTCAAAACATAAAAAACTCAGAAAATCTCATATCTCTGTTAGAACTTTTGAGACTCCTTTATATAGTAATCTCGTAAATTAGGTAACTTACAAATTAATTCTTGTAACTCCCAAGCTATAAGTTCTTAATAAAAATATAAACGTTACAAATAATAAGTATCGTAACGTTCATGTTTTTAATACACTTGTAACGTATGAAATTAATCTCAAAATAAATATTGTAACTTATAATGTAAATGTTTGTTTTAAACCTTTTATCTCCAACAGTCCCCCACAAAAGGTTTAAAATTTTAAAGCTTTATAAAATAAAATATCAAGATAAAAATACTCATAAAATAAAAATTATATATAAAGAGCAACCTTCTATTATATAATGAGTATAGGTACCTTTCGGGTTTGAACCTACACTTAGTGTTGATAGTATTCATTTGAGAAACCTGAGTGAACAAAATCTTGAACTCGATTTCTTGACCAAACTTCAAACTATCACACACATAATATCGACAAAGACATGGTTTTGGCGGGTTAGCGCTATTAATGGCCATGCGCTCAATCTTGATTCTCATGAGAGTTTTAGATAATAGCCCAATTCTCATGGTCGCGACCCTCACGATGCTCTCACTTAGGTGAATCCTCAAAAGGTATATGTGACCTATACCTCGCAAGAGTATCTAGCCTTTGGACTCATTCAGGATAAATATCCTTCCTAACATCACATATAACAAGCACTTTGCCATAAGGATGAGCAGGATCATATCTCCTCTAAGATATGTCAAAATAGTTGTGCTTAATAAGTCACGCAATACGGATTGTTTCTATCCATTGAACCTCCTTCATGGGATCTCCAATCACAGAGGTTGGGTTACTTCCCTATCCCTTTGGGCTTAAACACATCCCCCTCGACAATTTAATTAATTAATTAGCATGCTGAAAATCTTTATAATTGCACAATCTCTCATTGATTTTATCGTTAAGAACTTGTTCTTATTATTTTGATAATTGCTTCTACTAGCTCTCTTAAATAATATTAAATATTTCACAACAGAATGTTAGAGAGCATAAGAATATCAATGACACAATAATGAAAATTGAAGGAGCACTTAATCACCTCATAAATAATAATATTTTCAAACTCATACACAAAATTAATAATTATTTAATAACTTATGATATCATTTTTTTCTCAAAATATCATTAAAAAATTAACAATCATCAAATAAAGAAAACCCCCACATTAAGTAACATTTTAAATACAATAGTAATAACTCTATAAAATATTAATGCACTAATTTGTTAAATTTTAAAACTCATCAAAATAATAACTACACTCAAAATATTGTCATTTTAATTGTACAAAATTAAGAATACGAAACCGCTTAACCCCCACATTAAAGAATATTTTTTTTTCAATTATCACATTAATAAGATATTTATTACTAAAATTGTAAATATAATATATAACTCATATATGTATTTAATAATAATCATTAACATTTATGCTATTATACAACCACATAAATTATCATAATAATCTATTAGTCTTCTTAACATACTCTAATAATCAATTATTTAGATGTCATTATTTAATATGCATGATAGCCACAAGAAATTATGACTTAATAGCACACCATCATACATATAAGTTTCTAATTAAATATATTGAAAATACATGCTTTATTATGTAATAAAAATTTTATGCATGCAACTCATAAATTGAATTCTTAATCAATAATAATATGCAATAAATATCAGTAATAAGGATTTTTATAACTGAAATATTTATTAAACTATAATAAAAACTCATAAAAGGTTTTGATTATAAAACCACTACATATAACTCATATATATTCTTTGAAAAAAAAATTCAACATTGAATCCTTAAATGAATTTCTAATATACTCATGTAATTGTGCTAATAAAATTTAATGTATGCAAGTAACGTATAAATTGAACATTTAACTAATTCATAATAATATGTACAAAACATAACTCTCATATATTTAATAAGTAGCCAATATCACAACCAACAAACTTTAATATAATTAACATTTGTATAGTTTAAATAAAACAACAACGAGAATATTTATGTTACCTCGTTGACATTTTTAAGGTAATATATTTACACGATAGTTGTTAGAAAGTATGCTACCGATCAATTTAGCTCAAACTGTTTCAACTGCAATTTTAGTATTTAACAATTTCAACATTAAAATTTTGTTAATGAGTACACGAGAAAATTATAAATAATCAAATACTTGAAAGACTCTAAAAACATGAACATTTTTTAGCTACTTTTTTAGTTACTTGTAGCATATATTAAAACACCATAAATATGCATTCCATTTTTTTTTTACATGTTGATCATAGACAATAAGATTTTACTCATAATCATATGTCAACAATAATTCAAAACATATAATATATAATATATATTCACATAATACAAATAACTAATTGTCATATCATTGCATTTCATTAAAATATATGAGGCACTTCTTTGGCTTTAGAATGTTGGGAATATTTATAATAAACTTAAATAATATAATCAAACAACAAGATATTAAAGAAATAATAAAATATGAATTAGATTAATATATTAAATAAATAGAATAAACAAAGAGATAGAGTAAGAAATATCTGGCCTGAGCACTTGGGAGGCATGTCGAAGGCATTATCCTAAAGCCAAAGAGTCCTCCTCTCGTGCGAGTCATATTGGTACTCAAGGGCTCCAAGATACAACCCAGTGCTCACAGCCTATCTTTTCGATGAGCACGATCACCGGAAGAAAGTAACCTGTCTTCATGTGTCGCGGTTGCTCAAAACATAAAAAACTCAGAAAATCTCATATCTCTGTTAGAACTTTTGAGACTCCTTTATATAGTAATCTCGTAACTTAGGTAACTTATAAATTAATTCTTGTAACTCCCAAGCCATAAGTTCTTAATAAAAACATAAACGTTACAAATAATAAGTATCGTAACATTCATGTTTTTAATACACTTGTAACGTATGAAATTAATCTCAAAATAAATATTGTAACTTATAATGTAAATGTTTATTTTAAACCTTTTATCTCCAACAAAGGCAACACGATTACATCACTGCATGCACTACCTAATACAATGTATGCTTGACCACGCTTACAGCTCAACCAGGGGGAAACAGAACTGAAGTTTTCTGTCAGCAACAAGCATTGTGAAAAGAGTAAGAGATACTAGAGGAATATAAGGGGAGTAATCAAGGAGTTAAAAGAACCAGCAAAAGAGAGCAATTAAGGGGCTGGTGAACGTCGAATGATGATGTCTAAACAGAAACTTCCAAACACAGCCATGATATCTTTGTCTATAGCCATGAAATCTATGGTTGTTTCCAAAATGGTGAAGCTCGCTTAGGTACAGTTGGTGATCATGGATGATGGATGGATGCGACTGCTAAGTGGGAATCGATGCTACCTCATTCAAACACTGTAGCGACCAAAATGCTCAAATGACACAAAACAATAGTTTGTATCAAATTAGTGCTTAAGTGGATAGTAGAGAGCAATATGGTGAAATATTGGGTCATCTGGTAGTTGAACCAATTTGATTGAGGAGAACAAGGTAATTGCCAAAAGTATCACTGTTGACCACATTCCTATGAGCAAAATCCCCACTGAAATCCTGTTCCTCAGAGGAACCCCGCTAATAAGCAAGAGGATTATGGCCAGGGATGCAGGGAAAGAGAGGATACTGAAAACCAAAAAAATGTGGTAATCGTATCCAGAGTAAGAGAGCTTAATAATATCAAAAGCAGTAGAAATGTTCTGGCGATGATCCCCGCTGTATGCATGCATTGGAATTCCGGATTTGCAGTATCCTTCATTCGGCCCGCAATTAGTTTGATTGGTTTTGTCCTCATCCCAGGACCCACCCGGTGGATTTGTTGCAACCTGGAAACTCATGGATGCAATCACAGTGGCCACCACCGTCAAGTTGCCTCTTGTATTTTCATACCAATTGCTTTGGTACTTCAGTAACTCGTTCAAATTATATTTTGATTTTGCCAAGGGATGTGCTTCTTTCTTTGAATTATCCTTCGCTGCTTTTGGAGATTTATTGTTTCAAGTGCCAGAACTTGTTCTCTTATGGACAAGTTTCTGTAGATTATTCTGAAATGGGCTGTTTCTGATAGCATCAGAGTCTGCAAAAGCATTTTTGGTTAAGGAATTTACATCCACTCTTAGTTGCGGCCGCGCTGAAAGCAAGTAGTTCATGGTCTGCACAAAGTTTATATATAATTCTTGATTCAACAAACCATTATATGGTGATTCAGAGACTAATGTAACCTGCATAATAATTTTATATTAAATATTTTTTATTATTTTTATATATCACATTATCATTTTGTTATTTTTCATCAAAATGTAAAATTATTAAATTTACATGCTACTTTTAGGCAACATTCATGACTACACACACACATGTATAAGACCCTTATAGTCAGAACTGGATTGACATTACACTAGCAACTTAATAAAAATATAAGCATATCAAACTTTTGTTGTTTGTAATATTATTAAAGCATAATTACCGTCACTACAAACTTTTTATAAAATATAAAGCTTGTAGCTCTAATTGCTTTAGCGTGGCAGAGAGTTGCAAGATTGTTTCGCCGTCATGGTTTTTCCAGTTGAGAAACTCCACATCATTCTTAGATGCAAAAAATAGTAGTTTCAGTGCTTCCAAATGATTATATCTAACACACAAGTACAGTACTGTATCTTCGTGGAGTTTCACACGGACTGATTGAGGTTTTGCACTTACAATTCTTGTTGAACTCAACTCGACCTCCCATAGCAGCCAAGTGGAGAGGAATTCTACCCTCTTGATCAGCAACCGAGCAAACATCCTTATTTACTAGTAACAACTCTTTAACAATCTCGTTGAGACCCTCCGCAGAAGCCAAGTGAAGAGGTGAGCGTTTTAAGGAGTCCAGCTCTTTGGCAAGCTGAGGCTTTTGGATAAGAAGACCTTGGTGATATCAAGATGACCCAGCAAAGCTGAGATGTGTAGTGGGGTTCCACTGAAGGCTGTGAGTGAAACTTTATGAAGAATGAATGGATCAGTTTGGATCAAAGTGTTCAAGGTGGCTACACAACCTCTGATGCTTGCCTCAGATAGCCGATGAGTACTATTAGCCTCATGATCAACTCCTAACTCCATTTCTTTTCTTCTTTCTCTCTGTCTCTCTTAGCCTCCAAAAATCCTAGTTGAATGAAAGTGTTCAAGCTGGATTTCTCTCTTCTGTTTTCCCAACTCCACTCATGCGCAAGCACAGGGAAGGAAAGGGATATACTTGTAGTGAGTGTTGGTTATAAGAGTATCTTGTGGAGCAGCTGGATTTCTTTCCTCTGTTTTTCCAACTCCACTTGTGCGCACAACCACCGTGCACTTGCAAAGTAGGCCATACAAGATTTTTTTAATTGATTTTTTATAAATAACACAAAAGAATTCGAGGTGACTGTTTGATTATGACGATTATGATATTATTTTAAGTTTGCTATTATCAAAGCTATGATGACCCAATAATCGTTGGTTCAAATATTTTCTCTGTTATTTAACTCATAAAACATGTTGTATCCATTAATTCTTCGTAAAGTTTACTCAATCGAATTGGTGAACTCCCTTCCACATCTCAGCTTCACTTGGTCATGTTAGTTTCACAAAAGCTGTTCTGGGTCTAAAACCACAACCTGCTGAGGGCCACACATGGAGATTGTCAAGGAGATAGTGCAAGCAAACAATGATGGTTGTTGGTTGCTAATCAAGACTATGGAAATATTCCTCTCCACTTGGCTGCCATGAGAGGCAGAGTTCAGATCGTACAAGAAATGATTAGGGCAGAACACGATACTAATTTTTTTAATTGATCATAGTAATTAGATTGGAATAAAAGCAAGGGTCTAAAATATATTATTTCTCCTAATTCCAGACTAAAAGCTTATTATATATGCTAGTATTCCTAGTAATTGTGGATCACGGCTGGTAATAATCTTGGATTTATAATATTACACATAGATGGTATATTCGACCTATCTCTATATGCTTGTGAAGAAAGTGCTTCACTGAGACTCTAAGACTTTGAGAAAGTCTGCAAAGTAGGAGATTAATCTTCAATCTTACGCTCTTTGATTTTCCTATTTTATGTTTATATTTATTTTGTGTTATCGATATAATCATAAAAAGCTTAACTAGTCTTGAGATTTAGTTGATGGAGAGCATATATATAATGGAGCATATATCATGGAGCTAGCATTACTTTTATACTAGTTATACATACATACATACATACATACATACATACATACATACATATATATATATATATATATATATAATTGAACATATAACACCTTCACGTTGGTAACTTGTTAGTTAAAAATGTTAAGATCAATCTGCTTTTTTTATATTAATCTTTTTAGAGTATTGAAATTACGCCTATTGTCTTTCGAGGGTATTCATATAATTAAGAATTAGAACCCTCCTGGTAAACTAAAAAATGTAAAACGAAAATTCATATAATTAGTCATAATTGGAACTTCTATATGTTCATTGCATTGAATAAATTTCTGCCACTGATTTTGAGTCTGACAAGTGAAGACATTAATTTGTAACTGAGAATAATAATAATTATTATATACATAATTATTTTAATAAAATCCAGCTCGTTGACTATTAAGTACTAGTAGTTCGTTATAGTAGATAGTTAGCCGGGCGCAGAGACTAATTATTTGGACCGTATAAAAGACAGATCAGTATCAATATCTACGGCCCACGAGCTCCATTCTTTTCAGCACGACAAATAAGAGGGGATAATGTAAAACTGGGTTTGCATCCCTTGAGAACCATTCAGTAGATGCAAGAGACAGGATAGCTGACAACAATTTTTTTTATTAGTTTGCAAAGTTATTATTTTCGAATATTTATATTTTATTTACCAAAATAAACCTTAATTAATAAGGGTTAAGTCGTCGGCCATGTCCGTTGGCTCTTGTAGCCAATGGATTGCTCGAATCGCATACTCAAAAAAGAGACTCAAATTTTAGGCTGACAAGAGCCGACTACGATTGTAATGCCCCACGTTTGCATGACTAATGTTGTGTTGGGCTAATATGTCTCCCGAATAGTGACGAAGATTGACGAATAAGGATGGCAAAACTTGGGACCACGGATAGGTGGAGGGGTCCCCGCTCTAAACTCAAGGCATAAGTTACATTCGGCGGCTCCAGGTTTGAGGTGTCAGGAATATTTATAATAAATTTAAATAATATAATTAAATAATAATATATTAAAAAAATAATAAAATATAAATTAGATTAACATAACAATAAATTAAATAAATAGAACAAATAAAGAGATAGAGTAAGAAATATGTGGTTTGAGCACTTGAAATGTATGTCAAAGGTATTATCCTAAAGTCAAAGAGTCATCTCCTCATGTGGGTCATATTGGTACTCAAGGACTCCAAAACAATACAGTGCTCACAACCTATCTTCTCAATGAACACGATCACCGGAAGAAAATAACCTGTCTTTATTTATCGCGGTTGCTCAAAATATAGAAAATTGTAAAAGAATATTCACATTCTAATGTTAGAACCATGAGACTTCTTTATATAATAATCTCGTAGCTTAGGTATCCTGTGTGAATGGTTCTCATAAATGGTTCTCAAGGGACTCACCTAGGGAAGTAACCCAACATCTAGGTTTAGAGATCTCATGAAAGGGGTTCAATGGGTAGGAATAATCCATACTGCATGACTTATTTAGCACAACTATTAGTCTTCTTAACATACTAGTTGGAGATCTAAAATATGTCAAAATAGTTGTGCTAAACAAATCACGCAGTATAGATTGTTCCTACCCATTGAATCTCTTTCATGAGATCTCCAATCACAGATATTGAGTTACTTCCCTAGGTGACTCACTTCGAGCTTAAGCACATCCCCTCGACAATTTAATTAATTAATTAATTAGTATGCTAAAAATCTTTATAATTGCACAAAATCTTTCATTGATTTTATCTTTGAAAACTTGATCCCATTATTTTGATGATTGCTTCCATTAGTTCTCTTAAATAATATTAAATATTTCACAAAAAGAAAGTGAGAGAGCATCAGAATATCAAAGGCATAATAAAGAAAATTGAAGGAGCACTTAATCACCTCATAAGCAATAATATTTTCAAATTCATACACAAAATTAATAATCATTTAATAATTTATAATATCATTTTTTTTCTCAAAATATCATAAAAACATTAACAATTATCAAATAAAGAAAACCCCCAAATTAAGTAACATTTTAAATACACTAGCAATAACTCTATAAAATATTAATACACTAATTTGTTAAATTTTAAAAATCATCAAAATAATAACTTCACTCAAATCATTGTCATCTTAATTGTGCAAAATTAAGAACTAAAATATGAAACCGCTTAAAAACTAGAAACCCTCATATTAAAAAATATTTTTTCAATCCTCACATTAATAAGATATTTATTGTTAAAACTACAAATATAATATATAACTTATATATGTATTTAATAATAATCATTAGCATTTATGGTACAATTTCATTCAATACAACCACACAAATTATCATAATAATCTATTAGTCTTCTTAACATACTCTAGTAATTAATTATGTAGATGTTATCATCTAATATATACGATAACCATAAGAAACTATGAATTAATAGCTCACCACCTTGCATATAAGTTTCTAATAAACACATGAAAATTTGTAATAAAAAATTTAATACATGCAAGTAACATACAAATTGAATTCTAAATCAATTTATAACAATATGCAATAAAGATCAATGATTATCTAGCTCTAAAATAATAACACTCTTAATTAGTAACCTATAAAATTAATCAAATCATGAATAATATGTAATAGATATTAGTGGTAAGGATTTTCATCATTGAAATATTTATTAGACCATAGTAAAACTATTAAAAGGCCTTAATAATAAAACCACTACACATTACAACTCATTTATATTCTTTGAAATAAATAAGAACAATTTGAATAACCAGTCACATATCTTCATGTCTTCAACTTAATAAAGACATTTATTTACTGGTATTGTAAAATAAAGCTTTATTTGGAAAGAAAGTTACACATTGAAGCCACAAATTCTCTAACGCTAATAAGGCTAGATCTGCAAGATAATAGCAATCATCATATACTCACTATCCAAAGAAGCTTCAAATATGTGAAATTAACTCATATCATCTCCAAACTAGACATTCATTTTAGTTCTTCATTGCAAGGAAAAATAAAAGAATTTATACACGCAAGTATATATCACAATATAAACTAAAATAATTGACTAATCATATATAGCATAGTAAGGCTAGCTATATTCAAATTATGAACAAAAATGTAAAACATGATAGAGTAAAGATCTACAACACATATTATATGATAAACAAACAAACAAAACAATTAGCAAAATCCATCACACTTGTGATCCTCTCATATTTATTAAAATATAAATAAAATATAAATGAAGCTAATAGCTATATAGATGCTTATCGCCGTGGATCTAATAAGAAGTAGAATGTACAAACTATTATGAAATAGTTTGTGCAACATAAGCAATCAAAAAATAAAAGCATAAATATATGCAACCAATTAATATTAACCAAATAACTAACCAATCATATGAGATATTCTTTGGTTTTAGATTGTTTGAAATATTTATAATAAATTTAAATAATATAATCAAACAATAATATATTGAAGAAATAATAAAATATAAATTAGATTAATGTAACAATATATTAAATAAATAGAACAAGTAAAAAGATAGAGTAAAGAATATGTGGCTTGAGCACTGGGAGGCATGTCAAAGACATTGTTCGAAAGCCAAAGAGTCCTCCCCTCGTGTGGGTCATATTGGTACTCAAAGGCTACAAGATACAATCCAGTGCTCACAGCCTATCTTCTCGATGAGCACAATCACCGGAAGAAAATAACCTGTCTTCATGTGTCGCGGTTGCTCAAAACATATAAAATAGTAAAAGAATATTCACATTCAAAACATATAAAATAGTAAAAGAATATTCACATTCTAATATTAGAACCATGAGACTTCTTTATATAATAATCTCGTAGCTTAGGTAACTTCCAAATTAATTCTTGTAACTCCCAAGCCATAAGTTCTTAATAAAAAGATGAATGTTACAAATAATAAGTGTCATAACTCATGTTTTTATTATACTTGTAACGTATGAAATTAATCTCAAAATAAATTTTGTAACTTATGATGCAAATATTTATTTTAAACCTTTTATCTCCAACATGAGGCCCCAGACTTCCCTTGGTTATTATTTTTTTTTATTGTTGTTATTATTATTATTATTAAGTTTGTAAAATATAAAGCTTGTACCTTTGATTGCTTTAGTGTGGCAGATAGTTGCAAGATTGTGTTGCCTTCATGGTTTTCCAAGTTGAGAAACTCCACTTCATGCTTAGATGCAAATTATAGTAGTTTCAGAGCATCCAAATTATATCTAATCTAACACACAAGTGCAATACTCTATCTCCGTGGAGTTGCACACAAACAGATTCAGGTTTTGCACTATCAATTCTTGTATGACCTCCACACCCCCGTCTTATTGCAGCCAAATGGAGAGGAATTCTGCCCTCTTGATCAGCAACCAAACGGACATGCTTATTGAATGGTAACTAACTCTTTGATGATCTCTCATGGCCCTCGGACGAGGCTAAGTGAAGAGGTGAGTGTTTGAATGAGTCCAACTCTGACAAGTTGGGGTTTGACACTCAGAAGAGTCCTAGTGAAATCACGCTCATGACTAGAAAAAGCTAAGACGTGTAAGGGGGTCTCACTGAAGAAACTGAGTGAAACTTTATGAAGAATAGATGGATCATTTTGGATCAAAGTGTTTAAGATGGCTACATAACCGCTCATGTAAAGCATATGAGTACTGTTAACATATCCTGGTTAAATAAGAAGGAATATCATTCACTGAAGGCAAGCTGATATATACTTGGAGGTTCCTTGAAATGATCATATTTGGAAAAGCATCTCTATCGACAAGTCGATAGTTATCCTCAGTATCGAACATTCAGTGCTCGACATGCATGCATGTTCCATTTGCAAGGGAATGAAAATTAAAAGATATTTTGAAATAGCCTGCAATTATTTGTCAATATTAACGATCTATCTATAATTGATAGAGAGTTTAATGTTCAAACAACCAGAAAATTCTAATCGATTAATTATTTGACTTTGCGTGAGATAATTTTCAAGTAGCTTGTTAAGAAAACAAAGTCAATAGATTAACTTGGTATGTGGAATGCCATTTCGGAGTAGATTTCACAATTCCAAAATTGTAGCCAATGGCTGCAAAGAGTTAGTTTGGTATAATTTCTTATATATCAACTAAGTGCTTAGTTTGGTATAATTTCTTATATATCAACTAAGTGCGTTTTGCTACGGTACAGTTGTAGCCAAAAAAAAAAATTATAAACACATTGTAAAAGTCATAAATGAATAAATAAAAATTGTATGTAAAAAAGTCGTAAATAAAAATATGTAAAAGTCGTAAATACGATTTTTTTCATTCGTTTATGATTTTTATACATATATTTACGTTTTTTTATTTGCTACAGTACAGTTGCTGTGTACCGTAGCAAAACTCCAAATAAGCAGACTCAGTCAAATTAATTAAGTCGTCTCACTGTATATACGCTTCCAAGAAGTTAAAAATAATTGTGGGTTTTTCGATGTTTTATCAACTTATTTGGATGAATAATGACACTCTTCCAAAAAATTATTTCAAACCTCATCATAAATGATCCACTAAATAATGTGATTTTCATTAAATACATAATCGAATGATATGGTTAATGATGTAATAATCACGTCACCTAAATGCATCATTTGGAATAGCAACTAGAATCCAAAGTGTTTATGTTTCCTTTTCCCATTTACAAGCTTATACTTCAGACTTTAATTTTCACTAGAAAGTTACTCGAAGATTTCATCATCTAAGATTCTGAAGGACTTTTAAGCCAACTATGTTGACTTTTCGGATCACCAACCAAGTTGAATTCTAGTCATTTTTTATTATTCGAAGGAATCATGACATTAATAAATTTAATAACTAAGCATATGCCAGTATGGCTTATTGATTATTTTAAAACCTGGTCTTCAATTTTAACAGGCAAGTGCCCGGAAGATTTCCTCACCTAGCATAGTACAATCGCCATCTCGTGCAGTTCTCTTCTGTTTTCCCTTTGCTTTCTCCTTATGGCCCCACTAATACACATACACATCCTGCAGCAACATTCTAACTCTATCTCTCACGCACCTCATTTATTACTTTAATCCATGTCACT